>CM046441.1:18952119-19407119 GCA_025506515.1 Flaveria trinervia | reverse complement strand
ACCGACACAAAATTCAGATCTGTTACAGAGAGAAAGAAAAGGAGCAGAAAGCTCTCGGGTTGAAGAATAACAAGCTGAAAAATTCGAATTCAAGGTAAGAATTTATGGTTTTATGGTGTTCTTAACTGGTTATGTCCTCGGCTTTATGCTCATGTGTGTTGTTTGTGTTCGGTTGTATGTTTTTAGTGGGTTTCTAGGTGGTTGAACTCAATTGCAAACGAGTTTGGAAGAAGCCATACTCAAGACCTGCAAAGGTGAGTTCTAGAACCCCTCTTTTTAGTTGTTTTAACTGATTTTAGGGCTAAAAATGCATGAATGTATGTTTTTATAAATCTGGATTTTATAACCGTATGTTTGAATGTGTGTATGTTACAGGTATGGTGTGATTGTGGGCTATGTTCATGCTTGTTAATATTATGGTTGTGTTCCTAAGGCTTGAAATGTAAGATTTAAGCTTAGAACTTGATAGACGAGGTTTTGGGGACTAAATCTGATGATAAGTGTGCCCTAGGCTGCTCATACGCCCAAATAGTAGTTCATACACCTAAGTTTAGAAAACTACTTAAGTGTTTGCAAATGCGGATGGAAATTCAATGCGGATGGAAAGTCAATGCGGATGGAAACCCAATGAAGATGTGAAAATCAATGCGGATAAGAAAGTCTAAGTGTGAGCAAATGCAGATGATCATTGGTAAATACGGATGAACAGTTAATGCGAGTGAGCATCCACCACCAATTAAGAGAAATGCGGATGAGTATTGGGGAAATGCGGATGAATAGCTAATTTTCATGAGCATTGACCACTATGTAAGAGAAATGTGGATGATCTTCGGCCCAGTACTCGAGTTATGCATAATATTCGGGGTGTAGAATAAGTGGTTTATAGTGATTACTCACCTCGGTGCTGGTGCCAGGCTATGTGCAGTGTGGAAGTTATTTATGATCTTTCGCCTAGTACCTGAGTTATGCATAATGTTGGTGGTGTATTATACAGTTGGCATCCTTGTCGTTTACCCCGATGCTGGTGCCAGGCTATGTGCAGTGTGGAAGTCAATTATGAACTTCGGCCCAGTACCCCATTAGTTTGGGACATAGCTAATGACACTGATCCAGATAGTGATAATGAATGTGATAAAGAAGGGAAGGGTTAAAGAACGTATGTGATGAACAGTAAAGAAAGATAATAATGTTATTATCTATGTGTACGTACGATGTGTAATCATACACAACTGTATAGTATGAATTTAAAGAAAATAAAGAACGATTTTAATGAAAGTAAATATGTTTTATTATAAAACTAGAATTCACTCAGCAACGCTGACTTGTTATGCATTTTCCAGTTGGCTGGTAAAAGTTGTTGAGGATGGCACAGGGTGGCAACTTAGCTCTTTTGGATGCCATCCATATTTATAATGCTTTTGTGTTGAAATGTAACATGTATTTTGTAATTTGATAAGAATGTATTATTTTGCAAAAGCATTTTTAATGAAAATGTTGTTTTTAATGTTTCCACTACAATGTTTATTTCAAGTTAAAGTAATTATATGTTTTATGAGCGATGATTGCCAGCTGTAAGCGTCCCGGGAACGGGGCCTTACAAGTTGGTATCGTAGCCAATGTTTAAGTGAAACGGGTAAATTTTGAAAATAAACCTTAACTTAAACTGAGAATGGGACAGGAAGGGAAAGGATGCTAGTCCGAGTAGCTGCGTGCCATCAAGTATTTTGTTAATGTTAACTTGTATTACGTGTGCATGTTATGTGGTTATGTGTTGCTGGTAGATTTAGATACTGATGTAGTGAGGATAGGTAATGCTTGGGGTATGAAGAGTAAAGTAAGTGGGTAATCATAACTGGACACTGTAATTAGGGACTTACTATACTTGACATAAACTAAGTTGTTCCCCTGAATGACCGTGTTGGTGTTTGAATCTTTCAGTGTGTGTGTTAGAGGATGGTCGGTGGTAGATCATCTATACCTTCGCGTGGTGGAGGTGGTGGTGGACATGGTGCTGAACCACGGGTCACGAGAGGAAGGCCCAGAGCCGAAAAGGTGGTTCATGAAGAACCTGCCACCCTCATCCGGAGGGCGGTGATGAGAGTGCCAAGAGGATCAGAAAGTGAAGTTTGCTACCCACGCTTTTGTGGACTCAACCTTATGCTGGTGGGACAATATTCTCCAAGCTGAGGGTAGTCGAGCTATTAGGAGAATGAAGTGGTCTGAGTTGAAAAGATTGGTGATTAAGGAATTTTGTCCTTGTAGGGAGATGGACAAGGTTGAGAGAGAGTTCCTGCAGTTGGAGGTGGGGACGATGACACATCAACGGTACACCACCAACGTCAATGAGATGGCATGTGTGGTGTCAGACCAAGTGACACCCTTGTAACGAAAAATCAAGAGGTATATTCAGGGCTTGCCAGCGGATATCCATAGGCACATGATTGCTGCCCAGCCGAGCATGTTTAGATTGGCGGTTGACTTGGTGGGGAGATTATATGATGAAAGAACTGTGGTGGTGACACAAGCTAGCAAGGAAGGAGGGAGTGATCGGAATCAGAACGGGAAGCGATTTGGATGTGGTAGAGCCGCTCCAAGTAACAAAGGTGCACGAGTGGATGACTAGCATCCGGTCATATCTGGTGCAGGGTCGAGAAGGTGCGTCAAGTGTGGACAAGAACACCCCGGGGAATGTAAATTGGGGACAAATGTCTATTTCCGTTGTAGGAGGACCGGACATGTGGCAAAGAACTGCGGGGTAAGGAGGTGTTATTCTTGTGGGGAGGAAGGCCACATGAGCAGGATTGCAAGAAGCCGAGGGCTGAAGGTTCGGGAGCAAAGAAGAATATGGTTGGGATGAAAGGACAAAAGGCAAGCGCAGAGCGTTCACGATGATGCAGGAGGAGGCTAAGACGAACCCGATGTCATGTCAGGTACGTATCTAGTAACCAAATTCTTGCTTCTGTGTTGTTTGATTCCGGTGCTAGTAGGAGTTATATTTCTGCTGCCTTTTGTGCTAAGTTGCCCATTAGGAGAAGAAGTATTGATGAGCCCTTCGATGTAGAAAGTGTCATAGGTAAGGCTACCAGGATTTCTGAGTGGATAGAAGGCTGTAATATAGAATTAGAAGGTCATAAGTTTCCTGCTAGACCATTTATGATGACCTTAGGCGGGCTCGATGTAGTCCTAGGAATGGATTGGTTGGAGGACTATGAGGCGAACACTATGTGTCACAAAAAATGATACGGTTGACAGCGCCTGACGAGAGTATGGTGACGATTTATGGCGATCGAGTCACGACGATTCTAAAGGTGATTTTGAGCTGAAAACAGAATTTTCAGCTTTGAACTCCTTCAAGAAAATAAAGAGAAAGCGAGTTCTTGGTCCTTTGCATGTGAGAGAGAGAAGAAAGGATGTGCGTGTGTTTCCAAGAAGTGAAGAAGTCTAAACAAAAGGCCAAAGACCCCCTTAAAGGGGGCGGCCAAAACTAAATGAAATTTGGGGTTTTCCCCCGAAAAACTCTTTTATATTTTGTTTAACTAATTACAATTATAAGTTATCTAATTAACCTTTTAATTATATAACTTATACACACACTATTATTATTATTTGATGTTATTTATCCAACTTAAATAACATTACAAATAATGTCCATGAACAAAATATCCTTATAAGTTGTTTCATCTCATATGCAATTTATTTAGAAAACCCATTTTCTAAATTGGTGTATTTATTTATTGCATGATCATATCATCAATTGAATATTTATATTGGTGTTAGCTAAACTTGTTATTGGGTTGACCCGACTTGGATCATTACGTACTAACCACATCAATATTCTATGTGTTTTGGGCATAAAGAATTCAACAATCTCCCACTTGCACAAGATTCATAGAACATATTATTAAGTACTGTCCATTATTTCAGAATAGTGAAGAACTAGCTCAAGGAATAACACATTGGTGAATATCAAAACCCAATATGTATCTCAGGTCGGAGAATACCAAATGATATTCTCCTTTACTCAAATTCACTTATAATCAAACTAGAAGATTCCATGTCGTAAAATTTGAGATGATGGTCAGTCCAATATTTGTATCCAACAAATATCTATGAACTTTGGGAGCAACCAATTGCTCTATATTCATGACTTATGAATATCCACCAATCCATGTTCATAATATTTGTTCCCACAAATATGATCGAGTACGCACATTTAGAATAATAAACATATTCATGGATATATATACATGCTTAAAGGAACTTAACTCAGAATATCACAGATATATAAAGGAGTTAAATATTACATTGTTCCAAACATTCAAATACTAAACAAATCAGTTCCAATCAGTAGAATATTGAAGTCCTAAGGCACAAGTATGACTTTCATGCTTTGCCCTTTCAAGGAGCTTCGTGAGAGGATCCGCAATGTTTTGATCGCTGTGAACTTTACCAATACATATCTTTCCTTTTTCAACTTGATACCTTATGTAGTTGAATCTCCGCTCAATGTGTCTAGTCTTTTGATGTGCACGGGGTTCCTTGATTCGTGCAATCGCACCCTCGTTCTCACAAAAGATTTCTAGGGGGTCTTGAATGGTAGGGATGACCCCTAGATCATCGATAAATTTCTTTGTCCGTGCAACTTCTTGAGCTGTTAATGAGGCGGCTATGTATTCAGATTCTATAGTTGACAATGATACAACGTCTTGTTTTGAACTATTCCAGGACACTGCCCCTCCATTCATAATGAAGACGTACCCCAATTGTGATGGGGAATCATCTCGATCAGTTTGGAAGCTCGCATCCGTGTAACCCTTTACATCGAATTCCTCTTCACCAGACCCATATATTAGAAACATATCCTTAGTCCTCCTAAGGTATTTCAATATACTTTTAACAGCCATCCAGTGGCTATTTCCTGGATTTTGCTGATATCTACTCATCATGCTTAACGCGCATGACACGTCTGATCTAGTGCATATCATAGCATACATGATGGATCCTATAGCAGAAGCATATGGGATGTCCTTCATTCGATCTTGCTCATCCTTTGAGCTTGGACATTGAGATGTACTCAATACTGTCCCTCTTTGAATAGGTACCATACCTTTCTTAGAGTTTTCAATCTTGAACCTTTTCAAGACTTTATCAATCTATGCACTTTGGTTTAAACCTATCAACCGCCTCGATCTATCCCAACAGATCTTTATTCCTAAAATATAGGCGGCTTCATCGTGATCCTTTATGGAAAAACAACTTCCAAGCCAGGTTCTAACACCTTCCATGGTTGGAATATCATTTCCAAAAAGTAGTATGTCATCAACATATAATACTAAGAATGTAATTATGCTCCCACTAGCCTTCTTATATACACAAGCCTCGTCAGCTTCTTGATGAAACCAAATTTCTTGATCTCTTTATCAAAACGTTGATTCCAACTTCTTGATGCTTGTTTCAATCCATAGATTGATCTCTTTAACTTGCATACTTTATTAGGATGTTGTGGATCGACAAAACCATCAGGCTGGACCATATGGACAGTCTCTTCAAGATGTCCATTAAGAAAAGCTGTTTTGACATCCATTTGCCAAATCTCATAGTCATAATATGCGGCTATGGCAAACAACATCCTAACTAACTTTAGCATTGCCACCGGCGAGAAGGTTTCATCATAATAAACCCCTTGAGTTTGAGTGAAACCTTTTGCTACAAGTCTTGCTTTGTAAGTATCCAAGTTTCCATGCATATCGGCTTTCTTCTTGAAAACCCACTTCCATCCAACCGGTTTGGAGTCAAGTTCCTCGTGTTGATTGCTAGTGTTAACCAAACATGTATCGGCTTGTGGATCTTGATCCTCATCAAATTCCATTGTTCTGTATGTTATTCATTCCATGAGGAACTTAGCTTCCAAGAACTCTGCCTTTCGATCAATAAATACCTTTTGCTCTGTTGGATCAAATAAGTAGTATCCTATACAGCCTTTGGGATATCCAATAAATATAAACTTAGTGGATCGACTTTCCCACTTGTTTTGGGTGTTTAGCTTAACATAAGCTTCACAACCCCATACCTTTAAATATGATAGTGATGGAACTCTTCCATGCCATATTTCAAAAGGTGTCGAATTCACTTTCTTGGTCGGGGCCATATTCAAAATACGAGCCACGGAGAGTAATGCGAAGCCCCAAAATGATAGAGGTAGTGAGCTTATAGCCATCATAGATCGAACCATATCCAATAGGGTTCGATTTCTCCTTTCAGACACACCATTATGTTGTTGTGTTCTAGGTGGAGTAATGTTAGAACTCTAGAAAGATTAACATGTTTTCTTTATGTGTCTTTTTACTATTTGTAATAGTATAGGAACTAGTTTTGTAATTTGTTAGTTCCTTTTGTTTCATTATAAATAGGTTAGACTTGTAGCAGTTTAAAGAAAAAAAAATAGTTTTAGAACAGATTTAGAACTGCTTACTTACTTTGTACTTGTCTTTGCTTGATATTAATGAAACTATGAATTTTGTTGATATCTTGCTTTATATAATTACTTTGTTTGTACTTCTTTGAATTATGTTCATACATCATCACAGATTGGTACATTTGATCCTATCAAGTAAGTTATGAGACGATCCCACAACTTCTTGGATGGTACTGAAAAGCCTCACTAAGGTATTCTCTTCCTCTATCTGAACGGAGAACTTTGATACTTTTATTGAGTTGATTTTCTAATTCATTCTTGTAGATTTTGAACATTTCAAAAGCTTCATGTTTAGGCGTCATCAAGTACACATAACCATATCGACTATAATCGTCAGTGAAGGTAATGAAGTATCCTTCACCATTTCTTGTCATTGTCTTAAAAGGGACACATACATCCGAATGTATGATTCCCATAAGTCTTTTGCCCTCTCGTTAGTACCACTAAAGGGTGACTTGGTCATCTTCCCTTGTAAACAAGATTCACACTTATCAAATGAAACATTTTCATTTTTTTTCAAAAAGCCATTCTTTTGAAGTGTTTGAATTTGATTGTTGTTTATGTGACCAAGACGACAATGCCAAGATATGAATCAGTTAAACCCATTTTAAGTTTCTTGGTGCTTGATTGGTATAATGAGTTATTATAGGATGAATCATCATGAACCAATTCATAGATACCATTAAAAGGCATAGCCTTAAAATAAAACACATCATCCATATAAACTTCAATACCATTGTTAACAAACTTTAATTCATAACCACATTGTTTTAAAAGGGAAACAAAAACTATGTTCCTAGTCAAACTAGGAGCATGCAAAATGTTCTTAAGAACAACTTCCAAACCAAAATGTTTCAAAATGTAGTCTCCTTCGGCTTCGACATCAACTTTTGCTCCGTTGACCATGTAGAGACTTGTGTCTCCCTTCTTGAAGTGCTTATTTCTTTTGAACCCTCGCAACAAATTGCAAATATGAGCTCCGCATCCGTATCCAATACCCATGTGTTTGAAGAAATAAAATTTAAACCAATGTGAATAATGAAAGTTGTACCTGAGGTCTGCCCAACATCCCTCTTGTTTCTCAACTCTATAAGATAGGTGGGACATTTCCTATTCCAGTGTCGTTATCTCGTCACAATCAAAGCATGGATCGTTCTCCGTTACCTTAGGCTTCTTAAGCTTAGGCTTTGGAGGTTCCGCTTTAGCCTTCCCTTTTCCTTTACCTTTGATGTACCCCTTTCCTTTGGCAATATTTGCCTTGGGTTCAGGGAATGGCCTTTTCTTATTGCCTCCCTCATTGATCGAGAGAACAGGTAGAACCTTTCTACCCATCCCTGCCTCGGCTGTTTTGAGCATTGCGTGAAGCTCACCAATGCTCTTGTCCCACGCGTTCATATTGTAATTCATTATGAATGTCTCAAACCTTTTAGTTAGGCCATTAAGGATCAAATCCATGGCCTGCTATATTGAGACGGAACAATTAAGCCTCTCGCGGTGGTCAATGTGGCTTTTCATCTTAAGAACATAAGATGATACCTATTGGGTTTCTTCCATGCGCCGTGCATGAAGCTCTCGAACCGTTTCGAAGCGCTCTACCCTAGCTTGTTGAAGGAACATTTCCTTCGATTGGGTAATCATGTCATATGCCCCATGATCCTCCAACTCCTTTTGGAGTTCAGGAATCATGGTTCCCAACATGAGGCAAAAAACCTGCATGGAATCCTCAATGTATTGAAGCCAATCGTTATAGGCCTCAACATCCTCGAGGTCGGGTTGGTCAGGGATGGGATCGTCAAGGACATAGGCCTTTTTCTCTTGCTTGAGAACATTTCTCAAGTTTCTAAACCAATCCATAAAGTTATTATGATTAAGACGATCCCTTTCTAAGATGGTTCTCAGTGATAGGGTAGGGACGGTCGGGGTGGTAGCATTGTTGTTTGCGGCCATTTCTACAAAATTACAAAGTTCATATTAGTATTTCTGAAAAATTACATTTTAATTATTAATACCCTTTACATGTCTCATAGAAAATTAATAATTAAAATCTAGAATCCAACATTACATTTAAATGATGGTTAGGTGACCTTTATCCCATTATTTAAATTAACAAGGTAGTCAACATTTGACAATTGCAACCTTTGAAAACATCTAGCCTTATGGGATCGGTTAAACATCTTATGTTTAGTCGGCATGTAAAATCCCATCAACACCATTGTACGGCATGCTTCGGTGACCCTATGCACATGGTTTCCAATTCAAGTCGTCCTCCTTACACACACATGTGAGTTTACACATACAAGTGGTTAGGTGACCTTTATCACACAAATATGTTAAGCCCACCTCAAACACACAAGTTCCCTAAAAGTGGTTAGGTGACCTTTATCTCACAAATAGTTGTCAAGTGATTTGAGTGCCGTGTAAAAGGATGGTGCTAAACTTATTTCGAAAGGGATTTAAGTTCCATTTATTCTAGTTATGAAACTCTATGTACCTTGTATTTGCATGCTTTCAAATACATGGTACACTATGGTTCTCTTTTAATAAAACCTCTTTTATTTTAAAATCATTAATCCTTTTAATAACATTTTATTAGTCACTTAATGATTAGGAACCAAAAATATTCAGCTTGTTATGATTATTTATTTAGATTGTTAAGCATATCCACATATCAAACAATCAACATAAAATGGATAATCAAATAAGCATATATAAAATAACCACATGTGCATAACCATAGCCACTTAGGTGACCAAACTTGTTTGCCATCACAAGTGTGGTCATAAGGTCTTTTCTAAGGGTTAAACACAACACAAGAGATGAGATCTCTAAAGACCCCCACTTGAAGTTGCATCCAAATACTTCAAGTCCTTCTTTTTGTGTCTTGCTTTTATGCTTCCATCTTGTGCATATTCTTTTACAAAATTTATATCCTAATAAAAATTTTCTAATAAAAGAAAACGCACTTAATCTATCTATTACATCACCATTGAATGAACAAATAAACTACATCCAAATACAAGCACAAAAGAATAAATATTACAACCCATAAAGAATGAAATCAACCAAAACAAATCATTCTTCCAAAACCAACCCAACACAAGGTCAACGCTAGGTTATGCACCAATATGAAACAACATCCAAAAACCAAAATAAATCCCCATTTGACCCTAACTTTTCAGCCAACATAAACCAAGAGTTTAGGGTGTTTTTGTCCAAACAAAACACAATCAACCATTTTGATATCTTTTCTTTCAGGTTTAATCATAAGCATGTAAGATATAACCATGAAAGGTTGGGGATTCATCATAACATCACAAAACAGCCCCTATTAGGTTGTTAAAACCCCATAAAACCAATTTTACAAGGATAATTGAAACTAGTCATCCACATATCCGGCTCTAGATGCCAATGTTGGGTATGTTGGACCATTATCAAAGTAGTTTAACCATTTAAACATGAAAAACGCAGCGGAATAAAACCTTAATATTATGATTTATAATCTGAAAATGAAGGTTAATAACATAACATCAACACACCCAAGAACATAGGTTCATATATATGTGTATGAACTAGCTATCAAGAACAAATAACAATCAAAACAAGATATACAAACCACCTTTGTAGAGCTGCTGAAAAACGAGATTTGGATGAAGAAGATGAGGTTCTTGAATGACCAAAACACCAAGGACAGGTGTCCTCAAGCATCCATACCCACAAGCATCAAGCAAACACCTTGTTGCTACGATTTGAGCACAAATCTCGAACCAAGATGAGCTGAAAATAGAATTTTCAGCTTTGAACTCCTTTAAGAAGATAAAGAGAAAGTGGGTTCTTGGTCCTTTGCATGTGAGAGAGAGAAGAAAGGATGTGCATGTGTTTTCAAGAAGTGAAGAAGTCTAAACCAAAGGCCAAAGACCCCCTTAAAGGGGGCAGCTAAAACTAAATGAAATTTGGGGTTTTCCCCCGAAAAACTCTTTTATATTTTGTTTAACTAATTACAATTATAAACATTACAAATAATGTCCATGAACAAAATATCCTTATAAGTTGTTTCATCTCATAGGCAATTTATTAGAAAACCCATTTTCTAAATTGGTGTATTTATTTAATTGCATGATCATATCATCAATTAAATATTTATATTGGTGTTTGCTAAGCTTGTTATTGGGTATGACCCGACTTGGATCATTACGTACTGACCACATCAATATTCTATGTGTCTTGGGCATAAAGAATTCAACAATCTCCCACTTGCACAAGATTCATAGAAGATTGAAGCAAGCAGTAAATACCACCTAACAATGGTTTACTACCCTTAATACGCATGACTAAGAGCCATTCAATAACATCATCGCGTTCAAGAATCCAACTTGAAATGATTTAGGTGAATGAATCATTTATCATTTTGTTTCAGATGTCATGTTAAATCCAAGGACACAAAATGATCATTCCTTGTTGATTTAACTTAGTCAGGCCTTAGACATCTTACTCTCAACAAATAAGAGGAACAAATTCCATTTTGACTACATACATTTCTCACAATCACCTCATGTTATACCTAAACATAGTCTTATGTACTGTCCATTATTTCAGAATAGAGAAGAACTAGCTCAAGGAATAACACATTGGTGAATATCAAAACCCAATATGTATATCAGGTTGGAGGATACCAAATGATATTCTCCTTTACACAAATTCACTTATGATCAATCTAGAAGATTCCATGTCGTAAAAATGGAGACGCGGGTCAGTCCAATATATGTATCCCACAAATATCTATGAACTTTAGGAGCAACCAATTGCTCTATATTCATGTCTTATGAATATCCACCAATCCATGTTCATAATAGTCTTACATTCAAATTTGTTCCCATAAATATGACCGACTACGGACATTTAGAATAATAAACATATTCATGGATATATATACATGCTTAAAGGAACTTAACTCAGAATATCACAGATATATAAAGGAGTTAAATATTACATTGTTCCAAACTTTCAAATACTAAAAAAATAAGATCCAATTAGTAAAATATCGATGTCCTAAGGCACAAGTATGACTTTCATGCTTTGCCCTTTCAAGGAGCTTCGTGAGAGGATCCGCAAGGTTTTGATCGGTGTAAACTTTACGAATACATATCTTTCCTTTTTCAACTTCATACCTTATGTAGTTGAATCTCCGCTTAATGTGTCTAGTCTTTTGATGTGCACGGGGTTCCTTGATTCGTGCAATCGCACCCTCGTTATCACAAAAGATTTCTAGGGGGTCTTGAATGGTAGGGATGACCCCTAGATCATTGATAAATTTCTTTGTCCATGCAGCTTCTTGAGCTGTTAATGAGGCGGCTATGTATTCGGATTCTATAGTTGACAATGCTACGACGTCTTGTTTTGAACTATTCCAGGACACTACCCCTCCATTCATAATGAAGACATACCCCGATAGTGATCGGGAATCATCTCGATCAGGTTGGAAGCATTCATCCGTGTAACCCTTTACATCGAGTTCCTCTTCACCAAACCCATATATTACAAACATATCCTTAGTCATCCTTAGGTATTTCAATATACTTTTAACAACCGTCCAGTGGCTATTACCTGGATTTTGCTGATATCTGCCCATCATGCTTAACACGCATGACATGTCCGATCTAGTGCATTTCATCGCATACATGATGGATCCTATAGCAGAAGCATATGGGAAGTCCTTCAATCGATCTTGCTCATCCTTTGAGCTTGGACATTGAGATGTACTCAATACTGTCCCTCTTTGAATAGGTACCATACCTTTCTTAGAGTTTTCAATCTTGAACCTTTTCAAGACTTTATCAATCTATGCACTTTGGTTTAAACCTATCAACCGCCTCGATCTATCCCTATAGATCTTTATTCCTAAAATATAGGCGGCTTCACCGAGATCTTTTTTGGAAAAACAACTTCCAAGCTAGGTTTTAACACCTTCCATGGTTGGAATATCATTTCAAAAAAGTAGTATGTCATCAACATATAATATTAAGAATGTAATTATGCTCCCACTAGCCTTCTTATATACACAAGCCTCATCAGTGTTCTTGATGAAACCAAATTTCTTGATCTCTTTATTGAAACGTTGATTCCAACTTCTTGATGCTTGTTTCAATCCATAGATTGATCTCTTTAACTTGCATACTTTATTAGGATGTTGTGGATCGACAAAACCATCAGGCTGGACCATATGGACAGTCTCTTTGAGATGTCCATTAAGAAAAGCAGTTTTGACATCCATTTGCCAAATCTCATAGTCATAATATGCGGCTATGGCAAACAATATCCTAACTGACTTTTGCATTGCCATAGGCGAGAAGGTTTCATCATAATCAACCCCTTGAGTTTGAGTGAAACCTTTTGCTACAAGTCTTGCTTTGTAAGTATCCAAGTTTCCATGCATATCGGTTTTTCTCAAGAAAACCCACTTGCATCCAACTGGTTTGGAATCAAGTCCTTCCTGTTGATTGCTAGTGTTAACCAAACGTGTATCGGCTTGTGGATCTTGATCCTCATCAAATTCCACTATTCTGTACGTTATTCCTTCCATAAGGAACTTAGTTTCCAAGAACGCTGCCTTTCGATAAATAAATACCTTTTGCTCTGTTGGATCAAAGAAGTAGTATCCTAAACAGTCTTTGGGATATCCAATAAATATACACTTTAAGGATCGAATTTCCCACTTGTTTTGGGTGTTTAGCTTAGCATAAGCTTCATAACCCCATACCTTTAAATATGATAGTGATGGAACTCTTCCATGCCATATTTCAAAAGGTGTCGAATTCACTTTCTTGGTCGGGGCCATATTCAAAATATGAGCCGCGGAGAGTAATGCGAAGCCCCAAAATGATAGTGGTAGTGAGCTTATAGACATCATAGATCAAACCATATCTAATAGGGTTCGATTTCTCCTTTCAGACACACCATTATATTGTGGTGTTCTAGGTGGAGTAATGTTAGAACTCTGGATAGATTAACATGTTTTCTTTATGTGTCTTTTTACTATTTGTAATAGTATAGGAACTAGTTTTGTAATTAGTTAGTTCCTTGTGTTTCATTATAAATAGCTTAGACTTGTAGCAGTTTAAAGAAAAAAAACAATTTTAGAACAGATCTAGAACTGCTTACTTACTTTGTAATTGTCTTTGCTTGATATTAATGAAACTATGAATTTTGTTGATATCTTGCTTGATTTAATTACTTTGTTTGTACTTCTTTGAATTATGTTCATACATCATCACAGATTGGTACATTTGATCCTATCACATGGTATGAGCTGTTGGTTGAGTGATTTTTGAGGTTTGTCAAACTTTCAAACACAAGAAGTTCACTGAATCTATGATTAATAGATAATTCAATTGAAATTTTGTTGATTTTAAATGTGTTTCATCATCAGAAACATGTTTAAACAATAACCTGCAGTTAAATTCATCAAATTCGAGATAATTTGTTGAATTTGTGTTCGAAAAGTTCACTATTTTTCGAACTGAAAATTACAAAATTGATTAATTTGTTATTGATATTGAAAGAAATTGATGTTAGAAGAATGATTATCGGTATAAAACATGTCTAATTGGAAAGTTTGAATCCAATTTATCAAATTTTGAAGAATTTCAGAAGATTTGAGTTAGCTACATTCATATGAACATAATGAATGTGGCGCATTAGAGTTGAGGTTTGCTGAAAAATTGTCTAAGTGTTAGGGGTTTGACTACTGCTTAGTCGCATTAACACTGTTTAGGCATTTTTAGTTCAGAAGTTTGACTACTGTTCTGTTAAAGAGTAATAGTCCAGAAGCATCAACTTAGGCATTTTGGAAAATTTTTCTAAGGCATTCCATTAGACGTCTCTCAGCTTAGGCGCATTAACTGTTTGGGAGTTTGATTACTGTTCAAGCGCATCACCCTTGATACCTAGAATTTTTTTAAGAAAACTTTTCAAAAACTTTTTCATTTCTTTTCTTAATTCAAAATCTAAGAAAAACAACAAAAATATAAGAATGGTGAAATCAGAAGATTCTGAAAATAGAGTTCTAAAACTTAAAAATAGAGCTAATTTCAAAAATTGGTCTCTTAGGTTAAATGTCATTTAAATTCCATTGACACTGATCTTTGGAAATATATAGAGAAAGGACCATACATTCCTATAATCCCTGATCGGCCTGATAGAGGGTTTGTTTATACTAAATATTCTTAAGAACCCTATCGTGAAGATGGTCTTCAAGGAGATGATTTGAGAAGAGTAAAGAATGATATCAAAGCATAATCCTTGATGTGTAAAGGACTACCTCTGGAACTTCTTGCAAGGCTTGATGGATATCAAACTAGATACACCATGTATAAAGCCTTAAAGACCATTTGTGAAGGAGGCAAGGAGATTCAAAATCTCAGGAAACAAAAGTTGAAAAGGCAATTAGAATTGTTTCAACATTTTTCTGGAGAAACCATAAATCAGATGATGAACATATTTCTTCAACTTACAACGGAGATGTCAACAGCTGGTATTAAGCCTGATCTTGAAGATCTAAATCTTAGACTACTCAATGCTTTACCCTCATCATGGAAACAAATAGTAATGTTACTAAAACATACTGAGAAGTTCCCTATGGGTCTAGATCTACTCATTGCGAAGATAGAGTGAGTAGAGATTGATGAAAGCTCAAAGAATAATGATAGAGCAACATCAATGTCTCAGTATCAGTTTGTTGCTTCTCCTGAAAACACTATTGAAAATGCATTCATGGTAAAAAGTCAGAAAATTACAGAAGAAGAGGAGATTTATTTGTTGGAGTAGGATTTTTCACTAATTCATCATTTACTATTGCTCCTACTTATACAACACAGTCTCACTCTTAATCTCCTCCTAAATCTCAGTCTCAAACATCTAATGTTCAAACAGAGACTTCTTTATCTAACTTTGCTAAATCTAGCAAAGTTAAAGATGTGATAAACATCCTATTAGAGGATGAAGAGTCTAAAACTGCATTCATTGCATTTATGGCTAGTTTTAAAGCATATAAAGGTAGCCATTAAACTCAATTAGACCTTGTTTTGCAAGATTTGTTTGAAATGGATCCTGAAGATGTTGAAGAGATGGACTTGAACTGGAAAATGGTGATGACTGCATACAGGACACAAAAACACTCATATGTCAACAGGAAGTACAAGCCAAGTGCTAACAAGACTATTGGGTTTGATAAGTTAAAATCAAGGTGTTTTAACTGTAATAGTTATGGACATTTCTCAAGAGAATGCAAAGCTTCAAGGAATAATGGAGGAAATGCTCAATCAAGTTCTAGAAATCAAAGGTTTCAACCAGCTCAGAAGACTTTTCAAAAGCCTTATCAAAGTCTTCCTATGCCTGAGCTTAAAGATGAAACAAAATCATCTGATGAAACCAAGAAAGCTTTAGTTGTCAGCATTGAAGATGGTTATGATTAGAGTGCATATGCTGAACAATTTACTAATGATTTAACATCAAGTTTATCTTTTGTTGCAGAAATCAAGGGAGAAGATTGTTTTTGAAAATAATGATCCAAAGGTGGAAGGTGAGAATGAAGAAGATGACTATGATTGGAGTGACAAAACGGATCCTAACGAGGATATAGATGAAGTAGCTCTAATGACATAGTCTGATCACCTAAGGTTTAGTAGTCAGCATTGAAGATAGTTATGATTAGAGTGCATCTGCTGAACAGTTTACTAATGATTTAACATCAAGTTTATCCCTTGTTGCAGAAATCAAGGGAGAAGATTGTTTAGAAAATAATGATCCAAAGGTGGAAGGTGAGAATGAAGAAGATGACTATGATTGGAGTGACAAATCGGATCCTAAGGAGGATACAGATGAAGTAGCTCTAATGGCATAGTCTGATCAACCTAAGGTTGACACTTCATCTTCAAAATCTGAAACCTTATCTCCAAAATTCCCTGAAATCCCGTCTGAAGTGAGAGAAAAACTCTGCACAAAATCATGCTATGAACATGTTGAATACTATAGAAACAACTCATATAAAATCTGTTAGAAACTAAAATAAGAAGAGTCAATGCATAACAAACTAAAATTTGATCGTAAAATAGCATATCAAAAGATTACTTCTGTTCAAACTTCATGGAACAAAACACTAAAAGAATTAGAAATTGTTTCTAAACAACTGGAAGAGATTATCAAAAATCTTGAATAGGAGAAGATAGCACATGCTGCTACTCAAATGGATCTTGCTAAAGTAAAAAGTTCAAAAATGATTGTAGAAAAACTGCTAAGTGAGAGAAAAGATAAACAGAAAGCAGGGTTCAGTTTCACTCATGAACCTATGCCTGAATCTATTAGAAACACTTCACTAGAGAACTTTAATACACATGATCATTCTCCTGAGAATAAAGCTAAACTTAAAGCTTTTCAAGTCAAAAACAAGAATGCAAAAGAAGAAAAGGAAAATGTAAAAGTTTTTGTAGAAAAAAATAATGAAAAGATTAAAAATGGTCATCCAATCAAGATAAAATCTTATGAAACTAAACAAACAAAACAAAACACTTCTCATCAAATTCATTTTGTATTAGAAGAAGTGAAAGTTCAAAGCAAAGATAAAGATAACCAACAGGTCGGAACATCAGAAGATTCAAACACTATTAATCTAAAACAAGTTCAATCTAAAAAGGAATCTTCTTCTAACGATGTTCAATTTGGAAGTAAACCAAGTTCTTCTAAGTCAAAGAATCAAAGAAGAAGAAAGAAATCATCAAAAACAAAATCTGAACAAAACAAAAGTTCAAAAAAGTTGATCAAAGCAACAAATCAAGCAACAAAACTTAAACCGATAAAATTTGTGTCAGCTGGTTTGTTAAATATGAATTCTCTACAAAACAACAAGGTAAATACTAAGAACAAATCTCACTGTGATCTGAAATCAAGTTTAGATTATAAGACTTCCACTATAGCAAAAAGATATGTTCCTAAGGAATTCAAGAAGGAAGTTCATGTTAAACAGATGCAAAATAATTTGGCATAAAATGAAAATATGAAAAATGAAAACAACAATTTAACTATTTGATACCAAAATATAAAAATGAATCAAATATAGTGTTAAAAAAGTTAACAAACAGTTGTTTATAACTCCACAAAAGTACTCTGAAATACGTGATATGAAAAATCACAATACTGCTGAGTGCTATTTCAAAAAGTACTGTCAACAAGTACTGTCACATATGTGACATGAGAAATCATTTAACAGTAGATTGTTATTTTAACAAATACTATACTTATTGTGATGAGAAGACTCACAATACTCCAAATTGTTATTTTAGAAAAAGATTACATACTAGAGGATTTGCAAATTCAATCATGAGCCAAGGTTATGTTAATCCTCAATATATGAGAAATCGAACGGATGGATTTCAAAAATTAACTAATCAACCTTCTTTAGGTTTGAGATCTTTTCAAAAGAACAATTATGTGAGATCTAAACAAAATGTGCAAGAACAATTCATACCAAGATCTGTAAGAATGACTAATAAAAAGGTTAGTCAACAATACGTGTCAAAAATTGATCAATCAAATAGTATGAATGTTCTCAAAAATAACCCAAACAATTTTCAAAACAAGATTGGTAAATTCATCAAGACTAAAATTGATTTGAATAATCTTCATTACAAACAATTTACCATTGTTTATAAATTTGGAAAACCAAGAACATCTCGGCTTGGGTGGATATCTCAACTTACTTTTCTTGTTGTGCAGGTACGCCCAAGAAGACCACTTAGTACATGGTATGTGGATAGTGGGTGTAGTCGGCATATGACAGGCAATCCTGCCTTGTTACAAGATTTTAAGTTAATGGATGGAACACACGTCGCCTTTGGTGGTGATGCAAGAGGAAAAATAATAGGAGAAGGACAACAGTTTTAGAACAGATTTAGAACTGCTTACTTACATTGTAATTGTCTTTGCTTGATATTAATGAAACTATGAATTTCGTTGATATCTTGCTTGATTAATTACTTTGTTTGTGTTTCTTTGAATTTTGTTCATACATCATCACATATTGGTACATTTGATCCTATCGAATGGTATCAGAGCCTAACAGTGCTCATACGCACAAACAGTGCTCATACGTCTCATTATTTTGTGAATTTTTGGGTTTCATACGCACAAACAGTGCTCATACGTCTAAAATTTCACTTAATATATATTGAACACTTAGACTTGTTTCTCATTCACACTCAATAAACAAAACTCTCTGAACTATTAACTCTCGATCTTCATCAAACTCTCAGATTCTCATTGATTGTAGCAAATCTTGTTGATTGTAACATATTATTTGTGTTTATAAACGTAAGTTTGTGATTCAAATCAGTAGATTTTGGTTAATACATGATGACTGGATTTTGGTTAAAACATGATGACTGGATTTTGGTTAAAACATGATGACTGGATTTTGGTTAAAACATGATGACTGGATTGAAAATTCAAAGTTTAACTAATCAAATCTTAATCATATCTAAAATTGATTCTGGATTGTTGATATGTACCAAATTTCAAGCGTTTTGATGTATTGTTCATCGACTAAAATTGTGAATGATGTTGACAACAGACTGAACAGTCGGGTTTTTCGAAGGAAGAAGAAGAAGATGATCAAATAATTCAATTTTTGAATTAAAAAAATTAAAATTAAAATAAAAAAAAAATTAAATAAAAAAAGTAGATAAATCAGAATTCAATAATTGATTGATAAAAATGATAGATACAAAATAAATAAATTTTAAGATTTCACAAATTAAATTCATAAGTCAAAAGTCAAAATCATAAGTCAAAATTGAATTCAATATTACAAAATTTCAAATTCATATGTAAAAATGAAAGTCATTAATCAACATTTTAATGTTCTAATATTCTTTTTCTCTATATTTTGCACATGGCAGCTTTGAAGTTTGAGCCTAAACATAATGTTGCTGCATTTTTAGATGATGAAAACAGAGAAGCTGTTGGTTATGAAGAGATGATAAGATTTCTGCTCAGATCAAAATATGTCTATGCAATATGTGCAAGACCTATGATTAATGCAAGATTGATCAAAAGATTCTGGAGAACAGCAGAAATAGAAAGAGATGATGAAGGGAATAAAGTATTAAGAGCTTTTATTACATCTGATAGAATGCTTGAAGTTTTTGAACAAGCAATCAAAACAGCTCTTAAGCTTGGTGAAAATGATCCAAAAGACTTAGTTGAGTATACTTTCAATGAATGTAGAGATGTATTTCTACAAATGAGTCATCTTGATCACTTTCCTAAGAAACAATTCTTCAGAGCAAAAGTATATAAACATTGGAAATTGTTGTGTTATATATTTCAACATTGCATGTCCAAAAGAAGTGCTGGTTGGGATTCATTCCCAGTGGACATTGCATCTCCTATCATTGCTCTAGCCAAAAACAGAAGGTTTAACATGGCAAAGTGGATAATAAATGGATTCATATTCAATCTTGAAAGAGGAAAGAGAAACAAATACTTGATGCATCCAAAATTTCTCCAACTGCTTATTAATGAAGAGAATCAAGATTTATATGTTGAAGGAGTTGAAGGAGATAAGTTGCAATTAGAGCACATGTCTGACGCTATGTATAAGAGACTTGCTATGATTACTGGTGCTCAAAACATTCCATTAATTGATTATATAAGGAATGTAGCTATGGATGAAGTAGACATGTTAAACACTATCATTTATCTAAAGATGAACCAATAGATCCAAATAATCTTATTGAGGATGTTTAAATGGTATGATTCATGATGATGATGAAGAAAGTGATGATGAAGCTACTGAAAGCTCATCAGTTGATGATAATGATGATAATAATGATGATGACGGTGCAACTGAAGCACATCAAGATGCTATTGTTGAAAGGAATGATGATGATAATGTCAATGAAACTCGAAACTTAGCTGAAGAAACTACTGATCCGGATATTTATGATGATTCTGTACCTGAAGTTCAAGGAGATGAACTAGCTATTGTTATACATGAAGAAGTTTCACAAAATCAAACTTTTGATTTTGAGTTCATGAATGATATGTTATCTGAACCAGTGTTTCAAGCTGAGGTGACTGAAGAGGTTGAAGAAATTCCTGTGAGTACAACACACAATGTGTTAGTACAAACAGAGGACATAGTTGATATAGATGAAATGGAGAATTTGAAAGAAGAAAATATGATTAAAGGGAAGAAATTAAAGAATTAAAAGTGGAGAATGAAAGATTGAAAGAGATGAATAAATCTCTTGAAAAAGAAATTAAAAAGTTAAAGGATGAAAATTCTAAGTTGAAAGAAGAAAATTTACTGAAAGATGAAAAGCTTGTGAGCTATGCAAAAGACAAAGAAGATGTTATAAAAATTTTGAAGTTATGATAAAGGATTATGACATTCTTGAAGTGAAATTCAAGAAATTATCTTATGAAAATGAAAAATTGAAAGATTAATTAATAAAGGTAAAAAATCCCAAAGCCTATCTCACCAGATTAAATGATAAGTTCTGAAATGATTATTGTTGAAGAGAATCCTGAGGTGATCAAAGGCAAAAGGAAACTTGATGATGTAGCAGATACAATTTTAACAGAGTCATCTTCAAAAGTACAAAGAATAGAAGAAACTGTTGAAGAGCAAAACATTCAAGAACAATTGGAGCTTTAGAATACATTGAAGAATTTTACAGTGATGATTGGTATAATGAAGTCTTAGATGAAGAAGACATAGATGAAGCTCAATTTGTATCAAATTTCTCTTCACAAGAACCAATGTTCAAGATCAAGGAAGAACCTGAAGATTTCTTTGAGTGCTAATGATAGAAGATATAACATTAAAGCTGAAGATGAAAGCTGAAGATGAAAGATAAAGGTGAAGGAAAGATAGAAAGAAGACAAGATTGAAGATTTTGAAGACCGAAGACCATGTAAATCTTAGGGGGAGTATTATTAAAACTCTAGAAAGATTAACATGTTGTTTTTATGTGTCTTTTTACTATTTGTAATAGTATAGGAACTACTTTTGTAATTTGTTAGTTCTTTGTGTTTCATTATAATAGCTCCCCTTAGGTTGGATCTCACTATCTTAGGTTGGATCTCACTACCTTCCCTATACTTGATCTTCAATACTCCCCTTAGGTTGGATCTCACTGCCTTCCCTTGTCTTGATTTGTCTAGTCGGTTCTAGTCTCTCCTGCTACACGTCATGTATCTTTATCTGCTCCTGCAGCTTCTTCCTCAGGGGTCTTAGACATAGATTCTCCCTAGTTAGCCTCCGTCTCCCCCGCTACCTTTGATATGTCTTTATCAACTCCTGCAACACCTTCCTTGAGAGCTTCAGCAACTGATTCACTCTGGTCACCTCCTACTTCATTAGCTCCCTCGAGTGAAGCACTAGTTTACTCAAACTGTCTTGAGAAGTCCCACATCGAGCTCATCATGTACTCTCACCTTCCCAACTGGCTCCTTCACCTCTCTCCTTAAACCTCTAACTTTATTCGCCACAGTCATAAACAAACTGGCTTCTTCTCTCGCCTCCTCCCCTGCCCCTACTTTGATGTGGTTTTCATAAAGAACTAGCAGGTCTTCATCACAAAATCCGAATAACTCCATCGGATCAAACAGTCTGAACTCAACCCTATTCTTCACCCTGATCACAGCCTCCCCCATGTTATTATCATATGCTAAATCAATATTTCAGGATTCATAGAGCTTGGATCTTACGATTCATCTCGTTCAGATCTAGAAATCAAAATTAAGATGGGTGGACGTGTGTGAATTAAAGAACAAAGAGATGGATAATAATAATGTTATGATTTCATTGATGTTGATAAACAAGTTACAATGAGAATCATAGATGGCTGGTGAAATCAAACCCACCCAAAGGAGAGGATTTCTCCTTGGATGGTGATTTACACCATGAGAAACACACACACAAAAGCCACACCTGTATAAATGCACTAGTGGGTCTGTTTATACTAATATTACAACATGACCTAATTTTGACTTTGTAATTGTCTTGATGTTGACTTTGTCATGTTGAATTGTCTTGTTTTGTTGTAATCAACTTGGTCTCTGAACTTGAACAATGAGATCTTCAGTTGGCTGTAATTATGATTTGGTAAGGTTCAATTTACTCAATTGTTGAACCCCAACAATACTCTCCCTAAACTGATGCTTGCTAAACCTTGAATTTGAAGATCTTCTCTGTCACATGTCTTGTTGATCAATTGATGTTCTGGCACAATTCATTGATGTTCTAGCACAATTCATTGATGTTCTCCCCCTCAGATTAAGCTCCTCCTAATATATTTCTCACAAAGGTAAGAATCTCTTGAGAATACTTCTTGGTATTGGATATGGGTTGTATCACTTTTGGATTACAGTTCATATCACAACTCAAGGATTAGAATGTATTAGGCATATGGTGAGGCTTTGAAATTCAATAAATAGCATTTGGAACATGAATCAATGTTGAACACACTTCCGCTCATTTGAAAAAACTTGATAAATGACATTTTCAGATAATGAGTACTCCCATGATTAAATTTCGGCTAACTGTCAAATCAGTAGTCAGACACAGGAGTAAAACATCATAAAAAATGTGAGCTCAAGTCCTTCAAAAAGGGCATCAAATAGTTGTACAAGTCCCTGGATGAATTTTTTAAAAGGTGACCAAAGTTGATTTCTATACTCTTCTTTTTTTTGCTTTCATGATAACAATGGACGTGCCTGTTGGTTGCAATCATCCATGTTTATGTTTTTCTTTTCTTTTTGAAGTCATGTTCATCAACTGTTCATAAGCATTTCTTACAACACATCCACATTTCTTTGCTAATCCGCATTTCTTTGCAAAGCATCCACATTTCTTTGCAACGCATCTGCATTTGTTTGCAAGGCATCCGCATTTGATTTCAATGCATCCACATTTGACTTCAAAGCATCCGCATTTATGCTTAAAGTACCCGCATTTGTTTATAAGTCAACCATATTTGGTGTCAAGGCATCCGCATTTGGTGACAAGTCATCCGCATTTGTGACAAGTCATCCGCATTTGTTGCCAAGTCATCCACATTTGGTGACAAGTCATCTGCATTTGTGTATAACACATCCGCATTTGTGCATAACATATCCGCATTTGATGAAGCTTCATCCGCATTTGTTTTTGTTCATCCGCATTTGTTTTCAGACTTGAACAAAAATGATTTCACACTACAGTGCAGGTCGAGAAATCAGCAGTAGCTTCCATTTCTCCTTCTTTTCTTTGTTTTTAATAATAATCGTGTTCAATTGCATCAAATTTTAAAGGAATAATCTAGTGAATAATTATATATCTTCAAATCGTATCATATTAGAACAGATCTGATGATTTTTCTTCTTGATTTTAAGATGAACAAATGTGTTTTCATCTTTTTTTATGTTAATCTTGTTCAATTGCGTCAAATTTTGAATGAATAATCATGAACATGTTCACGATTCTTCAAATCATACCATAGTTGAATAGATTTGTTGGTTTTTCATCTAAATTTGGGTAAGAACAGATGGGATTTTGATGAACAGGGACTTGGTTCTTCATTTTTCTTCTTTTCTTCATTGTTCTTGACATCATTAAAGATGAAATCACATATGAAAACAAGAAAAATCTAGCATCCAACAGCTCCGATACCATTTTGCTAAATCAATATTTCAGATTCATTGAGCTTGGATCTTAGGATTCATCTCCTTCAGATCTAGAAACCAAAATTAAGATGGGTGGACGTGTGTGAATCAAAGAACAAAGAGATGGATAATAATAATGTTATGATTTCATTGATGTTGATAAACAAGTTATAATGAGAATCATAGATGGCTGGTGAAATCAAACCCACCCAAAGGAGAGGATTTCTCCTTGGATGGTGATTTACACCATGAGAAACACACACACAAAAGCCACACCTGTATAAATGCACTAGTGGGTCTGTTTATACTAATATTACAACATGACCTAATTTTGACTTTCTAATTGTCTTGATGTTGACTTTGTCATGTTGAATTGTCTTGTTTTATTGTAATCAACTTGGTCTCTGAACTTGTACAATAAGATATTCAGTTGGCTGTAATTATGATTTGATAAGCTTCAGTTTGCTCAATTTTTGAACCCTAACATTATAGAACCATTTCCTAAAGTTTTGTAATTGCTGGAGGAGGGGATCTGACAATCTAACCTTGTTCACTATCTTTGCAGGTTTTACCCTCAACATAATCTTTCTTTTCCCCATCTCCCAGTCCTTATACTTTTTCGATCTTCTCATTTTAGCCTTCATAAACCCGAATGACTCAAAATTGTCATTTACTCCATTCTTGATCACATTTTCTAACAATGTGCCTCTCTTACTCAGATAAGCATTAAGCAATAGTAGCAGTGCGAGCATCCTTAAGTCCCATTTAGGCAAGATCTTGAATGCCTTCCTCTTATGCAGATAAGTAATTCCTCCCCCTCTCCCCTATTTATTATAAACATTTTGAGGCCGGGGTTATACTTCCAGCTGATGATCTCTTATCAGCCTTAGATTTACTCAACCCTTCCATGTTTTGGAATAGGGGAATTAACTCTTTAGTCCCATTCCCTTTCACAAACCACTATTCCTTCTCCATCTCAAACACATATCCATCATCATGACCATTCTTAGCAATAGAGGTTTGGGGTCTCTCATAAACCTCATAATATTCGGGTAGTCAACCAACTACTCATCATCTTCATCTTCATCAATCAATCCCTTCTTAGTAGTTTTCTAAACATTTTCAACAAGATTCTCTCTCTCCACCTCTTCACAACCAAATCTTTCTCAAAATCAAACCATATGTTCACAAAACTAGCCTCCAATATCTCTTTAGTATTCTCCACATTCTCAGTCTCCTGCTTTCTCTAGAACCTCCTGCTTTTTTAGACGCTACACCAGATGTGCCCTCTCCTGCCCGGGAGGAAGAACCACATTCAAAGATGAGTACTTGGAAGTGTCAGTCAAATCATATAACTAAGGTTGAGTCAGCTGATTGGGTAGGCTGGCTACAGTTTTTGGTTCATTTACCTCCTTTAGCAATCTCTTAATCAATTTATTCTGATCTACCAACATCTTGGTCATGCCATCAATCACCTCATCCTTTTGTTTTTCCCTTAACTCTTGATTGGTAAGTTTGGTTTTGTTCATACTCAACTCGTTAGCCATAGATGTATTGAGGTTTCTTATCACATCTTCATCCAAACTAGCTCTCTCCTCCCTCCTCGAGGACTCAGTGAAAGATTGAAGTTTGTGTTTAGTCCTTCTCTCACCTTCCCCCTTATCATATTTCTTTTTGGACCACTTCTCTTTCTCAACCCTAGCCTCCTCTGGCATCTCATGCACTTCATCCTCAAAATCATAATCCTTCTCTTTTGCACATTTTTCCTCTTCTTAATAGCATCAGTCTATTTCACCCTTGTCTCTTCAGCCCTTTTCTCCTAAGACTCATTAACCCTCCTAATATAGTTCCATCTCTCATGAGGGTACATGTTTTCCCAAAGATAAGTAATCTTTCAACTGAATTCATAACGGATAGCACAACAGTATGCAAAAATGCGGGTATTCATGTGTACTAATCTTTTAACCTCTCCATGTTTGGGAATGTTAGGCATAAGATCATTAATTATTATCTGAAGAAATTGAGGATAAAGTATCCACTTATCCTTCTTCATTACTATAATATTTTCAGCCATACAATCAAAAATCAAACGAGCAATGTTGGTCTTCCTCCCTCTACAACAAATCATCATAGCTTTAGCCCAATCCAAATTCAGCCCGTCTGATCCACCTTTACGGTGATCTAAGAACATAATGAAAACATAAGTTATATATCTGCATTTCTTAGAGAGGAAGGACTTCTTGATCTCCTTCCTTGTCCCAAAGGGAGATCCCTCGTAACCCATCGACTGAAAAGTCTCAAATACTTCCTCATCTAAAATTATCACCCCTTGTGTCCTCATCTAGCCTTAGCACCCTCAATATGACCTCAGTAGTAATGACCATGTTATTCTCCATCACCGTAGCCACAATCTTCTATGAATTGGCTCTCGTGTCGTAATCAGCCATCTGCCAAAAATCTCTGTTATGTACGTCATATATAGTAGTTGAATATGAGATCGTGTAGGAAATTGCAGATCTTTGCAACCAGCGTATGCAATCTCTAAAACTAGCATCTTTCGGTTGAGTGTCGTCCAAAATGGGAGTAATGTTGTTCCTCTCATCAAACATTAACCAGATGAAATGCATTAGAATGATAAATTAAAAAATAATATTAAAGAAAATAAAAAAAGATTAAAATTAAACTAAAAACAAATTAATTTTGGCAGCCAAAATTATAGTTTCGCAGGATGAATTTTTTAGTTTCGTGAGGCAAAAGAGTAATTTCGACACCAATTATATATTAGTTTCGGGAGCAATTAGTTATTAGTTTCGGCAGCAATTAGTTATTAGTTTCGACAAAACAGTGTAGTAAATTTGACTGGCTGAAATTATAGTTTCGACACAGGAAAACTAAAGTTCACTCAAACAACATGACTACACAGTTTCACTGAAAAACCATGAACTTTCGTTCAATTTCACTGCACTATCAGTACTTTTGCAATAAGAACTGTGAAGGTACCAAAAAGTCTTAATCAAATAATCCTAAAATGTTGCCATAAAACCTAGATTAATCTATAGTCCTGAGTTCGAAACGCACTTGTGAATAGAAATCAACAGTCAAACAAGTAACAAAAGCACAGGAAATCAAAATAGCATGAAGAGTCTACGGAGAAACCCTAGAACGACTAAACACTCAAATGCGCGAAAATGAGAAAACAATTTCACAAATTGAGTTATATAGCTCATAGTTTCATACACAACAAAAATATAGTTTTGCCCGACGAAGATGCAATTTGGCCATGCAAAACTCCGGTCGAAACTAACCATGTAACGCGCGAAAGAACTGGCAAAGCTATAGTTTCGCCATGCGAAACTACTAGTGAAATTATAGTTACGCTAGAAAAAGAAAAATTTAAGAAATTTAATTTTGTTTCCCTTTCTTTAAATAGATTGACCGGGTGTGAGATTGATATTCTCACAAGGATTGAATATGATGATTGAGTTAATGATTGTATGCCAGAATCAAAAATCAAGAAACATTAAATGCAAGAAATACTGATAAATGCACTTTGAATTAATGAAGGTGATTGATTACAATGAATGCTAGGGTTTGAGCATTAAACAGTAACAATACACCTGTAGAACACAATACTAATAAAAATTATTCTCATTGCCTATCAATAGTCACCTTACATATGACGTTTGCTATTCTATTAATAGGCTGACAAGATGCTTTTTACAAAATGACTAAACTACCCCTGAATTATACATCAGAACTAGTCTAAGTCTTCATTGGAATTTCTTTTTTCATCCGTATTGACTAATGCGAATGTGTTAATCTTGATCAATATTTCTTCTTTTCTCTTCAGCGTTAGTGTTTGCTCATCACCATTGACAAATGCGGATGAACAAACCCATGCACATTTGTTGGACCAAAAGAACCAATGAGCTGGATCAGAAAAACCTTTAAGTCCCACAGACGTCACAACAACTGCTGAAGTCCACAACAGCTGAAGACAAGTGCTGAAGACAAAGTCTGAAGACACAAGTGCTGAAGACAAAGTCTGAAGACACAAGTGCTGAAGACAAAGTCTGAAGACACAAGTGCTGAAGACAAAGTCTGAAGACACAAGTGCTGAAGACAAAGTCTGAAGACACAAGTGCTGAAGACAAAGTCTGAAGACAAGTGCTGAAGACAAAGTCTGAAGACACAAGTGCTGAAGACAAAGTCTGAAGACACAAGTGCTGAAGACAAAGTCTAAAGACACAAGTGCTGAAGACAAAGTCTGAAGACAAGTGCTGAAGACAAAGTCTAAAGACACAAGTGCTGAAAGACAAAAGTGCTGAAGACAAAGTCTGAAGACAAGTACTGAAGACCAAGTATCAGACGTTGTCACAACAGCTGAAGAGGTCTTCTTCAGTAGTTGTGACGGTTTTCTTTCAGTAGTTTTATATTTTCCCTTTTCAGTAGTTTTGTAATCAGTAGTTTAGTTTCAGTAGTTTAGTTGAAGTAGTTTAGCATCAGTAGTTTTATATTTTGTGCTTAGCACTCTCTGATATGTTCTCAGTAGTTGTGAACATTTCAGTAGTTTGTTAAGCGTTAGTTATTTTTGTAATAAATCTGCCAGATGTCACTATCCCATGATATCAGCAGTGATTGCACTCTATATAAGGAGTGTCAACCTAATTGTAATCGGTGAATGATTGAGCAGAAACATTTGATATAATTGAAACATTCCTTTTCACAGAAATATATTCTCTCGTTACAACCGTATTTGTTCTTAATGCATACGAATATCAAATTCTTGCTATAATTTGTCTAATTCTTGATCTTATTCCGCTGCGTTACACTCTAATCCATCAAACTTGAGATCACTGATCCTGTCAACATTTGTTGCTGGGCATCCGCATTAGTTAATGCGGATGTACAACACTTGTCAGCATTTCTTTTAAGCTATTCGCATTTGCTAGTGCAGAACAACAAACACTTATGTGCATTTGTTCTATGTCTTTTGCATATAAAAATGCAGTTAGCCGGACTTGTCTTCTTTGCAGATTCTTCATCTGCATTTACGTTTGGGCATGGTGGGATTTCTAGCAGAACAACCATCAATCCACACTTGAATTGGCATGTATGATCCTTTCAGGGTCCAACAATACTCCCCCTAAGGATTATACAACCTATGTTCTTCAAGGGATAGATGGTAGTTGAGGTTGGGAAATTTTTATTGGGTCTGGTGGAGGAATAAGAGGTTCTGCTTGAGATGGATCCAAAATGGCCTTTAGCATGTTGACAAAGTCTTTTGCATGAGATATCTTCTCTCTATTCAGCACATGGATCTTCATTCGTCTTACGGTGTAGATGGCTTCTAAGGGTAACTTCTTAAGAAAAATTGGTTCCATATAGACATAGTAGACATCCCATCTCTATGTATCAATAAAGGTACATCTGAAGGAATTGTTCTGCCCAAGATTCATATTAAATTGATGTGGCTAGTGTGATATGATCCAAGTCGGGTCATACCCAATAACAAGCCGTACTATCACCAAAAGATTATTTATTTGTTGATTAGATCATACAAATAAATAATGACACCAATTTAGAAATTGGATTTTCTAGATTATTACTTTTGTTAATGAACATCATAATATATATATATATTTGTTCATAAACTATTATTTGTACATTACTTGATTAATTAAGCAATGGCAAATAATATGGTGTGTTAGTGATATAAAATTAAAATGGTTTTAATTTTATAAAACTAGGGATGTGTTTATATAGTTTTTAAACAAATTTGAATTGAGTAAAAAAAAAATGGGACCCATTAAGGCCGCCCCCTTGGTCTTGGTTACACCATTTTATTAGTTCCAAGACATGCAAGTCTTGGACACTTGAATACTCATTCATTCTTTCACATCCAAGATAACACACACAAAAGTTCTCTCTCTCTACTTTCTCCTCTAATCTCACGGTTTTGGGGCAGAAAAGAAGAAGATTTCCAGCCAAGAAAAGGGGTTTTGAAGCTGGAAATTGGTGTCAAGGATCCTAGCATTCAAGGTGATTTATTGGTAGGCTTGGGGTATGCCATCTTGAGAACTTCTACCTTGAAGTTTCAGCCTCAAGAACACATCTTTTCATCCTTTAAATCTCGGATTTTACAGCTACAAAGGTTGTAGTTTCACCATCTTTTGTTCATCTTGTTATATGCATTTTGTATAAATGATCCATGGCTTTGGGGTTCTTATTAAAATAGGTTTAATAATCATCCTATTAACATGTTTTAAAATATAATTCCGCTGCGTTTTCATATAAATCAAGTTGTATGAAGCTTTGATAAACATGTTAAAACCCCACAAATGGCATCAAGAGCCACTTATACATATGCATACATGTATTTCACTTTGTTTTTCTTTTGGGCAGCCCAAAACCGTGGGTTTAAGGGGCTGTTTTGTGCCCCCTTTTGATGTTTTAAAGATGCTATATTATGCACATTAGGATCTTTAAAACTCTAGTTTATAAGATAATTGTTTGCTTGGGCTAAACCCTTTTGTTCTTGGTTTATGTTGGCCAAAAACATGGGTTTTAAGGGGCTGCCAAAAATCGACTTCTTATGTATGTTTGGATATGTTGTTTGTTGATTATGCATAACAAAGCCTTGACCACTTGGATTGATTGATTGAATGATTCATTGTCATGTTATATTCATTTGGGCATGTAATAATTTAATTTTGTTTCAAGTCTAGTCTTGTAATTTATTTATTCACATGGTTTGTAATAAATAGATTAGGAGTTTATCTTTACTAGTAAAATGTATTAGGATACATATCTTGTAAGGAAGCTCAAGATCAAGACTTGAAGAAAAGATGGACAAAGAGGATGCTTGAAGTTTTGGATTCAAGTGGGAGTCCTTTTTGGGTCAACCATATGTCATGTTCTTAACCCTTAGGACAAGACCATTTGACACACTTGTTTTGGCTAAACAAGTGTGCTCAACTTAGTATGCTTTGTTATGCATATTGAATGTTTTGTTTATGTTTGGTTGAATGCATATGATGATGTTTGTTTTGAATATTTGGATGTGATTAACCATCCATCAACCTATACAAACTATAAACAAGTTATTGGTTCTCAAATCATTAAGCAAAATAGAATGGTTCTATAAAAGGTGTTAATGGTTTTTGCAAAATAAAATGGGTTTTATTTAAGAGAACCAATAGGGTACCATATGGTTGAATGCATACAATCATATGGTACATAGACTTTTCTAAACAAGAATTGTGGAATTATATATTCCTTTTGAAAAACAAGTTAAACACCATCCTTTTACACAACACTTAGGTTACTTGCAAACTCTTAGTGGGATAAAGGTCACCTAACCACCTTGAGGGAACTTGAAATTTGAGGTGAGAATACCATGTTTGTGGGATAAAGGTCACCTAACCACTTATATAGTAAACTCACACGTGTGTGTAAGTAGGACGACTTGATTTGTAAAATATATTGAATGGATCACCTAAAATATGTTTTATAAAAGGTGTTGATGGGATAAACATGCCGTGATAAACATATGATGTTCAAACGATCCCATACCACTAGAAGTTGCAATAGGTTGCAATTGTCATTTATGACTACCTTGTTTATTTAAATAAAGGGATAAAGGTCACCTAACCAATATTTAAATACAACGTTGGATTCTAAAATTTTATTTATAATAAGTCTATGAGACATAAAGGGTATTAATAAATGAAATATAATAATATCACCGATTACTAAAATGGACTTTCTAATATCTTGTAGATGGCCGACAACCACAACGCTAATAACGATGTACCAAACCAAAACAACCAATCTCTTAGGGCGATCCTTCAAAGGGATCGTCTAACGCCTAACAACTTCATGGACTGGTACCGCAACTTGAGAATTGTTCTCAAGCAAGAAAAGCGGGCCTACATCCTTGATGATCCCATCCCCGATGAACCTAACGAGGAAGATGTGGAAGCCTATAATGATTGGTAAAGTATGTAGAAGACTCCATCCAAGTCTCTTGCCTTATGTTGGCAAGTATGACACCCGAACTCCAAAAGGAGTATGAGCTCCATGGAGCCTATGACATGATAACTCAATTGCGGGAAACGTTCCAGCAACAAGCTAGAGTGGAGCGCTTTGAAACGGTTCGAGCGCTTCATGCATGTCGGATGGAGGAATCCCAATCAGTTTCATCTTATGTTCTTAAGATGAAAAGCCACATCGACCGCCTTCAAAGGCTGAATTGTCCTGTCTCAAAAGAGTTGGCCACGGATTTGATCCTTAATGGCCTAACTAAAAGGTTTGACGCATTCGTCATGAATTACAACATGAACGGATGGGATAAGAGCATAAATGAACTTCATTCAATGCTCAAATCAGCTGAGGCGGGAATGGGTAAGAGGGTTTTACCCGTTCTCACCATTAACGAAGGTGGGAGAAGGAAGAGGCCTCTACACCTTCCTAAGGCAAATGTTGCCAAAGAAAGGGGCACGTTGGGGGCAAGGGGAAGATGATTGTTAGGGCGGAACCTCCAAAGCCCAAGGAGAAGAAGCAAAAGGTTGCCGTGAACGACCCATGCTTCAAATGTGGTGAGATAGGGCATTGGATGAGAAATTGTCCAGTCTATCTCAAAGAGTTGAGAGAAAAGAGGGATGCGGGGCAAACCTCAGGTATAACGTACATGATACATATAGAACTAAATGTTATTTCTTCTAACACATGGGTATTAGATACTGGATGTGGAACTCACATTTGCAATTTGTTGCAGGGGTTCAAAAGAAATGAGCATTATGAGAAAGGGGAAATAAGTCTCTTCATGGGCAATGGTGCAAAAGTTCACGTGGAAGCCCAAGGAGACTACATTTTGAAACTTCCAAATGGTTTGGAGGTTATTTTGTGTAATGTATTATATGCTCCTAGTTTGACTAGGAACATAATTTCTGTTTCCCGTTTAAGACAATATGATTATGATTTCAAGTTTGTTGACAATGATATTCACGTTTCTTTAAATCATGTATTTTATTTTAAAGCTATACCTTGTAATGGCATTTATGAATTGGTTCATGAAAACGCAACATATGATAGCTCAATATACCAAGCAACCACCAAAAGACTCAAATTGGATTTGAGCGATACATACCTTTGGCATTGTCGTCTTGGTCATATAAACAAGAAACGCATACAAACACTTCAAAAGAATGGTCTTTTAAAAACAAATGAATGTGATTCATTTGATGTATGTGAATCTTGTTTACAAGGAAAAATGACTAAGACACCCTTTAGTGGAACTAACGAAAGGGCAAAAGATTTATTAGGTATCATACATTCGGATGTATGTGGTCCTTTTAAGCCAATGACTAGGAATGGTGAAAGATACTTCATTACCTTTACCGACGATTATAGTCGCTATGGGTATGTGTATTTGTTAAGACACAAAGATGAAGCTTTTGAAATGTTCAAAATCTTCAAGAATGAAGTAGAAAATCAACTCGACAAATCAATAAAGTTCTCCGCACTGATAGAGGTGGTGAATACTTAAGTGATGTTTTTCAAGATCATCTTAGGAGTTGTGGGATCGTCTCACAACTCACTCCGCCTGGAACACCACAACACAATGGTGTGTCTGAGAGGAGGAATCGAACCTTATTGGATATGGTTCGATCTATGATGGCTAGAAGCACATTGCCTCTATCATTTTGGGGTTTCGCTTTGCTCTCCGCGGCCCGTATTCTAAATATGGCCCCAACCAAAAGGGTGGAAAGGACACCTTTTGAAATATGGCATGGAAGAGTTCCATCCCTATCATATTTAAGGGTTTGGGGTTGTGAGGCTTATGTTAAGACTCCCACCCCAAACAAATTAGATGTCCGATCCACCAAGTGCATTTTTGTTGGATATCCTAGAGATTCTATGGGATATTATTTCTATGATCCACTGGAACAAAAGGTGTTTGTTGCCAGAAAGGGTGAGTTCTTAGAAGCCAAGTTCCTTATGGAAGGAACTAGCAGTAGAACTGTGGATCTTGAAGAGGTTCAAGAACCACAGCCCGATGCACGTTTGGTTGAAACTAGCACTCAACATGAGGATGTTGAGGATGATCAAGCGGTTGATCAATACACACAAAACGTTCGCAGAAGTGGTAGAGCTAGTAATCCACCTGAAAGATACGGATTTTTCATGGATGGATGCTATGTGATAGATTCAGATGAACCGACCACATATCATGATGCACTGTCCAATTTGGATTGTGACAAATGGCTTGAAGCCATGAACGTTGAGATGCAATCCATGTATGACAATCAAGTTTGGGAACTTGTTGTGCCACCTCCTAATTCCAAAGTAGTTGGAAGTAAGTGGGTTTTCAAAAGGAAAACCGATATGCATGGAAACTTGGAAACTTACAAAGCTAGACTTGTAGCAAAGGGTTTCACTCAAACTCAAGGAGTTGATTATGATGAAACTTTTTCACCTGTTGCAATGCTTAAGTCTATAAGGATATTGTTTGCCATAGCGGCTCATTATGATTATGAGATTTGGCAAATGGATGTTAAAACCGCTTTCCTAAATGGATATCTTGAGGAAGATGTCTATATGGTTCAGCCTGAAGGTTTTATTGATCCAAAACATCCTAACAAAGTATGCAAGTTAAAGAAATCAATCTATGGATTGAAACAAGCATCGAGAAGTTGGAATCACCGTTTTGATGATGAAGTAAAGAAATTTGGCTTCATCAAAAACGCTGATGAGGCTTGTGTGTATAAGAAGGCTAGTGGGAGCACAATAACCTTCCTAGTATTGTATGTTGATGACATACTACTATTTGGAAATGACGTTCCAACCTTGGAAGGTGTAAAAACCTGGCTTGGAAGTTGTTTTTCCATTAAGGATCTTGGTGAAGCCACCTATATTCTGGGAATAAAGATCTATAGAGATAGATCTAGGCGGCTGATTGGTTTGAATCAAAGTGCATACATTGACAAAATCTTGAAAAGGTTCAAGATGGAAAACTCTAAGAAAGGTACTGTACCTATTCAAAGAGGGACAATATTGAGTTCAACTCAATGCCCAAGCTCCAAGGAGGAGCAAAATAGGATGAAGGCAATCCCATATGCATCTGCTATAGGATCCATCATGTATGCAATGATATGCACTAGACCGGACGTGTCATGCGCTTTAAGCATGACAAGTAGATACCAACAAAATCCTGGTGATAGTCATTGGATGGCTGTCAAGAACATTCTAAAATACCTAAGGAGGACTAAGGACATGTTCTTGATCTACGGGTCTGGTGAAGAGGAACTCGTTGTAAAAGGTTACACGGATGCGAGTTTCCAAACTGATCGAGATGATTCACGATCTCAATCAGGGTATATCTTTATTCTGAATGGCGGAGCTATTTCTTGGAAAAGCTCAAAGCAAGAAGTCGTAGCATTGTCCACTACAGAGTCAGAATATGTCGCCGCTTCAATGGCAGCACAGGAAGCTGCATGGCTAAAGAAATTCATAGCCGACCTAGGGGTAGTCCCTTCCATTCAGGATCCCTTAGAGATCTTTTGTGACAACGAGGGTGCGATTGCTCAAATCAAGGAACCTCGTGCTCATCAAAAGACTCGGCACATTGAACGGAGATTCAACTACATAAGGGATGAAGTTGAAAAAGGAAAGATATGTATTCGCAAAGTCCACACTGATAAAACATTGCGGATCCACTCACAAAGCTCCTTGAAAAGGCAAAGCATGAAGGTCATGCTTGTGCCATGGGACTTAGATATTCTAGTGACTGGGTTTAATGTTGTACTTTGTATTTGGATATTGGAACTTATGTTATTTGACTTAATCATATGGTTATAATTTACATTTATTCTTATATTTTAGCATGTTTAAATCCGTGAATAAATAAGTTATTCTAAACGTCCGTAGTCGATCATACTTGTGGGAACAATTATGAATGTAAGACTATAATGGACTTGGATTGGTTGATATTCATAAGGTATGAATATAGAGCAAAAGGTTGCTACCAAGGTTCATTGATATCTATGGGATATAGATATTGGACTGACCCGCACTCAATTATTTCTGCATGGATTCATTGTGATTAGTCATAAGAGATATTGAGTAAAGGCGAATATCATTCTATCCTCAGACCTGAGATACATATTGGGTCTTGATATTCACCAAGTATTGTACTTTGACTTAGTTCTTTGCTGTTCTGAAATATGGGCAGTACATAAGGCTAAATTCAGGTATGACATGAGGTGATTGTGAGAGACGTATGTAGTCAAGATGGAATTTGTTCCTCTTATTCGTTGAGAGTTAGATGTCTAAGGCCTGTTAAAGTTAAATCATCAGAGAATGACAACTCTGTGTCTCTAGGATTTAGCATGACATCTGCAACAAAAGGAAAAATGATTGATTCACCTAAAACATATTCAAGTAAAGTACTTGAAAAGGGATAATGTTATTGAATGGCACTTAGTCATATGCATTAGGGGTAGCAAACCGTTGCTAGGCGTTATTTGCTGCTTGCATCAATCTTCTATGAATCATGTGCAAGTGGGAGATTGAAGGAATTGTTCTGCCCAAGATTCATATTAAATTGATGTGGCTAGTGTGATATGATCGAAGTCGGGTCATACCCAATAACAAGCCGTACTATCACCAAAAGATTATTTATTTGTTGATTAGATCATACAAATAAATAATGACACCAATTTAGAAATTGGATTTTCTAGATTATTACTTTTGTTAATGAACATCATAATATATATATATATTTGTTCATAAACTATTATTTGTACATTACTTGATTAATTAAGCAATGGCAAATAATATGGTGTGTTAGTGATATAAAATTAAAATGGTTTTAATTTTATAAAACTAGGGATGTGTTTATATAATTTTTAAACAATTTGAATTGAGTAAAAAAAAATGGGACCCATTAAGGCCGCCCCCTTGGTCTTGGTTACACCATTTTATTAGTTCCAAGACATGCAAGTCTTGGACACTTGAATACTCATTCATTCTTTCACATCCAAGATAACACACACAAAAGTTCTCTCTCTCTACATTCTCCTCTAATCTCACGGTTTTGGGGCAGAAAAGAAGAAGATTTCCAGCCAAGAAAAGGGGTTTTGAAGCTGGAAATTGGTGTCAAGGATCCTAGCATTCAAGGTGATTTATTGGTAGGCTTGGGGTATGCCATCTTGAGAACTTCTACCTTGAAGTTTCAGCCTCAAGAACACATCTTTTTATCCTTTAAATCTCGGATTTTACAGCTACAAAGGTTGTAGTTTCACCATCTTTTGTTCATCTTGTTATATGCATTTTGTATAAATGATCCATGGCTTTGGGGTTCTTATTAAAACAGGTTTAATAATCATCCTATTAACATGTTTTAAAATATAATTCCGCTGCGTTTTCATATAAATCAAGTTGTATGAAGCTTTGATAAACATGTTAAAACCCCACGACATCCATATCTACCTCTAGCTTCATAATATTCCCCAATTGAAGAGGAGTCTTCTTCTTCTTACTTTGATTTCTCTTGGCACTGATTTGATTATATGCCATTTACATAATTTTATTGCACTTTAAGAAGAAGTGCATGTCTTTTTCTCCTAGCTTATTGGTTATTTCTTTGAAGTGTCTAGTGTATATGTAGTGGATATTGGATTCAACTAGCAATCTCACCTCATATTCATTGAACATCTAATCTCAGCACCTTCCTTTCCTCCCCATCTTCACTCAATTACCAACTCATATGTCTTTTCATCATAATAGACATTAGATATTGGTGTGGAGGAATGAGTTCCAGCCACCATCTTCCTTTCTAATGATTTCGTTGGTTTCACGTTCAGCTTAGGAAAAACAACTTTAATAATTTTGTTGGTTTCACTTTCAGCTCAGGAAACACAACTTCTTCAGCTGGTTTAGTTCTATTCTTCTTAAGGGGGTTGATAAATGATCTATCTTTTCTCATGCATATAGCCTTAAGAGATTTGAAGTTTTCTGTTCTTCTAAACATTCTTAGAATATCTTCAAACTCATATCCCTTGAACAAAGCCTTATGATTAATCAGCTCTAGTTTGGCTAGTCCCTTCAAATCATGGATTTCCAGGGCATTCACAAGGGCAGAGTACTTTGTGAAGAATTGTACCAACCCTGAAATCATTTTCACCAAAATATCTTCTAGTCACTATCATACTTCCAAGGAATAATCTTCTTATCAGGCTTGCCTTTGGTAGTAGACACACGTTTAATCATTTCTGTAGTGGTTAGTCCTTCTTGAAGTTACAATTGTAAAATCTCTACAAACCACTTAGGATATCTGTGCAATACAAGTGCCAAAGATTCATGGTCTCTATGGGTGAGCTGCATGTCTTGTGCTTATACTCTCGTTCATGGCTTTTTACTAGTAATCTCCTCTTCCAGTTTCTTTAGCCTCCCTTTCTTTTCATTGTTCAACCTAAGGATGGCAACCCTTAGGGAATTAGTCTTTATATTGCCTAGCTTTTTCTTTGTAAATCCTTGACCAGAAAGATAATCCTTCATTTCCATGTCAGTTATGTTGTAGGGATCAAGATATAATGAATGACGAGTGGAGGTCAGCTTTGGCTTAGAAGTTGATTTGAACAATGGAGCTTTAGGAGAAAGAGTCTTTTCATACTCAGTCTCATAAATGGGGTCCAGCAGCTTGTTTAATTATTCTTCCTCTACCTTCATTCCCTCATAAGTTATCCATGATTGATTAGAAACATGGCTTTCACCATCAGGTCATCAGTTTAGGCCTTTTCAAACATCTCTTGTACTAATTTCTCCTCCTTCACAGGGATGTCAAAAGCTATTGGTTCATCAACCATATAACCACCATCAATTTCTCCTTCTTATAGGTCTACAAATTCAGCTTTCTTTTTCAATTGAACTTCAGCCTTTTCATGTTGTTCTAGAAATTCAACAATGGCTGCAAGGCTTCTATGGTCATCCTTTTGCTTTTTCTGACTTGGTTCTTTTTCCACCATTGGTTTTTTTCCCTTTATCCTTATCTTATAAGTACTTCCTCCTCCTGGTATACGTTTGCATTCATGGACGAGAGGACGTTTCAGGCTATTAAGCTTCTTGAGGCACTTTTTCAGCCTTCGATTGTTCTGTTTCATCAATAGTAGCAGTTGATTCTTCTCTCTCTTGTTGTTCTTCACATAATTTCCTGATAAGTTCCTTTTGTTCATCAGTCAGTAATACAATAGGCACTATTTGCATACTCAATTCCTTCTTAAGGGAACAGGAGATTGAGGAATCACTACAACGGATTTAGCAACTAGCCTCTGATCAACTACAAAATCTCATAAATCATCATCTATGATGAACTCTTCTGCAGCGAAGCTATCAAGAGCTTTAATCATCTCACTGAATTTTGCCTCTTCAGTGTGAGTTTTAGCTGGTTTCTCTGTATAAATCACCATCTCCATGCTTGATTAATCTTGTTTTGATTCATCTTGTTTTTATTCACTTGTTTCTTCTACCTTTTCAGCCTCATAGAATCTCCTCTTTTTAGCAAGAGGTGAGTCATCACTACTCTCTCTTTATGAGCTTTCAACAATGCCTTCTTTATCACTTTCTCTTTTTCTTTTCTCCTCTCTTTTCTTAGGCATATCATCGTTCCTGATTTCAGCTTTAGCTTCTCTTTTGATTACAACAACTAGTTCCGGCTTAGATACTCTCTGGTTTAGACTTTCTATTGGTTCTACAAGTCTATGATAATGCTTTCTCTTCAATCAATCCTTCTTGTTCTTCCATTGATGTAAGGCCGCGTTCCCGGTATGCTCACAGCTGGTCAATAATTGCACCTAAAACATATAATTATATTTAACTTTCATAAAACATCATAGCAGAACATTAAAATAACTTTTCATTTTATTATAAATGCTTTTGCAACTTAATACAATCATTCATTTCAAAACATTATTCGTTCGCATTACAATGCAAAAAACATTAAACAAAAGAATGTCATCCAAAAGAGCCAAGTATGTAACACCCGGTTATTTATTTATTTTGAAGCCGACGAATAAAGAAGAAAATAAATAAAGTCCAAAGCCGAGGGACCAAACTCGCCAATGAGAGAAATTTGGGCATGTAGTGATATTTGTAGGGAGAGGGCAGCCATAACCCTCTCCCCACACTCACTTTTCACCAAACAATAGAGGAGAAGGGAGAAAGAAGAGAAAAAGGGAGAAAACTTGGTTCGGGTTGATTCGGGTGAGCAAAATCGTTGAGAAGTGGGTCAAATCGAAGCTCTACTCGTTGTGGTCGTTTGTGTGAGTTCTAGGACCCCTCTTTTAGATGTTTTTGAATGATTTAGGGCTGGAACACATCTGAAAATCAGGTTTTTGAGTGTGTATGTGTTTGACCCGTTTGTGTATGTGTGTGTTAGTGTATGATTCGTTTGAGTGTTGCTTTTGAGCTTGTGTGTGCTTGAATAGTGTTGTGGTATGCATTCCTAAGGCTTAGGATGGTTGATTTGGGCTTAGAATGGGTTTAGATGAGCTTGGAGGTTGAAAATGACAGATTAGGTTCAGCATGAACTTCATTCTGCACCAGCTAGGGCTAGGCGACCGAATGGAGGCCATACGGCGATTGAGGTGTGATTGGAGTTCATTCAACGGTTGAGGTCCATTCGCACGACTGAGAGTTCATTCGCACGATCGGGAGCCCAGTCGCATAAATGCTCATCCACATTAGTTCCATCCGTATTAGGCCGCTTCACATGGGACTCATCCGCATGGAGTCCATCCACACTAGTTTTATTCGCACGAATGGGAGTTCATCTACATTGGTGTTCATCCACATTGGTCCATTCACATGATGTTCAGTCGCATGGGGGCCATGCGACTGAAGGGTGCCCATACACCCGAATATAGCTGTTGCACCCGAGGAAAAGTGTAGTTTAACTTCTGACTTTCGAGGTAAAGTGCAGATGTATGTTTTTGACGTAAAGGTTTCTGCAAGTTCATGTAAGATGACTGTTAAGCCCTTAGAGAGCATGTTGGGCATGATGATGATGATGTTGCATGATTATGCATGTTATGTATGTATGATGTTGCCCTGTATGATGATGATGATTGTGTATGTTATGTTCCTTATTATGATGTATGCTTATCTTTCCTGTGGCTTTACGTGTTACGTTAATGAATGAAATGAAAGTAATATGTAACATAAAGTGAAAGATAAAGAAAAGAGGAACATGAAGTGAGAATGCATGCATTAATGAAAGATGAAAGTAATGAATGTCTTGCAAGCATTGTATATCGGGACACGCCATTAAAAGGTGTTAGCCCAACGGTGTACGGTTTCGCTACCCCGGGAGGATGCACATTGGGGTCTTTCTTTGTGATTGAGCATATGTATGGAACCATTGTTGCTTGCCTTAGGTACTGTGACCAGAGGTGCTGGGCACCGTGAATGAAGGTCTATTATAGGCTTAGGTCTAGTACCATGAGCATGAAGGGCATAGCACATGACAATGGTATACCTGAACTTTATCTTAGGTACTGTGGCCAGAGGTGCGGTGCACCGTGAATGAAGGTCAATGATAGGCTTACACCCAGTATCATGAGCATGAAGGGTAAAGTTGATGGTGATAACGAACGGAAAAGATGTAATGGTGAACGAATGAATGAAAGTAACAATGAATGAAGGAACGGAAGTTAACGAATGATGAAGATAATAATGATATTATCTATGTGTACGTATGTTATATGATCGCATGAAAGTAAAGAACGGTTTTAACGAAAGAAAAGTATGTTTTATTATAGGACTAGAACTCACTTAGCAACGCTGACTTTGATGTGTTTCCACTTGACAGGTAATGATTGCTGAGGATGACACGAGGTGGCTACTCAACTCTTTTGGAATGGCATCCATTTATATAATGCTTTTGTAATATAATGCAACAATGTATTTTGTAACTGATTAATGTCGTATTAGATTGCAAAAGGTACTACATTTAAATGAAATGTCATTTTTAAATGTTTCCTCTGCGATGCTTTACGAAATACAAATGTAATTATATGTTTTATGCGCGATGAGGATCCAATTGTAAGCGTCACGGGAACGGGGCCTTACAAGTTGGTATCAGAGCCAAAGTTTAAGTGAAATGGGTAAAATTTTAAAATAAACCTTAACTTAAACTGAGAATGGGACGGAAAGGGAAGGGATGCCAATCTGATTAGGTACGTGCCATCAGGTATTTTCGTAAAGTTAACCGGTATTATGTGCGTATGTTATGTGTCATGTGTTGTTTGTAGATTTAAGTACTGATGTAGTCAGGATAGGTAATGCTCGGGGTGTGAAGAGTAAAGTAAGTGGCTAATCATAACTGGCCACTGTAATTAGGGACTTACTATACTTAAAATAAACTGAGTTGTTCCCTTGAATGACCCCGTTGGTGTTTGAATCTTTCAATGTGCGTGTCAATGGCCGGTGGTAGATCTTCGAAAGCCACTCGTGGAGGTGGTCGTGATGGGCATGGTGCTGAGCCGCGACCCAAGAGAGGAAGACCCAGAGTTGAGAAGGTTGTTCCTGAAGAACCAGAGACCTCTCATCAGGAGGGTGGTGATGAGAGCACCAATCTGAGAGCCTCACTGAAGAAGGCTGTTGTGGAAGAAGTTCATCAAGTCATGCAGACGATCTTATTTTCTGTAGTGACTGAAGTTATAAAGGTTGTACGACGAGGGGAAAGAAAGGAGAGAAACAGGTCCTCGGGAGGATGGGAACAACCGGAGCCGGAAACGGTTCCCTCTGATGATGAGGAAGAGGAAGAAGAAGAGCCTACACCGGAGGCGGCACGAGGCTGTAACTATGGGGCGTTTCAACGATGCAAGCCCCCTACTTTTGATGGAAACGGCACTGCTGCTGCTGCTCACCGGTGGGTGAGAGAAATGGAAGCTGTATTGAATATCAGCGAGTGCCTGGAGAACCGGAAAGTAAAGTTTGCTGCCCATTCTTTTATGGACTCGGCTCTGTGCTGGTGGTATAATATAGTCCAAGCCGAGGGTACCAGGGCCATAGGGAGGATGAGATGGTTTGAACTGAAGATGTTGGTGATTGAGGAGTTTTGTCCTCATAGAGAAATGGATAAAGTTGAGAGAGAATTCCTGCAACTGGAGGCGGGAACCATGACACACCAATAATACACCACCAAATTCAACGAGATGGTGCGTCTGGTGCCTGATCAGGTGACACCTCTATCTCGAAAGATCAAGAGGTATATTCAGGGTTTGCCAGTGGATATTCGCAGGCATATGATCGCTACCCGACCAAGCATGTTTAGGTCGGCGGTGGACTTGGCAGGGAGATTATATGATGAAAGGGCTGTAGTAGTGGTGGCTGAGGGTGGCAAGAAGAGTGGTGGTGATCGAAACTGGTAGGGGAAGAGATTTGGTCGGGGCGATGCCTCGACGGGTAACAACAAGGCATGTGTGGATGACCGCTGTGTGGCCACATTGAGTGCGGGGTCAAAAAGGTGTGGCAAGTGTGGAAGGGAGCATGCAGGTGAATGTAGGTTTGGGTTGAACTTGTGCATTAAATGTGGGAAGGCGGGGCGCATGGCAAGGGACTGTCGTACGGTCTGGTGCTTTAACTGTGGTGAAGAGGGTCACATAAGTAAGGATTGTAAGAAGCCAAGGGCGGAGGGCTCTGGGCGAAGAAGACGGGAAGTGAAGGGTCAAGAGCGAATGCCAGGGCATTCACCATGACATAGGAGGAAGCTAGGACGGACCCTGATGTTGTGTCTGGTACGTTTCTAGTGAACCAAACTTTAGCTTCTGTGTTATTTGATTCGGGTGCCGGTAAAAGTTTTATTTCTGCTGCTTTCTGTGCTAAGCTGCCTGTTAGTAGTAGACGTGTTGATGCGCCCTTCGATGTAGAAACTGCCATAGGTAAGTCTACCAGGATTTTTGAGATGATAGAGAATTGTGATGTGGAACTTGAGGGTCATAAGTTTCGTATTAGACCGTTTGTGATGACCTTAGGTGGTTTTGATTTGGTTCTTGGGATGGATTGGTTGGTGGAATCCGAGGCGAACATTATGCGTCGCAAGAAGATGATTCGTTTGACAACGCCTGATGGGAGTTTGGTAAATGTTTATGGGGATCGGGTTACAACGATCCCAAAGGTAATCTCAATGGCGGTGGCGGGAGAGTGTATGAGGTGTGGATGTAGCGCCTACTTGGCTTATGTAAAGGATGTGGATACGCCCACACCATAACTGTTTGATGTACCAGTTGTGTGTGACTTTCCGGACGTGTTCCCAGAAGACTTACCAGGAGTGCCACCTAACAGAGAGATTGAGTTTCAGATTTATCTGATACCAGGTGCCCAGCCTGTTGCCAAGGCACCGTATCAGTTGGCTCCGACAGAGATGAAAGAATTGATGGAGTAGTTGAAAGAGTTGCGGGATAAGGGGTTCATTAGACCGAGTATCTCTCCTTAGGGTGCTCCGGTCCGGTTTGTGAAGAAGAAAGGCGGTAGTATGAGGATGTGCATTGACTACTGTGAGCTGAACAAGTTGACGGTGAAGAACCGATAACCCTTACCGAGAATAGACGATTTGTTTGATCAGCTTCAAGGTGCCAATTGGTTCTCGAGGATAGGCCTTCGATCTGGCTACCATCAGTTGAAGGTGAAGGAGCAGGATGTTCCTAAAACAGCTTTCCGCACACGTTATGGTCACTACGAGTTTCTTGTAATGTCTTTTGGTTTGACCAATGCGCCAGCTACTTTAATGGATTTGATGAATCGGGTGTGTCGGCCGATGATGGATAAATTAGTGATTGTGATTATTGATGACATCCTAATTTGTTCGAAGAGCAAGTTAGAGCATGCCAGTCACATTCGGGAGGTTTTGGAGACGTTGAGGAGGGAGAAGCTGTACGCTAGATTCTCCAAGTGTGCATTCTGGTTGCGCGAAGTCCAATTCTTGGGTCATATGGTGAATCCTGATGGGATCATGGTGGACCCGGGAAAGGTGTAGGCGGTGATGCAATGGAAGTCTCCTAAGATGCCATCCGCTATTCGTAGCTTCTTCGGTGTGGCGAGCTACTATAGAAGGTTTATCCAAGATTTCTCTAAGATTGCTTCTCCACTGACTAAGTTGACCCGGAAGGATGTGAAGTTTGTAAGGGGTCAAGCTCAAGAGAAGGCATTCGAAGAATTGAAGGCAAGATTGACTGAAGCTCGTGTTCTGTCACTACCCGATGGAAGCAAAGACCTAGTGGTTTATTCTGATGCTTCCTATTCGGGGTTGGGGTGTGTGTTAATGCAAAGAGGAAAGGTTACAGCTTATGCATCCCGACAGTTGAAGGTTCATGAGGTCAATTATCCTACTCATGACTTGGAGCTAGCAGTCGTGGTCTTTGCGCTAAACATTTGGAGGCACTATCTTTACGGGACGAAGTGCACCATTTTCACTGACCACAAGAGCTTGAAGTACTTCTTTGAATAGAAATATCTGAACATGAGGCAGAGGTAGTGGTAGGAACTTATAAAGGATTATGATTGTGAGATCCATTACCATCCGGGCAAAGCCAACGTGGTGGCTGATGCCCTTAGTCGAAAGGAGAGGCCCGAGCTGATTTGAGTGAAAGCATATCAACTAATCATGACCTCTGACATGATGAAGCAAGTTAAAGAGTGTCAAGATGAGAAATTGAAAGAAGATCATCTTAACTCTGAAAGAATGAGAGGTCTGATTAGGGAATGGGTGAAAAAACACTTGGTGTTAAAACCCGATTTGAACGGGTGTGGATTCCTCGTTTTGGGGATCTACGGGTGACGATCATGGATGAGGCTCACATGAAGAAAAAATATTGGTGGTCGGGTATGAAGCGTGACGTAGTGTAGTATGTGAGTAAGTGCCTTACTTGTCTACAAGTGAAGGCCGAGCATCAAAAGCCGTATGAAAATATCCAACCTCTGGATATACTGGAATGGAAGTGAGAGCACATCAGCATGGATTTCATTACAAAGTTACCTCGTACTCCAAAAGGGTATGATGTCGTATGGGTGATTGTGGACCATCTGACGAAGAGTGCACACTTCCTACCGATCCGCGAGACATATTCATCTGAGAGGTTAGAGGATCTATTCATCAAGGAAATTGTAACTCGTCATGGTGTGCCGGTGTCTATTGTATCTGATCGTGACACCCGGTTTACTTCCAAATTCTGGAAGAAATTCCACGACGCCCTGGGGACGAGGTTACATATTAGCATAACTTATCATCCCCAAACTGATGGTCAGTCAGAAAGGACCATTCAAACATTGGAAGAGATGCTTCGGGCAAGTGTGATTGATTTTGGGGGAAGTTGGGATGACCACTTACCATTAGCTGAATTCTCATACAAGAACAGCTATCATGCTAGCATTGGTATGCCACCATATGAGATGCTATACGGTAGGAGATGCAGAACACCCGTTTATTGGGGTGATATTGGTTAGAAGGAGTTGGGGAGCGTCGAGGTGATTAAGGCTACGACTGAGAAGCTTCAGAGGATCAAAGCTTTTATGAAGGCAGCCAAGATAGACAGATGTTGTACGCCGACAAACAACGCAAATCGATTGAGTTCCAGGTGGGTGACCAGGTTATGTTGAAGGTCTTACCTTGGAAGGGTGTCATTGGTTTCCGAAAGTGGGGCAAGTTGAGGCCAAGATACATAGGCCCTTTCCGGATCATTGCTCGAGTAGGAGAGGTGGCCTATAGATTGGAGTTACCATGTGGGTTAAGGGGAATTCACCCGACATTCTATGTATTTCATCTAAGGAAGTGCTTGGCAGACGAGGATATGATTGTTCCATTGGAAGATATCGAAGTAGACGAACGACTCAATTATGTGGAGCAACTAGTGGCAATCATCGATCGAAAGGAAAAAAGGCTGAGAAATAAAGTGGTTCCTCTTGTGCGTGTACAGTGGAAGCACAGGAAGGGATCCGAATCAATGTGGGAGACTGAGGAAGAAATGAGACAGCATTACCCATGCTTGTTCGAGGAATAACAAGTTTCGGGGAGGAAATCTATTTAAGGGGGGTGGACTTGTAATACCCAGTTATTTATTTATTTTGAAACCGACGAATAAAGAAGAAAAGAAATAAAGTCCAAAACCGAGGGACAAAACTCACCAATGAGAGAAAGTTGGGCATGTGGTGATATTTGTAGGGAGAGGGCAGCCATAACCCTCTCCCCACACTCACATTTTCAGCAAACAATATAAGAGAAGAGAGAAAGAAGAGAAAAAGGGAGAAAAGTTGATTCGGGTGAGCAAAATCATTGAGAAGCGGTCAAATCGAAGCTCTTCTCATTGTGGTCATTGGTGTGAGTTCTAGGACCCCTCTTTTACACGTTTTAGAATGATTTGGGGCTGGGATAGATCTGAAAATCAGGTTTTGAGTGTGTATGTGTTTGACCCGTTTGTGTATGTGTGTGTACGTGTATGATTCGTTTGGGTCTTGCTTTTGAGTTTGTGTGTGCTTGAATGGTGTTATAGTATGCATTCCTAAGGTTTAGGATGGTTTATTTGGGCATAGAATGGGTTTAGATGAGCTTGGAGGTTGAAAATGGTAGATTAGGTTCGGGATGAACTGCATTCTGCACTAGCTAGGGCTAGGCAACCGAATGGAGGCCATACGGCCGATTGAGGTGCGATTGGGGTTCCATCGCACGATTGAGTTCCATTCGCACGACTGAGAGTTCATTCGCACGATTGGGAGCCCAGTCACATAAATTCTCATCTGCATTAGTTCCATCCGCATTAGGCCCATTCGCATGGGACTCATCCGCATGGAGTCCATCCGCACTAGTTCCATTCGCATGAATGGGTGTTCATCCGCATTGGTGTTCATTCGCATTGGTCCATTCACAAGATGTTCAGTCGCATGGGGGCCATGCGACTGAAGGGTGTCCATATGCCCGAATAGGGCTGTTGCACTCAAGGAAAAGTGTAGTTTAATTTCTGACTTTCGGCGGAAAGTGCAGATGTAAGTTTTTGACATAAAGGTTTCCATAAGTTCATGTAAGATGACTGTTGAGGCCTTAGAGAGCATGTTGGGCATAATGATGATGATGTTGCATGATTATCCATATTGTATGATGTTGCCCTGTATGATGCTGATGACTTTGTATGTTATGTTCCTTATTATGATGTATGCTTATCTTTCCTATGGCTTTACGTGTTACGTTAGTGAACGAAATGAAACTAATATGTAACATAAAGTGAAAGATAAAGAAAAGAGGAACATGAAGTGAGCATGAAGGGCATAGCACATGACAATGGTATACCTGAACTTTATCTTAGGTACTGTGGCCACTGGTGTGGTACACCGCGAATGAAGGTCTATGATAGGCTTAGGCCCGGTATCATGAGCATGAAGGGTAATGTTCATGGTGATAAGGAAAGGAAAAGATGTAATGGCGAACAAACGAATGAAAGTAAGGATGAATGAATGAACGGAAGTTAACAAATGATGAAGATAATAATGATATTATCTATGTGTACCTATGTTGTATGATCACATGAAAGTAAAAAACGGTTTTAACGAAAGAAAAGTATGTTTTATTATAAAACTAGAACTCACTCAGCAACGCTGACTTTGATGTGTTTCCAGTTGGCAGGTAATGATTGCTGAGGATGGCACGAGGTGGCTAGTCAGCTCTTTTGAAATGGCATCCATTTATATAATGCTTTTGTGATGTAATGCAACAACGTATTTTGTAACTGATTAACGATGTATTAGTTTGCAAAAGCTACTATATTGAAATGAAATGTCATTTTTAAATGTTTCCGCTGCGATGCTTTATGAAATATAAATGTAATTATATGTTTTATGCGCGTTGAGGATCCAACTGTAAGCGTCCCGGGAACGGGGCCTTACAAAGTAGGCACCCTGTGCCATCCTCAGCAACTTTACCTGCCAACTAGAAAATGCATAAAAAGTCTGTTGGGTTTTGTAACATGTAAAACAAAGCTAGTTTAACCATTTAAACTATAAAATCGCAGCGGAAAATAGGTTTTAACATGTGTGAAATAGTATATATATGTGAAATAGTATGCTATAAAAACCAAAACATAACCCAAGTAAAAGGATCATATATATATGTGAAATAGTATTCTATCAAAACCAAAACAACACCATAGGGTGTACAAAGAAACAACCTTTCTTGCACAAGTTATTAAAGGTGGAAGAGATGAAGAAGATGATGTTGTGATACCCATAAGCTCTTTTCAAACACCTTGCTAGTTAGGATGCACAACACCTCAACTCTCTACCAATGCTCCTTGAAAGATCCGAAATTTTCATCCCTTGAAGCCTTGAATCCGAAAATTTCAGCTCTAATTTTTGGAGAGAATGCTTTTCCTTGTGTGTGAGAGAGAAGGTGTGTATTGGAAGAGTGCAAGGGAAATGAAAACTTCAAGTGTCAAAGACAAAAAGGGACCCTTCACACACCCACAAGGGGCGGCCGAATACCATGTTCAAAACGGGTTTCCCCCCATTTTGTAATTGTATAAAAATGCACTCTTTTAAGCTATTAGATTATAAAATTAAAACCTATTTTAATTTTATAACATTAACACACTTTTATTTGTTATTATTTAACCAACTTAAATAATGAAACAAATAAATTCCTTATGAACAAACTATTTATATAATGTTGTTCAATTACAAAAGCAACGTTTTAAAAACCCCATTTTGCAAATTGGTGTCAATATTTATTTGTATGATCTTATCAACAAATAATCATATATTGGTGTTTGTTTAGCTTGTTATTAGGTATGACCCGACTTGGATCATAACGTACTAACCACATCAATCATGTATGTGTCTTCGGCATACAAGATCCAACAATCTCCCACTTGCACAAGATTCATAGAAGATTGATGCAAGCAGTAAATACCGCCTAACAACGGTTTACTACCCTTAATACGTATGACTAAGTGCCATTCAATAACATCATCCTCTTCAAGTACCATACTTGAAATGTTTTAGGTGAAACAATCATCTATCCTTTTGTCACAGATGTCATGTTAAATCCCAGAGACACAGAGTACAATACGTATGACTAATTCTACCAGATTTGCGACCGTTTTGTGTATATTGATCAACCACTTGATCATTCTGAACATCCTCATGTTGAGTGCTAGTGTCAACCAAACGTGTATCGGTTTGTGGTTCTTGATCCTCCTCAACATCCATAGTTCTACTTCTAGTTCCTACCATAAGGAACTTAGCTTCTAAGAACTCGGCCTTCTTGGCAACAAACTCCTTTAGTTCAAATGGATCATAGAAATAATATCCCATAGAATCTCTAGGATATCCAATGAAGATAAGCTTAGTGGAACAACTTTCTAGCTTGTTTGAGGTAGGAGTCTTAACATAAGCCTCACAACCCCATACCTTTAAATATGATAGTGATGGAACCCTTCCATGCCATACTTCAAAAGGTGTTGTTTCCACTTTCTTGGTTGGGGCCATATTCAAGATATGGGCTGTAAAGAGCAAAGCCAAACCCAAAATGATAGAGGCAGTGAGCTTGTACCTATCATAGATCGGACCATATCCAATAGAGTTCGATTTCTCCGCTCGGACACACCATTATGTTATGGTGTTCCAGGTGGAGATAGTTGTGTGATAATACCATAACTTCTATGATGATCTCTAAAAGAATCACTTAGGTATTCACCTCCTCTATCGGTGTGGAAAATTTTTATTTTCTTATTGAGTTGATTTTCTACTTCATTTTGAAAGATTCTGAACATTTCAAAAGCTTCGTGTCTTAACAAGTACACATAACCATATCGACTATAGTCGTCGGTAAAGGTAATGAAGTATCTTTCATGGTACCTAGTCATTGGCTTAAAAGGACCACATACATCCGAATGTATGATGCCTAATAAATCTTTTGCCCTTTTGGACTTGCCACTAAAAGGTGCCTTAGTCATTTTACCTTGTAAACAAGATTCACATACATCAATAAATCATATTCACTTGATTTTAAAAGACTATTCTTTTGAAATGTTTGTATGCGTTTCTAGTTTATATGGCTGAGACGGCAATGCCACAGATAGGTATCACTCAAATCCAATTTGAGTTTCCTAGTGGTGGTTTGGTATAATGAGATATAATATAATGTGTTTTCACAAACCAATTCATAAATACCATTAACAGGAATAGCTTTAAAATAAAATGTGTCATTTAATGAAACATGAATTTCATTTTCAATAAATGTCAAAACATAACCATATTCTTAATTGGGCAATAGAAGACAGTGTAGGGACGGAGTACTAACTAATTAACGTGTATACCAACTCAAATCGTGCGGAATCCTATTTGATTGGCGATCCAATCGGTGAGAAGGCACGTAAAATCAATCCTAGAATTAAACTAAATGTTAATAACGATAGTAGGACGATTTACTATGATCTATGAACTTGGAACAGGTGTAGTTACGATTTAGTGCGTAGTTATTCGAATTGTTAGGTTTTCCACGAATTAAGTGGTATTTATAGGTTAGGGTTTTTGTTGGAGCAAAAGAACCAATGAGCCGGATCAGAAAAACCTTTAAGTCCCACAGACGTCACAACAACTGATGAAGTCCACAACAGCTGAAGACAACAACTGATTACAAAGTCTGAACACAAGTGTTGAAGACAAAGTCTGAAGACACAAGTGCTGAAGACAAAGTCTGAACACAAAGTGCTGAAGACAAAGTCTGAAGACAAAGTCTGAAGACACAAGTGCTGAAGACAAAGTCTGAAGACACAAGTGCTGAAGACAAAGTTTGAAGACACAAGTGCTGAAGACAAAGTCTGAAGACAAAGTCTGAAGACACAAGTGCTGAAGACAAAGTCTGAAGACAAAAGTGCTGAAGACAAAGTCTGAAAACACAAGTGCTGAAGACAAAGTCTGAAGACACAAGTGCTAAAGACAAAGTCTGAAGACACAAGTGCTGAAGACAAATTCTGAAGACAAGTGCTGAAGACAAGTACTGAAGACAAGTACTCAAGACCAAGTATCAGACGTTGTCACAACAGCTGAAGAGGTCTTCTTCAGTAGTTGTGACGGTTTTCTTTCAGTAGTTTTGTAATCAGTAGTTTAGTTTCAGTAGTTTAGTTTCAGTAGTTTAGCATCAGTAGTTTTATATTTTGTGCTTAGCACTCTCTGATATGTTCTCAGTAGTTGTGAACATTTCAGTAGTTTGTTAAGTGTAGTTATTTTGTAATAAATCTACCAGTGGTCACTATCCCGTGATATCAGCAGTGATTGCACTCTATATAAGGAGTGTCAACCTAATTGTAATCGGTGAATGATTGAGCAGAAACATTTGATATAATGAAACATTCCTTTTCACAGAAATATATTCTCTCGTTACAATCGTATTTGTTCTTAATGCATACGAATATCAAATTCTTGCTACAATTTGTCTAATTCTTGATCTTATTCCGCTGCGTTACACTCTAATCCATCAAACTTGAGATCACTGATCCTGTCAAATGGTATCAGAGTTAGGTTAATCATTGATCGATCTAATAATTGATCATTGAAACTGCTATCCAAGATCCAAGTTTGATTGAATTAGCATTTTTGCAAGAAACGGTTATAGAGATGAATTTTCTGTGATTTTGGTCATTCATCCTGAGATTTATTCTTGGTTTTCATTGAGTCTGTTGTGGTCTGTGTAAAATCTTTTAAAAGCTTGATTAAATTGTATTTGGACCTAAAATGACTACTCTCCAATGATCCTCACAATACTGGTTCCTCAACCAAGCCTCCAATGCTGGTTAGGAGTGAGTATAACATATGGCAACGACGAATGCTCCATCACCGTCTGTTAACAGCTCAGGTTGTTGGGCATCAGTGGTACATGGTCCACACAAGCCTATGGTGAATAACCCGGAAACCAATCAAATGGTTCCGAAGAGGAGGGAGCAATACTCAGATGAGGATAAGAAATTGTTTGAGATTGATGCAAAAGCCCATGGAATTCTGGCCATGGCACTGCCCAATGAAATCTATTCTGGGCTAATGCATTATGAAACTGCCATAACCTCGGATGCCTTGAAAGAACAATTTAGAGGAACAGATGAGGTCTTGGCAAATAATAGAGAAATCCTGCCCAACAATATGAGACATTCTCTCATAAGAAGGGTGACACACTGACTCAACAGTTTGAGCGGTTCTCTTGTTTGATTTCTGAATTAAAAATGGTCAAACACGAGTACACAAATAGCCAGATGAATAAAAGATTTCTCAGATCACTGCCTGAGAGATGGGACACATATACTATTGTCCTATGCTCCAGTGCAAATTTGGACAAACTATCTCTAACCCAACTCCATGGGAAATTGCTCACATTTGAGAGAGAGATAGAACAGAAACGAAAACTGTCATCATCTGGAAAAGCTCACTGATGACTTTGTACGAGGAAACACTGCCTTGGTAAGTCATGAGTCAGAGTATGCAGGATCAGAATGCCACTATGATGAGCATATTGATTTCACCTCAAACAATTCTAATCATGCCTTTGTGAGTGTGTTGATTGTCATTCTGGTAATAATAGTGACAATCTATGCTTTATCATGGATGATTTGAAGGGCATTAGATGATGATTTAGAAGAGATGGATATTTTGAGCCAAATGGCCTTGATCAATATCAGATCTCAAAAATTCTACAAGAGAACTGGCAGGAAATTTCCTGGACTCTCTGACAAAACCAAAGTCGGTTTTGACAAGAGCAAGTTGAAGTGTCACAAATGCCACAGGCTTGGACACTTTGCAAGAGAGTGTAGATCAACTGGATCTAACCACTCTGCACCCTTTTTGACTTTTCCAAATAACAATTCACAATCCAAAGGGCAACATTCTGCTGGTTCTAGTCTTTCATCACACCCTCAATCTCCTGCATATTTTGTTCCTCAGGGTCAAATGCCATATCCTTATCCCTGCTATTATATGCCACAGTCAAATCAAGTTCAAGCTCCTATAGTACCACAACCACATGCACTACCAGAACCTCAACCATCTCCATCTCAATCACAACCTCATCACAGCTTCTTCACACCTGGAGTTGTTGACTGGAGTAGCTTACCTGATAACTTGTTTGGTCACACTGAGCAATACTATGCTGGTGCTAGTCAACATGGTGGTGAACACCCTTTTGGAAATCTTGCTCTCATGGCCCTGGAGTCTACTGAGGGTTCCTGCTCAAATGCATCATCTTCACAGGTAACTCAGGTATCTTCAAAGGCTAAAGCCAAGTTGGTTCTGAATCATGCATAACTGCCTTTGTCTCTATTAGAGAGGAAATGTAGCATTAATAAATCAAAACTTGAGTTTGAGAAAACCATTTCCAAAAGAAAAGCTGAGTATGAGTCTGCTCTTAACAGTAAAAGTGATGAGATTTATAAGCTAAATGCCAATAAATGATGAAAAGGCCAAGCTAGAGGTTATTCTGGAAGACCACAGGAGTCTCAAAGAAAAACTTGCAGTGACCCAAGTTGAGTGTGACCGCTGGGTCTCATCATGCAAGGGATTTGAAATGCTTCTTAGCAAGCAAACTGCTTCAAATGTGAAGTTTGGTATTGGTTACAACCATACTGCTCCACCAACAGACTTTACTCCTAACTCCATAGTTAAGTCTGAAAGTGAAAGCAATCTCCAAACCACATTATCATGTGAATCATTCTCCAATGATAATCTAAGATCAGAGAATGAAACCAGTGTTAAGATCTCAGCAAATAAATTGACTGATGGTCTAACTACTGAGACTCATATGAAGCTGAGTACTTCAGATGTTGTTCCTCAATGTACCCCAAGTACTGAAAGAGACCCAACATCTGAAAAGCATTTCAAATCAGTTGAAATACAAGGACTAACAACTGCTGAGGAATCCATCAAACGGTCTATTAGGACGGATGGAAAATAGTTGAATTACCAGTCTTCAACTGTTACAAATCCTTTAGTACCTAGTACTGATAGGAGAAAAGTACTAAAGATCACACCTTCAGTAGTTTCCACTTCAGCAGTAGAGATGTCCAAGATGAAGAATAAACCATGTGAAATTTGTGATAAATTCAATCATCTATCTGATGAATGTTGGTACAAAAGGGTTTAAAATTCCAAAGGGATGAGCTCATTAAACTAGAAATAAATAAAATGAAAACTGAGTTGAGACCAAGTTTGTACAACAATCATCTCAACCTGATAAACCCAAGGCCTTACCCAAATCCACTAAGAAGGATGCGGTTTATCAGAAGACAGCTGATATGTTCCTCATGATAAACAGAAGACTAAGTCTGTGAAATCTAAGAAGGAGGAATGGTGGGTCACAGGAACTCATCAAAAACAAGCTCTGGAGTGTCAAATGAACTGAAAGCTCGAGCTTCAAATCAGACACAGCTTGTTATGATGGTTCAACATCTTGGGGAGAGTTAACCAACTTGAAGCCACTGTGATCAAACCACTGAAAAGGAATTCCAGGTCCAAATCTATTTCAGCACCATCTCCATCTTCATCAGCTGTTAATCATGAGAAACTAGCATGATTAAATCTGTTGATAAAGTCAGTCCCAAAACCAAAAAGGTTTGGGTCTCCAAAGCTAACTAGTTTCTTATGATTGTGCAGGGTTCTTCAGCATGCCAAAGAAGCATCTGGTATGTGGACAGTGGAGGATCCATGCACATGACTGGGAGCAACTCTCTTCTTCATGATTACTCTCAAGGAAAGAAGGGATTTGTCTCATTTGGAAATGATGCTAAAGGTTACATCATTGGAAAGGGATTTGTGTCTAATGGAGATATTAGATTTGATGATGTCAACCATGTGGAGAATCTCAAATACAATCTGTTGAGTGTCAGTCAGATGTGTGACAAAGGACATGTTGCTCTTTTCACAAGCCAGAACTGTAGGATTCTGTCTTCCAAGGTTTTGAGCCTGATTGACAAAGTACTGGATGATAATACTCTCTGAAGGCCAACAGGATAGGAAGAGTATATGCCTTGGATTTGTCAAAGAAAATTGAGTTAAAAGGCCATCCATGCTTGTTCTCCAAGGCCTCTCTCCAAGAATCTAAACTGTGGCATAGAAGGCTGGGTCATGTTAATCTCAAAAACATGAATCAGCTGATCCACAAGAGTTTAGTGAGAAGTCTTCCAATAAAGGAGTTCAATTGTGATGAAATCTGCACTGCATGCTTAAAGGGAAACAACATAAAGTTTCATTCCCACCATAGAAGAATCCAAGTCTAATGCCTGCTTACAACTACTGCACATGGATCTTTTTGGTCTTGTGAAGGTAATGAGTATGGCAAAGAAGAAATACTGTCTGGTAATTGTGGATGATTACTCTAGATATGTATGGACTTTCTTCTTGCATTCAAAGGATGAGGCTGCTCAGTCCATTATGAACTTTGTGTTACACGTTGAGAAGCAGTATTCCCTACCAGTTAAGTGTGTGAGGAGTGACAATGGTACAAAATTCAGAAACCACACTCTTGATGAGTTTTACTTGTCAAAGGGAATCAAGAGGCAGTATAGCATCCCAAGGACTCCAGAGCAAAATGGAGTAGTGGAGAGAAAGAACAGGACCCTCATTGAAGCTGCAAGGTCCATGTTGGCTGATTCTGGTCTGCCACTGACTTTTGGGCTGAAGCTGTCAATACAGCTGCTATGTACAGAATAGAGTTCTAGTAAATCAGAGGTTGATAAAGACTCCATATGAAGTTTTCATTATTTGGCCCCTTTGATTTCATTCTTTAGAGCATTTGGGTGTCCCTGTTACATTCTCAACACAAAGGATCAACTCCAAAAGTTTGATTCTAAGGTGGATGCAGGGTATTTTGTTGGGTATTCATTCACTTGCAAAGCTTACAGAGTATTCAACTGTCGGACAAAGATAGTTGAAGAAACCTTGCATGTGAAGTTCAATGAATCCCCTAAGGATACAATTCCACAAAACCCTGTGGAGTTGTTTGATCTGGACATTCTGCAATATGTTCCTTATCAACCGCTGTTGCAGATCATATGAATCCATCATCTTCTGTAGCTAGTCATCCATCTGTGTTACTGATGATGATGATGATATCAGTAATCACCTTTTCAAGTTTAGTGATCAACTGCCTGATTCAGCTAGACCTGATGTTCCTGTAGCTCCAGTAGCACAATCCACAACAAATGCTGATGAGATTTCTACAACTTCAACTTCCTTTGAATTACCATCTACTGATTGGTTTCAAGGAAATGCTTCACCATCACCATCTGTTGCTGCTGAGCCTGCTACAAACACTTGCACAGATCTTATTGTGTACCAAGATCTGAAGAATCACCCTATGTCTCAAATCATTGGTGATATCAATGCTGGGTTTCAACCAGAAGTCAATTGTCCAATTTCTGCTTCTATGCTCTCTTCAGTCAGTTAGAGCCAAAGAATTATCATGTTGCACTTAGAGACAATGGCTGGGTTGAAGCAATGCAGCTTGAGCTTCTTTAGTTCAAGAAACAACAAGTGTGGGAACTGGTTCCTCTACCTCCAGGTAAGTGTGCAATAGGCACTAAATGGGTGTTTAGGAACAAAACTGATGAAAACGGGCTTATTGTTGAGAACAAGGCCAGACTGGTTGTACAGGGGTTTTCACAAGAGGAAGGTATTGATTATAATGAAACCTTTGCCCCTGTAGCCAGACTGGAAGCAATTCGATTGTTTTTAGCTTATGCTGCTTATCACAACCTTAAAGTTTTTCAAATGGATGTCAAAAGTGCATTTTGTATGGGAAAATTAAAGAAGAGGTTTATGTATGTCAACACCAGGTTTTGAGGACAATAAACATCCAATTGGGTGTATAAGCTTGATAAGGCTCTCTATGGATTGAAACAAGCTCCTAGAGCCTGGTATGAGACATTATCAAACTTTCTTCTGGAAAATAATTTCACTAGACGCTCCATAGATAAGACTTTATTCATTAAGAAAGCTGGGCAACATAATCTACTTGTTCGAATTTATGTAGATGATATTATTTTTGCATCCTCTGATCCACAGTTGTGTGATGCCTTTACAAAGTTGATGCAACAAAAGTTTGAAATGAGTGCCATGGGAGAATTATAGTTCTTTCTGGGTTTGCAAATCAAACAAAAGGCTGATGGAATTTTCATTCATTAGTCCAAATACACAAAAGATCTTTTGGAAAAGTTTGATTTACAAAACTGTAAGCCCTGTTCTACTCCCATGTGCAACACCACACAACTGGATACAGATCAGAAAGGTAAAGTGGTTGATAAAACACTTTACAGATGTATGATTGGGTCCTTGATGTACTTAACAGCTTCTAGACCAGATATTATGTTTGCTACATGTGTTTGTGCTAGATTTCAGGTTTCACCTAAGGAGTCTGATTTGATTGCAGTTAAGAGGATCTTTAGATATCTGCAAGGCACTCCATTACTAGGTTTATGGTATTCTACTAGACATTCTGGTAAATTAGTTGCTTTTTCTGACAGTGACTATGCAGGGTGTAAGTTGACAAGAAAGTCCACTTCTGGAGGATGCCAATTCTTAGGCAACTGCTTGATTTCTTGGCAGAGTAAGAAGCAGACCTCAGTTGCTACATCAACTGCTGAAGCAGAGTACATTGCTGCTGCAAGCTGTACATCTCAGGTACTCTGGCTTCAAAACAATTATTGGATTATGGCATAACAGAGACTAAGACCCTATTGTTAATGGACAGCTCTTCAGCTCTTGTATTGTCAAGAATCTGTCCAGCACTCTAGGACTAAACATATTGAAATCAGACACCATTTTATTAGAGATTGTTTTGAAAAAGGTCTGATTGATCCAAAATTTGTTCCTAGTGCTGATGAGCTTGCAGACATTTTCACTAAGCCCTTGGATAGCACAACTTTCCAAAACCTAGTGCTAAGGCTTGGTATGCTGCAGCTAGAATAAGTGACAAACTACTGATGATCTCAGCTCACAAGTACTGATGATCATTAGTTTGTTATTGTCATATATAAGTACTGAAGTTATCCTCCCTTCAGAAGTTTTTAAAAACTACTGGAGCTTAAGTAACTTCTTAGTACTCAAGTACTTTATTTGTTAAAACAGCTGATGTAGTTACAACAGCTGACGTAGTCACAACAGCTGATGTAGCTACAACTACTGATGTCAGAAATGCAGATAAGTACTGATAACCAATGAAACGTCTGAAACTGAGATCTAAGTCTGATGAGTAAGTGTGGAGGTCAGACTGAAACAGCTGAAAAGCTATGAATTGACGAAAACAGCTGATGAGAAATTTCTCTTCAGTCATTTATACAACTACTGTTTCATTAAAACAACTGAAGCCAAAACTATGTCTTCAGTAGTTTACAACTACTGAAGACTAACACCACGTCTTCAGCTGTTTCAACGTCTCATGGTCAAAACCAAGTCTTCAGTTGTTTTATAACAACCGATGACAACACCACCACTGTTAGTCGTTTTAAACCTCTGAAGGTTAATACCACGTCATCAGTAGTTTCAAACAGCTGATGACCACACCAAAACCTTCAGTAGTTTTCTTTCAGCCTTTTCCTATCCCTACCATATAAATACCTGTCTTCTTCTCAAACGTTCCATTACCCGTTCTTCTGACCTTCATACTTTCAAAATGGCAACCATGAGCCTAAAACCACGACACAACTGCGTTGCATACCTTACCAAGTCGGCTTTCTGGAAAAAATTGATAATGCCATTGACCTAATGGTGGATTCCCCATATCGCACAGCCTTTCTCTTGATTTGACTATCTACCCTGAATCTCTCAGTCAATTCTGGTCAAATGTTTGTTCATACTCATGAGTCTACTGGCCAAATCTCTGTTCGGTCCCTCGTCAACCAAAACCAGTGGTTGTTACAGCCAACATCATTCGTCAGGCATTACACTTACATGACTCCACCACTGTGACTGAATACCCAAAGGGCACAATGGATATGTCCTTTATCAATAATGGGTATGAAGGTGATCTTCGGGCTACAACTATTCTCAAGAAACATTTCCATGATGCTGAAAAACTTATCTTTCACATGGTAAATGTATGCTTAGCTTCAAAGACATCCTCTTGGGATCAAATGTCATCCCATGGCAACAGGTATTGTATTCTATTCTAGAACACCAACCGCTATATTTATCTAAAATCGTGTTTCTAGAAATAAAGAACTTGGCTCAGAAACCTGCGGCAACCCGCTGGCTATTATATCCCAGGTTTCTGATGGCCATTATTTTAAATGAATTAAAATCTGATGGCCTTGTTGGCCTTGGAGTCCCTGCACCAGCTGTTTTGGCTGAGGTATACTCTAGGCACAACTCAGACCTCACTCTCAAAGAAGCTGCCCGAATGTTAAAACCCAAGCAGAGGGAACCCACAGCTTCCACCACCAGATCCAGAGTCCCCACCAACCAAAAACCAAACGCCCCAAAACAGCTATTCAGGGAGATGAGTCCCCTAAAGATGCTCCTGTACCACCAAGGCAGGATATACTTGCTGGTTTAAACCCCCAGCAGTATTAGAGACTCTACCAGCCAACACCGCACAGACATCCTCTCAAAAGGATCCTGATGCAACCTTATCAGGGGAAACCACATTACTGAGACCTCTCTCACTTGAGGAGGTTATCATTGAAGAGCATCCCTCTCCCCGGATGCAATCAGCTTCTATCCCCTCTCCCCAAGCAAATGCCCCCCAAGTCCAACCATTATAATTGCAAACGTGCTGACTCCTGCATGCCTCTCCTCCTCCCCACCAAACACCAACAAAGGAGAGAACCACAACATTGAGGAAGAGGATCAACATGCTTCTGACAACCCACAGCACCAGGGTTTAACTGTTCTATCTCCTGGTGTGGATATGCAGATACGAACATCTGGTGAGGCTGCCACCTCTTCTGAATCAGCACATGATCAGACTGAGGCTGGTAACATAGCTAAGACCTCACCAGAGGCAACAGCTAATGAAGGACATCGTCCTGAGGCTGGAAGTCCCCAGTTCCAAGAAAAAGGGGCACATGTTAAAACTGGTCTACACCCAGTGCATGTCCATCCTGCTACAAGCAGGAGGTCAGGTGATTCAGCATCTGCTGATGATGACCTGGGCTTCTTTTATGATGTTCTTGCCCAGAACATAATCCTGGAGGAGGAAGTCAGTAGGCTGCAAAAACTACTTGACCAACTCTCTCAGGGAGAAAGACCATCTGCCCCCACTAACCCACAGATGGCACCTTCATTCGAAGGTCCCCCAAACACTTCACCCTCTCACTTCACTGAGCCTCCAACCTCTGCCTTGGCACTATCTCTCAGGGACAGAACCCTCTGAGCAGATGGTTGCTACATTCCAACAATCCTTACCTCTCATCACTCCCATCATCAATGACATTGTTCATAAAGCCATTGATGAGGGGATCTCCTCAAGTCTACAACCACTCATTGATGATGCTGTGCACAAGCAACTTTCTGCGGTACAAACCCCTGCAACCATGCATCCAAAAAGGGGGAGAGTACAGTGAAAGAAAAGAAAAGAAAAAGAACTGAGGATGAGAAGGCACAAAGAAAACCAAGGAGTTGGAGAAGGAAAAGGAACAACAACTGATCACTTACAAAAGAAAGAAAAGTGTTGGTGATCAAAAGAATGCTGAAGAAAATCCTTGGAGGAGCTGATAAAAGATGCAGATGAAGCACACAGCCGATCCATGGACAAAATCATTGAGCAACTCTTCAAGCAAGACTTTGATACAGCCAAACTAGACAGTGAGATCAGGACGTTGGAAGTAAATGAAATCCAAAACAGATGGGCTGGGTACAGTGTGCTGGAGAAAGAGAGATTGGAGATCATGATTCGATTCATAGCCAAATATTTAGGAAGATCACGGATGGAGATTCGTTCATGGACCAAGACAGCATTCTGGCTATAGCCACCAGAATCTGTTTGTCTGAGCAATTTCATAAGGGGATAATTATTGAAGCACTTGATGAGGATGGAGCTGGGAAAAGGCTTGAAATGGCAAAACTCACAAAAGCCAAACTTACAACCAAAATGCTTGAACAACCATCCCAATCACCCACTCAAAACAGCCTGCCCCTCAAATCTCCAAACCAATCTCAAAACTCAAATCCAAACATCCTCAACCCTCAAAACCAAATCCTTTACCACAAACCACCCAACCATCATCCAGTGATGCACCTAGAAGGAGGAGAAGGGTGCTGAGGATAGAAGAAGATGAAGAAGAAGATGATGAAGATGATAGTCTGCCACTCTCTGCTGTTCTAAGGGTACCAGAACCCAGGAGTCAACTCATGATCACACCTGACTCATAAAGGGAAATGGTTAGAGTCAAAATAGAAGATGAAGAACAGTAGAAGCAGCACGATGAGCAACTACTAAAGATGGTTGACAAGGAATTTCCCCAGTCATCATCTATACAAACCATGAAAGGGCATGCTCAGAGGTTGTACACTCTCAGACACACATTTCAGTATCAAAAAGAGAGAGTGAGAGTATGGCCAGACCCCAAGGTGAGCTCTAGAATACACAAAAGATCCATTCCACATAGATACAATGGCCAGGATAGAAAAACAATAGACTCTACAATCATGTTGGCCATTGTAGTCTCACCTTGGGAAATACTCAATGAATTCAAGAAGGCTCATCAATCAAAAATGACCACTCAAGCCTTATTGGAAAACAAGATGATCAAAAAGGGGTTATTATATAATAGAAGCTTGAAGACATTAAGAAGAATGAGCTCCAGTTACTCCTTGAGGGCACCCATCCTGATGAATTTGTCTATAAGGAGATAACTACTGTGGAGTTGAAGAATGGCAGGACTGTAAAGTACCTATCTGAGTACTATGGTCTAGAGTTCTTTTTTGAAGGAGGAGTAGAAGAACTCTCCAAGGAGGAACAGGTTGTTCTCCTTGAGGCCTATGTTCGTGAGTCTTACAGACTCGTAAATGGGAAGTAGGTTCATGGTTGGGATCACAACTCTATGTCCAGATTCCCCAAAACAGAGTTCCCCTCCATACTTAGCTAAACACATGATTAGAAACCTCTTCCTGGCCTGTGCTGATCCGATTCTCTGAAGCTGATCAAGAGAAGTCTTTGCCAACAATAAGTGGGACCTCAATAAAGTTAAAGGTTTTGGCTGCATTGGTTCAGGGGGAGTTTGTTGGACCAAAAGAACCAATGAGCCAGATCAGAAAAACCTTTAAGTCCCACAGACGTCACAACAACTGCTGAAGTCCACAACAGCTGAAGACAACAACTGATTACAAAGTCTGAACACACGTGCTGAAGACAAAGTTTGAAGACACAAGTGCTGAAGACAAAGTCTGAACACAAGTGCTGAAGACAAAGTCTGAAGACACAAGTGCTGAAGACAAAGTCTGAAGACACAAGTGCTGAAGACAAAGTCTGAAGACACAAGTGCTGAAGACAAAGTCTAAAGACACAAGTGCTGAAGACAAAGTCTGAAGACACAAGTTCTGAAGACAAAGTCTGAAGACACAAGTGCTGAAGACAAAGTCTGAAGACAAAAGTGTTGAAGACAAAGTATGAAGACAAGTGCTGAAGACAAAGTCTGAAGACAAGTGCTGAAGACAAGTACTGAAGACCAAGTATCAGACGTTGTCACAACAGCTGAAGAGGTCTTCTTCAGTAGTTGTGACGGTTTTCTTTCAGTAGTTTTATGTTTTCCCTTTTCAGTAGTTTTGTAATCAGTAGTTTAGTTTTAGTAGTTTAGTTTTAGTAGTTAGCATCAGTAGTTTTATATTTTGTGCTTAGCACTCTCTGATATGTTCTCAGTAGTTGTGAACATTTCAGTAGTTTGTTAAGTGTTAGTTATTTTCTTAATAAATCTACCAGTTGTCACTATCCCGTGATATCAACAGTGATTGCACTCTATATAAGGAGTGTCAACCTAATTGTAATCGGTGAATGATTGAGCAGAAACATTTGATATAATTGAAACATTCCTTTTCATAGAAATATATTCTCTTGTTACAACCGTATTTGTTCTTAATGCATACGAATATCAAATTCTTGCTACAATTTGTCAAATTCTTGATCTTATTCCGCTGCGTTACACTCTAATCCATCAAACTTGAGATCACTGATCCTATCAGTTTTCCATTCGTGCGACTGAGCCATTCGCATGGTTCAGTCGTGCGATTGAAGCATGCTGTTGATCCATCCACACAACTAAAGATTCAATCGTGCGACTGAGTCAATCTCATGTTACAGTCGTGCGACTGATCCAGTCTCCTGGTTTAGTCGTGCCACTGGTTTATTAACATGAAGTCTTCATGCGTATGGTCAATTAGCATGGTCCACTCGCATAAGAACTTCACACGATTAAGTTTAAGCACATTTCTCAATCATTATTGACTAAGAACAATGTAAACAACCACAAACCTATATAGTTAGTTCAATAAGCGTTAACACACAATAATCAATGAAATATTAAACATTATAAGCATAAACCACACATTGTATTTCATACAAACCCATTCTGTTACATATATGTAAGAAATGAAAGACATTTTACATTAAGCTCACAAACTAGGTACTTATGTATGTACAATCTCCCCATTGGACCTAGTTTACTCTATTGTCTAACATTCTTAATCAGCTTTTATATTTCTTGTACTTTTCCTCCCTTGTAACTCTTGCATGTATTTCGAATGCAAAGTAGAGTCTTATCACATTTTGGATCTGGAGCGCTTGTACAATGTCTTGCGCGTCATAGAACAGTGGCCACTTGTATAATCGTCAAAAGACAAGTTAGTTAGCCACATCGGGTCAAATACCCGGATAGTTTCCATATTTCCATTTCTATTCAGAACTATGACCGCCTAACCTGTTCTCCAGTCATAGTACCACCACTTGAAGTACGGAGTGAACTCCTGAGGCATTTCCCTTAGAGGGATTCTCGACATCATGCGCGGAGGACTCCACTTCAGCATTATTTTGGCTTTCCCGTAATGGCATCAACTTCAAACCTTCTGATATACCTCATCGGTTGTTGAGGTTTGAAGTTAACCCACCTGGTGTGGTACTCTCTTTTCAAAGTAGCTTCAAACCAGCATGACATCTTTCTTGGGTCAACATATAACAGCTTTAGTTTGGCCAACTGGTTGAGCTCAAAACCGGGTAGAGTCTTCAGATCGTGTGGGAATCTGAAGTACTCGATTCTCTTCTCTCTCTTGATAGCATAAACATTTAGGTCCTTAAATATGCCCACGCTATGATCTTTCCTAACACCGTTAGATGCTTTTTCACTTTGTAAAGCTTGGTGTAGGTACTAGGCTTTGGAGCATTGCGTTGGTCTCTGATCTCTGCAAAACATGCCGCCCATTCAGCATTTTTGATGTTGACATCAGCGTCTGAGGCTTGGGCTTGATCTTTCTTCTTCTCTGACTCCTGCTCCATCTTATCTAGTGTTTCAAATGTATCACTAACAAAAGTGTCACCCAGATTGGGGACTACATTTCCCTCGTTGTTAGCATACTCTGGATAATGTTGTGATGTGACGTCTTCAATCTCAATCTCATCCACATTGTTAAGCTCATTGTCACTATCCATGTCAACAATAGGAGAATCCTTCACAAGCTCATCTGGATTCAGTCGGAACATCTTAGCTAGTTGCTCATTAGTAAGGTCATGAATTATTTCTCCTTCTTCAGGAGTGTAACTCACAGACCTCCTGATGATCCTTTGCAGATCAAGTATCATTCTGAGTTGAGACTTGATCTGCTGAAAGGGAGCAACATCGTACTCATCTTGCTGAGATGAAGGATCTGCTTGATTTAAACATATAAACACATCAACCATTAGTAAATAATCAAGATAGTTAAACATTTGATAAAGGTTTATAAACATTAATAACATAATATTAATACAAGATTCAAATACAAAAGATTTCAAATACATAAACATCTAATAATTCCTTTTGTCTTGATCTGTAGTCTTTTCAGCTTGAGCTAGATATGTACATCACACAATCTTCAATTTGTTCCTCAAAAGATTCTTGATTAGGCTGAAATTCTCACACTATCGATGCACCGGGAACTTAGGTTAAACTTCATGGTCATCACTTTCTTCTAGGATCTTTAGTACTTCTTCAGCAAGCTTTTGGCTCTGTTGTGGATCAATATGCTCTTCATAAGCCTGAGAGATATTCCACTATAACCAATAAGCATAGGCATCTTGTACATGAAGTGACATAACCTTGTTAGTTTCTTGAGAGTCTTCTTCATCCTTACCACCACCCATTTGCATAGCATTATTCCCATCTCTGTCCAAAACATCATCTTCTTCCTCTCCATCAAGCAGGAGAGGATCATGTGAGAGCATGTGGGCAGCTGGTTTAACATTAGTGCTAAGCATGCCTTCTGGATTTGGTCAGACATCTCATTAATTTCTCCTTCCCTTGACGCTTTACACTTATGGATGACATAAGCTAAGCACTTGAACAGAGGGCACAAGTTTCTCTTGTTGAGCACACCTACGTTGATGTCCCCAGTGTACTTGATCCTCAGAATAGCATCTACATGTGCACATACATTATGCTTGATGTTCATTATCCATCGTTCAACCATAGTGAAGCAACAAAAGACATATATATGTTAGAATTTTTGTACATGGATGGCATTTGGATTTTAATGAACTTGATTCATTTAGTTCAGTCATGCGAATGGACAATGCGACTGAGTCGTCGTTGTGCGATTGGACTCAATCGTACGATTAAGCCTACGACTAAGCTTAGTCGTATACTATCCCATGTGGTTGGACCAGTCATGCGACTGAACCCATAAGCATGGTTCATGCGTGCGATTGAGTCATTCGGCTGGCTCAATCGCGCGACTAGAGTTCATTAGTGTGTCCGTTCGCATACCGCACTGTTAAACACAAAAGGTTTTACTCTTTATCAAAACATGACATTTTACTTTGTGTTTAGAATCATCTGGACCGTAGAGATCAAATTAACACTTAGATTCATTTAGCCAACATGTGTAACCATTTAAGTGTTCTATTCTTTAGAGGGTCTCGGTTACGAGTTTTAGAGAGTTCAAATCTTAAAACCTGCACTTAAGCCATTCATTTTGACCGAGTTTAGTTGGAGAGTACCTATAGATGAGTAGAGTAACTGTTAGTATCACAATCACAATGCTACACAATGAAACGCAATTTTGGCAGAGTACCGAAGCTCTCGTGCGACTTGAGGGCGATTTGGGAGTGATGAGTGACTGGGACCGACTGCCCCTCTATTTATACTAGGGTTTTCTCTGGTCGTACGACTGGACTTAATCGCACAGCTGGTTCGTGCGATTGAGTCTCAGTTGTGCGACTCACTCATCGGTCACACTTAGTCGTGCGACTGGGTTTCAGTTATAGCGCACCCCATTTGGTTGCTTCCATTTGTGTGATTGGTTCATTTTGATGATCCAATCGCATGGATTGACACATGCTGATGGTCCAATCGCATCTTTGAGCCATACGTGTAGTTTAGTCGTGTGATTGGGCTCATATGTATGGTCTAATCATACGTCTGGTCCATACTCATGGTCCACTCATGAGAATGGCTCATACTTACGATTTTGACTTTATGACCATTTGACACTTAACCCTTTTAACTATACATAAAACATTTTCAGCATTCTATAGTCACAAACATGACCATTTCAACTTCGAAAACTTTTGATCACCACAGACGTGATCCTTTTAATATTTGAGAACCCGTTTTGGTCACCTCAGACGTGACCCTTTTAGTGATTAGATCCCAGACAGAATTCCAATACATAGTCCAACATTTAAAAACTAAACTAACAAAATTAAACAAATGAAACTACTAGAACTAAAAACAGAAGTAAAACAAATTTTTTTAGGTTTTATGAGATGTGGAAACCCTAAGATAGATATCTAACACATTTATTTCTAGAACAGTCAGCTTCAAGTTATTTTGACCATAACTAGAACGAATCATTATGGAATCATACAGGTAATCAAATCATTTAGGATGTGTTACCAAAATCTATTGATGCTAGATTCTTGTTTTCATCGAGAGTCATTCACAAGTTTAGGAAATCATAATAGTACTATAAGATGCACACACTGATTTGGACATTCAAGAATTGCAGCCATGATAATTGTCAGTATACTTGTCCACTTAAATCCATACACAGACTGTTGGACCAAAAGAACCAATGAGCCAAGATCAGAAAACCTCTAAGTCCCACATGGTATCACAACAACTGTTAAAGCTTCATCAGCAGGTTGACAAGTGCTAAAGACTTCAACAGCTGAAGATCAAGTGCTGAAGACTTCAACAGCTGAGAACTAAAGTGCGGAAGTACCACAGCTGAAGAACACAAGTGCTGAAGCTGAAGTTCAAAGTACTGAAGTACAACAGCTGAAGAGTTTACAAGTGCTGAAGATCAACAACTGATGTACAAAGTCTGAAGACAAAGACTGAAGAAATCAGCTGATGATATCTACTGAAGTCATCAGCTGATGAAACGTCTGAAGTTCAAGTCTGAAGATCAAGTACTGAAGTTTCAGTAGTTTGTCACAACTGCTGAAGAGTACTTCTTCAGTAGTTGTGATATCAGTAGTTTTATAGTTTTACTTTCAGTAGTTTTGTAAAACGACTGAAGAGCTTGTTCTTCAGTCGTTGTAGTTTCAGTAGTTTTATGTTTTTCAGTAGTTATAACATTGATAACACTTAGCATTTTTGTAAGGAGATGTCAGTTGTTTTGACATCTTCAATAGTTGTGTTTCAGTTGTAATAAATCTTTTAGATGTCACTATCAAGTGATAGTGACATCAACAGACGTCACATCTCTTATATAAGAGGTGTCGACCTAATTGTAAGTGTGACATTCTGTTACCACGAAAGCGAATATTGAATGAAATATATTTGCAGAAATTCTCTCTCTCTATAACCGTCTTGTTCTTTATTGAATATCGTTTCGTTCTTGTGAATTGGCTAATTCATTGTTCGATTTCCGCTACTATACTCTCTAATCAATCAAACATAGATCACTGATCCTAACAAGTGGTATCAGAGCAGGTTATCATTGATCGATCTAACAATTGATCATTGAAACTGCTAATTGATATCTGTTGATTGATGAATTAGCATATTCGCAAGAACTAGTTATAGATTATTGAATTTCTGTCGCTTTCGTTCATTTATTTTGAGATCTTCTGGTTCAATTGGTTGTTGCGTTTTGTTCTAAATCTGTTTTAGCTTAACCGAATTTGATTGAATCCGAGATGACGACTTCTTCTAATGATCCTCACAATACCGGTTCCTCAACCAAGCCTCCGATGCTGGTTAGGACCGAGTACAACATATGGCAACGAAGAATGCTTCATCACCTGTCTGTTAACAGTTCAGGTTGTTGGACATCTGTGGTACTGCACCACATAAGCCTATGGTGAACATCTAGAAACCAATCAAATGGTTCCGAAGAAGAAGGAACAATACTCTGATGAAATCGGAAACTGTTTGAGATTGATGCTAAAGCCCATGGAATTCTGGCCATGGCACTGCCTAATGAAATCTATTCAGGGCTTATGCATCATGAAACTGCTCATGATCTCTGGAATGCTCTGAAGGAACAATTCGGTGGCACAGATGAGGTCTTAGCAACAATAGAGAGATCCTTGCCCAACATATGAGACATTCTCTCATAGGAAGGGTGAGACACTGACTCAACAGTTTGAGCGTTTTCCTGCTTGATCTCTGAGCTGAAAATGGTGAAACAGGAATACACCAATAGCTATATGAACAACAGATTCCTCAGATCACTGCCTGAGGATGGGACATATACACTATTGTCCTACGCTCCAGTGCAAATCTGGAAGGCCTATCTCTCACCCAACTTCATGGGAAACTGCTTACATTTGAAAGAGAGATAGAGCAGAAGAGGAAACTGTCCTCATCAGGAAAGCTCACTGATGACTTTGTACCAGGGAATACTGCCTTGGTCGGTCATGAGTCAGAATATGCTGCATCTGAAAGCAATTATGATGAGCATATAGATTTCTCTTCAAATAGTTCTGATCATGCATTTATTGGTATTGAGAGTCATTCTGGCAGTAATAGTGACAATTTATGCTTCATCATGGATGATCTGAAAAGAATAGCTGATGATGATCTAGAAGAGATGGATATTCTGAGCCAAATGGCATTGATTAATATCAGATCTCAGAAATTCTATAAGAGAACTGGCAGGAAATTTCCTGGACTCTCTGGCAAAACCAAAGTTGGTTTTGACAAGAGTAAGTTGAGGTGTCACAAATGCCAAATGCTGGGACACTTTGCAAGAGAGTGTAGATCAACTGGATCTAACTCTTCTGCACCTTTGTGACTTTTCCTAGTACTAGTCCACAAAACAGAGGGCAACATCCTGCTGGTTCTGGTCATTATTCACATCCTAGATCTCCTGCATATTTTGTTCCCCAGGGTCAAATGTCATATCCTTATCCCTGCTATTATGTGCCTCAACCAAATCCTGTTCAAGCTCCAATTGCACAACAACCACAAGCATTGCCTGAACCATAGCCTTCCCAATCTCATCAACAAACTCAACCTCAACAACACAGCTTCTTCACCCCAGGAGTTGTTGACTGGAGCAGTTTACCAGATGACTTGTCTGGTCATGAACAACTTCTCAGGTGCTGGTCAACATGGTGGTGAAAGTCCCTTTGGAAATCTAGCTCTTATGGCTTTGGATTCTGCTGATACTTCATCCTCTAATGCCTCTACACCAAAGGTATCACAGGTATTCTCTGAGGCAAAAGCCAAATTATGTTCTGACACATGCATAGCAGCATTTGCATCTATTAGAGAAGCAAATGTAGCTTTAATCAACAAGAACATTGAGCTAGAACAAATAATTTCCAAAAGCAAAGCTAAATTTGAGTCTGTGCTTAATGATAAAATGATGATATTTACAAACTGAAATGCCAAATAACTGATGATAAGGCTAGGGAGAGATACTTCTAGAGAAGTATAAAGATCTCAAAGAAACCTTGCAGTTACCCAGGTAGAGTGTGTGATAGATGGGTACAATCATGCAAAGTTTTGAAATGCTTCTTAGTAAGCAATCTGCTTCCAATGTGAAGTTTGGCATTGGTTACAATCACACAGCTCCACCTACAGATTTTACTCCAAGAGCAGAGGTAGAATCTGATGGTGAGAGTAATAACCAATCCATCTCATCATGTGATCTACTTTCTGATACAGCACAATCAGAAGTAGCAGTCAGCATCAAGCCCTCTCAGAACCTATCAGCTGATGTTGATGGTTCAAATGCTGACACTCACATGATAATGAGTTGATCAACTCAGGAGTTAATTCTGAAAGTCCTGAAAGGACTAGAGAGTAGGATTTAACACCTGAAGTTCAAACTCCAACTACTGTCAGTACTAAAGAGAAGAAAACTGTCAGTAGAAAGAGTTTGAAGGCAAGAAAGCAAACAATGCTTCCAAAGCACTGAAGAACAAGTCTTCAGTTGCTTCACCCTCTTTAGTTGATGATCAACCTAAGATGAAGAAGAAACCATGTGAAGTGTGTGGTTTGTTCAATCATCTTACAGATGATTGTTGGTACAAAAGAGGTTCCAAACTCAAAAAAAGAAGAAATTAAAGAGAAAATGGTAAAAATGAAAACTGAGTTTGAGACCACATTTGTATCAGCAACATCAAATCCTGTAACCCTTAAGTCCTCAAAGAAATCCAAAAAGGAAGGGGTTAAACAGGTGACAGCTGAGAGTGCTCAGAAGAAGAAGGTGCAACATAGGAACTTATCAAACTCCACTGGCAATGTGTCTGATGAGCTGAAAGCTTTATCACAAAATCAGACACAGCTGGTTATGATGGTTCAACATCTGTTGGGTAGAGTTAACCAACTAGATGCTCCTATGTTAAAACCACAGAAAAGGAGATCCAAGCCAAAGGATTCCTCTTCTTCACCATCTCTTCCTCTCAGGCTGTTGTTTCAAATAAACCTGTTAGTTTACCATCTATTGATGAGCCCAGGCCCAAAACAAAAGGTTTGGGTCTCCAAAACTAAATGATTGTTTATTATTGCAGGGTTCTTCAACATGCCAAAGTAGCATCTGGTATGTAGACAGTGGGGGATCTATGCACATGACTGGGAACAGCTCTCTTCTTCATGACTACTCTCAAGGAAAGAAGGGTTTGTTTCTTTTGGCAATGATGCTAGAGGTTACATCATTGGAAATGGCTTTGTCTCCAATGGAGAAATCAAGTTTGATGATGTTAATCATGTGGAAAATCTCAAGTACAATCTCTTGAGTGTCAGTCAAATGTGTGATAAAGACCATGTTGCTCTTTTCACCAGTCAGACTGTAGGATTCTGTCATCCAAAGTTCTGCATTTGATTGACAAGGTGTTGGATGATCACACTCTCCTGAAAGCCAACAGGACAGGAAGAGTGTATGCGTTAGATCTCTCCAAGAAAAATAGATCTCGAGGCAATCCTTGCCTATTTTCCAAAGCCTCTTCTCAAGAATCTAAACTGTGGCACAGAAGGCTGGGTCATGTTAATTTCAGAAACATGAATCAGCTTATCCAAAACAGTTTAGTCAGAGGCTTACCAATAAAGGAGTTTCACTGTGATGAAACCTGCACTGCTTGTTTAAAAGGAAAACAACACAAAGTCTCATTCCCTCCTATTGAAGAGCCTAAGTCCACTGCCTGCTTGCAATTACTGCATATGGATCTATTGGTCCTGTGAGAGTGATGAGCATGGCAAAGAAGAAATACTGTCCGGTAATTGTGGATGATTACTCCAGATTTGTATGGACTTTCTTTCTACATTCAAAGGATGAGGTTGCTCAGAAGGTTATTAACTTTGTGTTGTATATTGAGAAGCAGTATTCCCTTCCAGTCAAGTGTATCAGGAGTGATAATGGAACTGAATTCAGAAACCATACACTTGATGACTTCTATCTCTCAAAGGGAATCAAAAGGCAGTTTAGCATCCCAAGGACTCCAGAACAAAATGGAGTAGTGGAGAGAAAGAACAGGACCCTCATTGAAGCTGCAAGGTCCATGCTGCTGACTCTGGTTTGCCACTGACCTTTTGGGATGAAGCTGTTAACACAGCTTGCTATGTGCAAAATAGAGTTTTAGTAAATCAGAGGTTGATGAAGACCATATGAAGTTCTCCATCATTTGCTCCTCTAATTTCATTTTTCAAAGCATTTGGGTGTCCCTGTTTTATTCTCAACACAAAGGATCAACTCCATAATTTGATCCTAAGGTGGATGCAGGGTATTTTGTTGGTTATTCATCTACTTGCAAGGCATACAGAGTCTTCAACTGCAGAACAAAGATAGTTGAAGAGACTTTGCATGTGAAGTTTAATGAATCTCCTTGGACAAGATTCCACAAAACCCTGTGGGTTTTTGATTTGGACATACTGCAATATGTTCTTATCAACCTCCAGCTGTTGCAGATCCTGTGGATAAATCATCTTCTGCAGCATGTTTCCACCTGGTGGTATTGATGATGATGATGATAATATCAATACTAACCTATTCAAGTTTAGTGACCAACTGCCTGTGTCTGCTAAATTTGATGTTCCTGTAGCTTCAGCAGTTCCATCCACAACAAATGCTGATGAGATCTCTGTTTCCTCTACATCTTTTGAGTTACCATCTAATTCTTGGTTTCAAGAGTCTACATCAACATCTGCTACTGCTGAAGGTTCTACAAACACTTGCACAGATCTCATTGTTTATCAAGAACTAAAGAATCACCCCATGTCTCAGATTATTGGTGATATCAATGCTGGTGTTTCAACAGAAGTCAATTGTCTAACTTCTGCTTCTATGCTCTCTTCATCAGTCAGCTAGAGCCAAGAACTACCATGTTGATTGGAGAGACAATGGATGGGTTGAAGCTATGCAGCTTGAGCTACTTCAGTTCAAGAAATAGCAAGTGTGGGAACTTGTTCCTCTTCCCCCAGGTAAGTGTGCAATAGGCACTAAATGGGTGTTTAGGAATAAAACTGATGAAAATGGGCTTATTGTTAAGAACAAGGCTAGACTGGTTGTACAGGGGTTTTCACAAGAAGAAGGTATTGACTATGATGAAACCTTTGCCCCTTGTAGCCAGACTAGAGGCAATCAGATTGTTCTTAGCCTATGCTGCATTCCACAATCTTAAAGTTTTTCAAATGGATGTCAAAAGTGCATTTTTATATGGTAAAATAAAGGAAGAAGTTTATGTGTGTAACCACCAGGATTTGAGGATAATAAACATCCTGAATGGGTGTATAAACTTGATAAGGCTCTTTATGGGTTGAAACAAGCTCCTAGAGGCCTGGTATGAGACACTCTCTACTTTTCTTCTTAAGAATAGTTTCACTAGAGGATCCATTGATAAAACTTTGTTTATTAAGAAGGTGGATCAGCATAAGCTACTTCTTCAGATTTATGTTGATGATATTATTTTTGCATCCTCTGATCCCCAGTTGTGTGATGATTTTACAACATTAATGAAAAGAGGTTTGAAATGAGTGCAATGGGAGAATTAAAGTTCTTTCTAGGCTTGCAAATCAAACAAAAGGCTGATGGAACTTTTATTCATCAGTCAAAATATACAAAAGATCTTTGAATAAGTTTAATTTACAAAACTGTAAGCCCTGTTCTACTCCCCTGTGCAACACCAGACAACTGGATGCTGATATGAAGGTAAGCTGTTGATGAAACGCTTTACAGATGTATGATTGGGTCCTTGATATATTTAACAGCTTCTAGACCAGATATTATGTTTGCTACATGTGTTTGTGCTAGATTTCAGGCTGCTCCTAAAGAGTCTCATTTTATTGCAGTCAAGAGAATCTTTAGATATTTGCAAGGTACACAATCTTGGGTTTATGGTATTCCACTGGACACTCTTGCAAATTAGTTGCTTTTTCAGATAGTGACTATGCAGGGTGCAAGTTAACTAGAAAGTCAACTTCTGGTGGTTGTCAATTCCTAGGAAACTGTTTGATTTCTTGGCAGAGTAAGAAAAAACATCTGTTGCTACATCAACTGCTAAGGCCGAGTACATTGCTGCTGCAAGTTGCACCTCTCAGGTACTCTGGCTTCAGAACCAACTTCTGGATTATGGCATTACAGAGACTAAGACTCCATTATTAATGGATAGTGCTTCAACTCTGTGTATTGTCAAAAATCCAGTCCAGCACTCTAGGACCAAACATATAGAGATCAGACATCATTTTATTCGGGATTGCTTTGAAAAAGGTCTGACTGATCCTAAGTTTGTGCCTAGTGCTGATGAGCTTGCAGATATTTTTACTAAGCCTTTGGATAGTTCTACTTTCCAAAACCTTGTGTTAAGGCTTGGTATGCTGCACTAGAATAAGTGACAACTACCGATGATTTAGTAATAATTACTGGTGATCATTGGTACCCATGTCACATATAAGTACTGATGAGTCCTGTCACCTTCAGTAGTTTTATAACTACTGATGGCTAAATGCCTCACAAGTACTGACGTACTTTATCTGTTCCAAACTACTGATGTAGTTTAAACTACTGATGTAGTTACAACTACTGAAATCAGTATAAACAGATAAGTACTGACGTCCTATGAAACACCTGAAAATCAGATGCAACGTCTGATGAGTAAGTGTTGAGGACAGTTTGAAACAGCTGAAAGGCTATGAATTGACGAAAACTACTGAAGAGAACTTTCTCTTCAGTTGTTTCAACAACTGCTGTTTCATTCTAAACAACTGAAGCAAAACCATGTCTTCAGTAGTTTATAATACTGATGACTAATACCAAGTCTTCAGCTGTTTACAACAACTGATGACAAAACCACTGTCTTCAGTACTTTCACAACTACTGATGCAAATACCAAGTCCTCAGTTGTTTCATCATCTGAATTCAAAACCACGGCTTTCAGTAGTTTTCTAACTACTGATGCCTAACACCACGACTTCAGCTGTTTCAACGTCTGAAAGGGTAATACCATGTCAACAGTCGTTTAAAATACTGATGACTAACACCACATCCTTCAGTCGTTTTCTAACCCGTACCCTATAAATATCCCTGACCTAATCCTTCAAAGCTTCATCTTCTTCAAACCTAACGTTCCTCTCCAAAACTTCTCTCTTCTAAATGGCGTCCATGCAAATTAAACCGCGACACAACTGTGTAGCTTACCTTACTAAATCGCCAGTCTGGGCTAAGTTCGATACTGCTATCGATCTTATGGTCCACTCACAATACAAAACGGCATTTCTTCTCCATCCCATTCTACATGCCGAATCCCTCAAACAGTTTTGGATGAACACACCATCACCACTGGGGAGAACAACACAACATCTCTCCGGTCGGTCGTCAACAACAAAGAAGTGGTCATCACTCCCGAAATACTTCGCCAACTCTACATCTGGATGATGCCATTTCTCCTGCTGGATATCCCAAGGGCACAACTGATCTATCCTTTGCCTATCATGGATATCAGGGCAATCTTAGTGCCTCCACTATAATGAAGAAACATTTCCATGACGCTGAACGCCTAATTTTTCACATGGTAAATGTATGTTTGGCTCCAAAGACTTCGTCTTGGGATTAAATGTCTACGAAGTGGCAGCAGTTAATGTATTCTATTCTTGAGCAACAGCCTTTAAATTTTTCAGAAATAATATTTTCCGAGCTCAAGGATATGGTTCAAAAACTAACTGCTAACCATTGGATATTATATCCACGGTTCATAATGGCTATCATTACAAACCAGCTTCAAGCTGAGGGACTTGTTGGCCTGGAGTCCCTGCTACGGCTGTTCTGCCTGAAGTATACTCCCGGCACAACTCTGACCACACACTCAAATTGGCTGCCAAGCTGCAAACCCACGCAGCTGGAACCCATAGCCACCACTCCAAATCAAGTCCCCCACCAAACCCACCAAAAAGAAACCCAAAACGGCTACTCAGGGAAATGAGTCCCTGAGGATGCCCCTGCAACAAACGCAGGATATATCCACTGGTTATAAACCCCTAGTGGATATCAGGACTCTTCCAGCCATAGCCGCTCAGGATTCCTCTCAACAGGTGCCTGCAGCAACCACACAAGGGGTACCCACACATCTGGGATCTTCCTCACTTGAGGGGATTGCCATTGAAGAGCACCTTCCTCCCCAGGTGCACACTGCTTCCATCCCTTCACCCCATGCAACACCCCCCACAGCCCAACATTGATCGTTGCACAAGTGCTGACTCAATTGCACTCCTCACCCCCTCCCTACCACTTACTACTTGGAACACGTCTACCATTGAGGAGGAGGACCAAAGTGCAATTGAGAACCCACACATAGGGGTTTACCACTTCTATCTCCTGCTGTAGATAGGGAGATTAGAATATCTAGTGAGGCTGCCACCTCTTCTGCATCAGCACATGATCAGACTGAGGCTGGTAACATTGCTAAGACCTCACTAGAGGCAACAGCTGATGATGGACATAGTCCTGAGGCTGGAAGTCCCTAATACCAAGACAAAGGGGCACATGCTACAACTGGTCTACACCCAGTGCATGTACATCCTGCTCCAAGCAGGAGGTCAGGTGATTCAGCTTCTGCTGATGATGACCTGGGCTTTTTCTACGATGTTCTTGCCCAGAACACAATCTTTGAGGAGGAAGTCAATAGGCTGCAAAACCTACTTGACCAACTCTCTCAAGGAGAAAGACCATCTGCCTATACAAACCCACAGATGGCACCTTCAGTTGAAGGTTCCCCAAACACTGCGCCACTCCAACAACTCAGCCACCTGCCTATGCTTCTGGCACTATTCTCAGGAACAGAACCCTCCTGAGCAAATAGTTGTTGTCCTTCAAAATTCCCTCCCTCTCATCACACCCATAATCACTGACATTGTGACTAAAGCCATTGATGAGAGGCTTTCCTCAACTTTACAACCATTGATTGATGCTGCTGTGCAAAAGACACTTTCTGCGGTACAAACCCCTACCACCAATGCATCCAAAAAGGGGGAGAGTACTGCAATGAAAGAAAAGAAGAGGAAAAGAACAGAGGATGAGAAGGCCCAAGAGCAAGCCCAGGAGTTGGAAAAAGAAAAGCAACAACTGATCACCTATAAACGCAAGAAAAGTGCTGATGATCAACCTACCGCTGAAGAAAAATCCTTGGAAGAGCTGGTAAAAGATGCTGATGATACACACAGCGATCCATGGATAAAATCATTGAGCAACTCTTCAGGCAAGGTTTTGATACAGCCACATTAGATAGTGAAATCAGGAAGTTGGAAGTGGAGGAGATTCAAACCGATGGGCTGGGTATGATGCACTTGAAAAGGAGAGATTGGAGATCATGATCCGCTTCATTGCCAAATACTTAGGAAGATCTTTGATGGAGATTCGTGCATGGACCAGAGACAGTATTCTGGCTATAGCCACCAGAATCTGTCTGTCTGAGCAATTCCACAAGGGGATTATCATTGAAGCTCTTGATGAGGCTGGGGCTGGAAAAAGGTTTGAAATGGCAAGACTTACAAAGGCTAAACTCACAACCAAGATGCTGGAACAACCTTCCCTTCCACCCACTCAAAACAGCCTACCCCTCAAATCTCCAAACCAATCTCAAAGCCCAAATCCACACCAACAATCACAACCCACAAAACCAACTCCCTTACCATCTAAACCAATAGCCGATGATGCACCTAAGAAGAAGAAGAGAAGGGTGTTGAGGCTAGAGGAAGAAGAAGAAGAGGATGATGTGAAGAAGATAGGATGCCTCTGTCTGCAGTCCTAACACTGGCGAAAGCCAAACCTATGCCCATCACTCCCACCTCACAGATGGATGTTGTGAGAGTAAAATTGAAGAAGAGGAGCAACAAAAGCTTCACGATGATGAAATGCTGAAAAGCATTGACAAAACCTATGTTGCCTCCTCATGAATTATCAGCATGAAGAAAGAAGCTCTGAGATTGTACACTCTCGCCAACACATTTCAATATCAGAAGGAAAGGGTGAGAGTATGGCCTGATCCGAGGGTGGCTCACAGGATTGTAAAGAAAGACATTCCTTTGAGATACAAGGGTCAAGTCAAGAGGATCGTAGATGAAGAGATCACAGTGGCCCTTGTAGTATCACCATGGGAGATTGTCAAAGATTTCAAGAAGGCCTACGAGACTAAACAACCACCCCAGAAGATGTTAGAGAACAGAATTATCAAAAAGGGGTTAGTCTACAAGAGGCTTGAGAACATCAAACAGAATGAGCTCAGTCTGCTACTCGAAGGGAATCATCCTGATGAGTTTGCATATAGACAAATTACAACAGTTGAGCTCAAAAATGGCAAATAGGCCAAGTACATCCCAGAGCTGTATGGGCGAGAAGGATTGTTTGATGGTGAAGCCGAGAACCTGACCATGGAAGAACAAATCATGTTTCTCAGAGCCTACACCAGAGAATCCTACAGGCTCATACACGGGAAGTAGATCTCATGGATGGGATAACAACTCTGTGTCCAGTTCCCTAAAACAGAGTTCCCATTCATATCTTGCCAAACAAATATCAGAGACTTCTTCCCAGGCCGGAGCATATATGGGTCATCTTCTCTACTGATCAAGAAGGAAAAAGACCAACCTTTTGCCAACAATAAGTGGGATAATAAATAAATTAGAGGTTTTGGCTGCATTGGTTCAGGGGGAGTTTGTTGGACCAAAAGAACCAATGAGCCAAGATCAGAAAACCTCTAAGTCCCACATGGTATCACAACAACTGCTGAAAGCTTCATCAGCAGTTTGACAAGTGCTGAAGACTTCAACAGCTGAAGATCAAGTGCTGAAGACTTGAACAGCTGAAGAACTAAAGTGCTGAAGTACAACAGCTGAAGAACACAAGTGCTGAAGCTGAAGTTCAAAGTACTGAAGTACAACAGCTGAAGAGTTTACAAGTGCTGAAGATCAACAACTGATGTACAAAGTCTGAAGACAAAGACTGAAGACATCAGCTGATGATATCTACTGAAGTCATCAGCTGATGAAACGTCTGAATTTCAAGTCTGAAGATCAAGTACTGAAGTTTCAGTAGTTTGTCACAACTGCTGAAGAGTACTTCTTCAGTAGTTGTGATATCAGTAGTTCTATAGTTTTACTTTCAGTAGTTTTGTAAAACGACTGAAGAGCTTGTTCTTCAATCGTTGTAGTTTCAGTAGTTTTATGTTTTTCAGTAGTTATAACAATTGATAACACTTAGCATTTTTGTAAGGAGATGTCAGCTGTTTTGACATCTTCAGTAGTTGTGTTTCAGTTGTAATAAATCTGTTAGATGTCACTATCAAGTGACATCAGCAGACGTCACATCTCTTATATAAGAGGTGTCGACCTAATGTAAGTGTGACATTCAGTTACCACGAAAGCGAATATTGAATGAAATATATTTGCAGAAATTCTCTCTCTCTATAACCGTCTTGTTCTTATTGAATATCGTTTCGTTCTTGTGAATTGGCTAATTCATTGTTCGATTTCCGCTGCTATACTCTCTAATCAATCAAACATAGATCACTGATCCTAACACAGACTTTTGACACAAATTGGTGATGGTTTAAGGTTTAATTATTTCAACAAGCATTTGTGGATCCCACGCTTATATGGTAATCAACATTCCTCAAGAGATTTTTGAGCGGTCTACGAGTATTTTGACAAGAAGAAACTATTCTTAGAGCTTTCAAAGAGAAGCCAAGCATCAGGTCAGTGCCACCACACAACAGAGAGGTGGTAAACAACAATGAATTCTAGAATATCTTGGTTATGCTTATCCTCAGGTCAGTGCCACCCCACAACAGAGAGGCACACAACCTATCTCTTGTTTGAGCAATTTTATTCTTTATGCACAGATCGCACCAACAACATAGGTTGTAAACTTGATTGCTTTTGGCATTTTTCATCATGTGCTTTGCTCATATTATGGTCATCCGCACATATTTGTGGCGTTTATTTTGCTCGTCACCCCTTATTGGAACTCTGTTGATTGTGTTAAGCAAGGATAAGATGATAACCCATATCTTGTTGAACAACTTACTTTGATCTTGAGATCACCAACGAGGTCTACTTATCTATTGTGTTGAATCTACTGACACATCATGTAGTGGTCTAACAACCTCTAGATCTACTTTCTTTGTGTTACATTATAGTAGCCAGTTTTACCATCATTTTTCATGTTATATTGCTCAGACTTATACTTTGAATTTCGCATCTAATTCAATTCAAATCTTTTAAAGTCCCAAATTCTTTGTTCCTATGTACTATCATTTTCCATAGTCATTGAATTGATATCACAGATACGATCTCATTTCTATCAGCTAGCCTGTCCTCCTCCCACGTTTTTTTAAATAAATACTAACTTAACCTATTCTCCCCTTAAAAATCTAAAACCGTAAAAGATTTGAGTTTTTAGGATTTTAATAGGCGGGGAAATAAAAATAAGATAAAATAAAATAAACAAAAAAATTAAAATAAAAAGAAATCTACTTGTCGGACTGAGTACTATCATCATCGGAAATCACATCACTTTTCTTTTTAACGCCGTTGACCTCTAACAAATATAGAAAACGTGGTTTATCAAAGGCTTTTGTTTAGAGGTCAGCGCGTTGAAAATCCGTATTAATTTTATCACATCGATTAAATGTTTTTCAAAGCAATCACGTATAAAATGATATTTAATCCCGATGTGTTTGGTTTTAGGATGTTGGACCGGATTTTTAGTTATGGCTAATGCAGCAGAACTATCAACAAATATAGGAATATTAGAGAATTGCAAACCATAGTCCCGCATTTGCTGTTGAATCTAGATGATTTGTGAACAACAACTTGCAGCAGCAACATATTCGGCTTCACAGTTTGACAGAGCGACGAGGTCTGCTTCTTACACTGCCAGGTCACTAATCTCTTCCCTAAGAATTGACATCCTACTGATCTGGATTTGTAGTTCATTTTGCAACCGCCATAATCCGAGTCACTATACGCTGTAAGCTCAAAGTCATCATCATGAGGATACCACAATCCTAGTGTTGGTGTACCCTTCAGATAACGAAATATCCTTTTAACCCCAATAAGATGGTTGACTTTCGGTTTTGCCTAATCTATGGAGCGTACACATGTCGCGTACATGATATTAGGTCGTGTGGTTGTGAGATACATGAGGGATCCAATCATTCCTCGGTACATGGTGGCATCAACCAGATCACCATTCTCGTCGGGTGCTGCATCATGGTTTGTGGTAAGTGGAGTTCTAGCTGCCGAAGCATTCTCCATATCGAACCGACTGAGAATATCGACTACATACTTGGTTTGATGTAGGAAAATTCCCTGAGGAAGAACTTCATTTCTCCTATTGCACTCATTTCGAACTCTGCTTTCATTACTCCTTCAAATTCTTTACATAACTCTTCATTTTTGGATCCAAAGATTATGTCATCAACATAGATCTATACAAGCAGCAAGTTGCCATCTTTTTCTTTGATAAACACGGTACAATCAATTACACCTCTACGAAATCCATGTTTCACAAGGTGAGTTGAGAGATTTTCATACCATGCTCTCGGGGCTTGGTGAAGCCCGTAGAGAGCCTTATCCAGTTTGTAAACTCTGTCCTGATGATATGGATCCTCAAATCCTTCAGGTTGACTGACATACACTGTTTCCCAGATTTCACCATGAAAAAATGGACACTTTACATCTAGTTGATAGACTTTAAGCTTCATATACGAAGCATAGGCTAGGAAGATACGCATGACTTCCATTCTTGGCATGGGTGCAAACACTTCGCTGTAATCAATACCCTCGACCTGTCGAAATCCTTGAACTACAAGTCGAGCCTTGTTCTTAATTATGACCCCTTGGTCATATTTCTTGCATTTCAAGACCCATTTTGTGCCAATGACCTTAGCACCTTTAGGTCTATCCACCAGTGCCCATACACCTAACTTCTTGAACTGAAGAAGTTCTTCTTGCATGGCACTCACCCATGCCTCATCATTTAGGGCTTCACTAACGTATTTTGGCTTCACTAACGTATTCCACCCATTGTCCATTAAAGGGTGAGGGAAGATCTGTTGTCTTCTTGTTCTCATTATCAGATACAAGGACGGACTTCTCTTTCCACAAACTAGTTTTATGCAAGGCCTGTTTGTGATAAACTGACGACTGGCTAATGGTTTGAACTTTATGTTCACTAACTCTTCTTGGTGGAGTCATGGAGCTCCTTTTAGAAGAACTAGGTTTAGGATCATGAAGTTCAACTTTCTTCCTAGGTGTATAATAGTAAGGATAGTTAGACGTGATGTGTCCATACTTTCCACAGTTGTAGCAAGATCTACTTTCGACAGACTCGTATGGTGTTTCTGTGGAGAAGTGTGTGACACTCGAGTGACTTTGACTTGATTGATTTTTGACACTTCTTGTTTAGATGTTTTATCTTGTTTAACAAAATTAATTTTTTGAACCTTCTTAACATCTTTACTCTTTTGTTTATCAGGATTTACACATGACGCACATGTTTGATTAACTTGTTTGGTCTTTTTAGGTTCAGAATTAGACATGTTTGAACCAGAATTATCTTAACCTTCTCAAAATTTTCATCTAGATTAACAATAAGCATTTTACCTTTTGTTTTTGAAGTGGTCTCCTTTTGTTTAGTGCCTGATTCAATAGTTTGACATGTGGAATTTGGATCACTTACAAGAGGAGTGGACACCACATGATCCTTGATTGGGTTGTTATTTATTGGTTTGCTTTTGGCATTCAACAAGGTCTCATGTGGTGGTGGAACCACTTTATCACCCAATCCCTCCCCGTTGTTACGTTCTCTTACTAAGTGCTGAACTATGTGAGAAGAACTAGCCAACTATGCAGTTTTTGTTTTAATGAATTTACTTATACTTCGAAAACTGCTTTTTGTTTCTTTGTTTCTTCTAGGGAGTTTAGATACAACTTAATGTCATTAGCTTGGTTAAAAGTCACAACTTCAGTTTCCCTAAGTTGTTTATTTAACAGTTCTATTTTCTCTTTGTAACTATGCTCATTTAATTTTAAAATATGATTCGCTTGAGTGCACAGTTGCAAGTCCTTTACTAGGCTATCATTGTGATCTAATAACCTAGCAAATTTCAACTCTATGCTTTCCCTAGATTTATTACATTCAATGCATGCATTACTATAAAATAATTTGTCTTTAGTACTTACCTGAGAGGGTGTGGTTGAATCAGCCATCAAAGCAGAGTCTGACTTTTCCAGTGCTAGTGATTCAGAACATTTTGCACATGTCCCTTTTTCCGGCAGGTGATCGACCACATTTGCAGTTTCTTCATTATTTGACAACATGATTTCCACTGCAATATGACCTTCACTTACTGAGTCGTCATCTAAATCCTCAAAACTAGCGATGTTGGATTCTCCTGGAGACACAAACCGAAAGCTCCAATCTTGTCCTTCGTCATCCTAAGCGGTCAAGGCCTTAGGATCCATGCTTGAAGAAGTAGGACTACTTGTGGGCTTATCCTGACGATTGAAAGATGAGAATGGATTCCTATTTCCTGTCTTCTTGGGCTCCACATATTCACGTTTGAAGTGCCCTTTTCCCCACAGTTGTAGCAGGTAACTTTGGACTTGTCAAAACCAAAAGTTGTGTCCCTAGTGGCCATCAAGTTCTGTCCGATCTTCTTGACAAACTTCTTAGCTCTCCGGACAGCACTTGCTAAGGCCTACATGATGTCCATTCTCTCTAGCTTTGTCTCGTCTACCTGCTCGTAGTCCTCATCTGCCAGATGGCAGTTCCTAATTTTCCCAACAACTAGTCCGTCATAGGAGTGAACGACAGCTACAAGAGATCCATATGCTCAATTGCTACCTTTACTGTCACATTCCCGAGATTCTCGGTCTTCAGTATTGTAGCATTGGCTTTACGTGCTATGTATTGGGTACAAGACGACCCTCACAGGTCAGATCCTGAAGTAGTAGCTTGAGATGGAGTAGCTGAACTCGACACAAATGCCATTTGAAGTGGTGCTCCAGACGTTTTGGCTTGTGGAGTTGAGTTGTACAGTGACGGATTCTAATCATATGAAGACTTTTAGGCCCTGTACTTCATCCTCAACTCTTCCTCTCTCAGCTTCAGAATGAAATTGTTGATATCTGACTTTGCCAGCATATCATTCTGTCTGAGATTGGATACAAAGGAAACCCACTTCTCTGGCAACCCATTTGCAAAGTTCGACACCTTGTCTTCCATAGACGTTGTAACTCCATGAGTGTGCAGCTCACTCATCAAGTGGTAGAACCGATCGATGACGTCATCAAAGCTCTCCTTACCCATTGACGAGAAGTTGTTGAACTCCTTCTTCAACGCTTTAGCCTTTAGAGCTTTTAATGACACATTCCCGTCATATCGTTTTTCCAATGCATCCCACAGCTTCTTTGCTTGTTTGTTCTCAAAAAAATTATGGAAGATGTCCTTAGGAATTGACTGAGTGAGCAATGCATATACTTTCTTCTCAGCATTGTACTTTACCTTTTGGCCATCACTCATGCTGCCTAAGGTAAGTTTGACTCCATCTGCACCTACAGGCATGCTATACCCTTTCTCTAGCGACTCCCACAGATTGGGATCTACCCCATTTAAGTAGATCTCGAATATAGGCTTCCATTATGGGTAATCATCTAACATTATGAGCTTAGGGGGTTTATTATGATTCCCCACTTCATTTTCCAGAAGCAATAGATTTTGGATCCTTGAATCCCTCCCCGTGGTGAACGCGGAATATTGATCTTCCATTACTATTGACTTTGAACTGTAGAACAAACTGTTTTACTTGTGCGATTGAAGGAATGCGATTGAACAATGCAGTTGGCCCGAACGTGCGATTGAACAATGCAGTTGGCCCGAACGTGCGAATGAACAAGTGCGGATGGCTCAATCGTCTGAATGAGCAGGTGCGGATGAACACTGCGAATAGGCAGTTCAGTCGTACGAATGGATGAACGACTGAGTCTAGTCATGCGTATGAGGGATGCGAATGGATTCAGCTGTGCGATTGAGTCAATTGTGCGACTGAAGCTGCTGAATTATGAGAATTCAAAGGTTTAAGGTATTTTGACGCAAAAACACGAATTTCTCACGAACCCTAATTGCTGTATGCGAGAAAACGTTAACTTTTTGACCTAGAGACATCTAAAACACTGTTTGTGTTGGACCAAAAGAACCAATGAGCCAAGATCAGAAAACCTCTAAGTCCCACATGGTATCACAACAACTGCTGAAAGCCTCATCAGCAGTTTGACAAGTGCTGAAGACTTCAACAGCTGAAGATCAAGTGCTGAAGACTTCAACAGCTGAAGAACTAAAGTGCTGAAGTACAACAGCTGAAGAACAAAGTCTGAAGACAAAGACTGAAGACATCAGCTGATGACATCTACTGAAGTCATCAGCTGATGAAACACCTGAAGGTCAAAGTCTGAAGATCAAGTACTGAAGCCTCAGTAGTTTGTCACAACTGCTGAAGAGTACTTCTTCAGTAGTTGTGATATCAGTAGTTTTATATTTCTAGTTTCAGTAGTTTTATGTTTCAGTAGTTTTGTAAAACGACTGAAGAGCTTGTTCTTCGGTCGTTGTAGTTTCAGTAGTTTTCAATCAGTAGTTTTATATTTTGTACTTAACACTCTGATATGTTCTCAGTAGTTGTGAACATTTTAGTAGTTTGTTAAGAGTTAGTTAATTTTGTATTAGATATGCCAGTTGTCACTTTCCGTGATAACAGCAGTGATTGTTGCACTCTATATAAGGAGTGACAACCTATTGTAATATGTGGAATGAATGATGTGAATGAATGAATGATTTGATTAGAAACATTCCATATCTATAAACATTCCTTGAATCAGAAATATATTCTCTCGCTATAACCGTATGTGCTCTTAATGCATACAAGCATCGACTTCTTGCTACAATTTGTCTAATTCCTATTCTTATTCCGCTGCCTTGAACTCTAATACATCAAACTTGTGATCGCTGATCCTGTCAGTTTGACACAAAAAGATTGTGTTTTTGAGTGAAAAACACGATTTTTATATCAAAATCAATTGAATCACACGTAAATCAAGAGCCAAGGCTCTGATACCACTTGTTAGGGATCATGTAGGGACGGAATACTAACGGATTAACATGTATACCAACTCAAATAGTGCGGAATCCTATTGATTGGCGATCCAATCAGTGAGAACGCACGTAAAATCAATCTAAGAATGAAACTAAACGTTAATAACGATAGTAGGACGATTTACTGCGATCTATGAACTTCGAACATGTGTTCTAGGGTCTTTAGACGGCTAGGGTATGATTTAGTGCATGAGTATTTGAATTGTTATGTTATTCCACGAATTAAGTGGTATTTATAGGTTGGGGTTTTCCATTCGTGAAACTGAGTCATTCTCATGCTTCAGTCGTGCGATTGAAGCATGTTGTTGATCCATCCGCACGACTAAAGATTCAGTCGTGCGACTAAGTCAATCTCATGCTACAGTCGTGCGACTGATCCAGTCTCCTGGTCAGTGCGACTGGTTCATTAGCATGAAGTCTTCATGCATATGGTCCATTAGCATGGTCCATTCGCATGAGAACTTCACATGATTAAGTTTAAGCATGTTTCTCAATCATTATTGACTAAGAACTATGTAAACAACCACAAACCAATATAGTTTGTTCATTAAGAATTAACACACAATAATCAATGAAATATTAAACTTTATAAGCATAAACCACACATTGTATTTCATTCAAACCCATTCTGTTACATATATGTAAGACATGAAAGATATTTTACATTAAGCTCACAAACTAAGTACATATGTATCTACAGAAATAATGTTCCTAGTCAAACTAGGAGCATACAAAATATTGTTCAAAATTGCTTCCAAACCATTTGCAAGCTTCAAGATGTAGTCCCCTCGGCCTTCAACTTAAACCTTTGCCCCATTCCCCATGTAGAGACTAACATCCCCTTTCTTGAAGTCCTTACTTCTTTTGAACCCCTGCAATAAGTTGCAAATGTGAGTTCCACATCCGGTATCGAATACCCATGTGTTAGAGGATATTAAATTAAGATCAATATGAATCATGAAAATTGTACCTAAGGTTGGCCCGGCATCCCTCTTAGCATGCAACTCTTTTTGATGGACTGGGCAATTTTTTGCCCAATGTCAAATCTCCCCACACTTAAAGCATGGGTCATTCGAAGCAACCTTTTGCTTCTTCTCCGCTGGTTTTGGTGGTGGCGCTCTTACCACTCCCTTTCCCTTTCCCCTAACGTGCCCTTTACCCTTGGCAACATTTGCTTTGGGTGTGGGGTAAGGCCTCTTCTTGTTCCCACCTTCATTAATGGTGAGAACGGGTAAAACCCTTTACCCATGGCTGCCTCGGTAGTTCTAAGCATAGAGTGAAGCTCAGTTATGTTCTTGTCCCACCGTTCATGACAATTTTGTCAAACCTTTTTCACAAAGAGTTGAAGATCAAATCCATAGCCAACTATTTCGAGATGGGACAATTAAGCCTTTTGAGGCGGTCAATGTGGCTTTTCAAAGTACATAAGATGAAGCAGATTGGGTGTCGTCCATACGACATGCATGGAACGTTTCGAAGCGCTCTACCCTTGCTTGTTGTTGGAACGTTTCCTTCAACTGGGTTATAATGTCGTATGCTCCATGATGTTCATACTCCTTTTGGAGATTCGGAGTCATACTTGCCAACATGAGGCAAGACACTTGGACCGAGTCCTTAGTGTATTTCACCCAATTATTGTAGGCCTCCTCATCCTCGTCCTTAGGTTGATCGGGAATCGGATTGTCTAAGATGTATGATCGTTTCTCGTGGTTGAGAACAATTCTCAATTTTCGAAACCAATCAATAAAGTTGTTATGGTTTAGAAGCTCCTTTTGGAGAATGGTCCTTAGTGATAATGAGTGAGTGGACGGGATTGTTTTCATTATTGTTGGTGGCCATCTACAAAATATAACCAAGTTCAATTTGAGTATTTTCGATATTGTTCATATTTTAATAATTAAAACCCTTTTAAGTGTCTTATACAATTTTATAATTCTAGAATCCAATGTTACAATTAAATAGTGGTTAAGTGACCTTTATCCCATTATTTAAGTTAACAAGTTACTCAACGTTTTGACAATTGCAACCCTTTGCAACTTCTAGGGTATGGTATCGACTTTAAAACATCATATGTATAATCGGCATGTTTATCCCATCAACACGTTCGTAAACCATATTGTAGGTGATCCATGTAACATGGTTTTCAAATCAAGCTACCCTACTTGCACACACATGTGAGTTTTCCAACATAAGTGGTTGGGTGACCTTTGTCCCACAAATATGGTATCCCCACCTCAAGTCACAAGTTCCCTCAAAATAGTTAGGTGACCTTTATCCCATTAAGAGTTTCCAAATGACTCAATTATTGTGCAAAAGAACGGTGTTAAACTTGTTTATAAAAGAAATTTTAAGTTTTCATAATCTTAGGTTAGAAAACTCTATGTACCTTATATTTGCATGCTTTCAAATACAAGGTACCTTACGGTTCACTTTTAATAAAACCCCTTTTATTAAAATCATTAATCCTTTTAATAACCTTTTATTAATCATTTAATGAAAAAGGACCATCATTTTTCAGCTTGTTAAGTTTGTTAATGAGTTTGTTACGCATATCTAAATATCAACGAACAATCATACAACAAACATCCAAACAAGCATAGTCATTCAAACATAAGCACATAACCATAGCCACTAAGTTGACCACACTTGTTTGCCATCACAAGTGTTGTCATAAGGTCTTTCCTAAGGGTTAAGATGACACATCAAAATGTGTCCATGAACTCCCACTTGAATCCACATCCAAATGCTTCAAGTGTCATGTCTTTTGTGTCCTTCTTTGGGTCTTCATCTTGTGCATCTTCTTTTACAAAATCATATCCTCATACAATTTTTTTCTACTAAAAGGAAATGCACCTAATCTATTTATTCAATAACAAATGAATAAACAAATTACAACCCAAAATAGAAACACAAATATTACAACGCTTACAATAATCCAAACCAACATGACAAACCACAATCAACCCAAACCAAAACACAAAAGGCCAAGGCTATGTTATGCACCAAAATATGAAACATACAGACCATCCAAGAACAATCATGAACCCCTTATTTTAGCCCTAATGTTTCGGCCAACATGAACCAAAACTTTAGGGTTTTGTCCAAACAACACAATCAACCATTTGATCTTAATCTTTCAAGGTTTATACTAAAGTATGCAAGATTAAACCTTGAAACATAAGGGATTCAATCATCCAAATCCAAAGAGCCCCTAATGGGTTGAAAAAGTCCATGAAAACTAACTTTTCAAGAACTTTTGAAGCACATATTCCACATATCCGGCTCTAGATGCCATTGTTGGGTTTTGTAACATGTAAAACAAAGCTAGTTTAATCATTTAAACTATAAAAATGCAGCGGAAAATGGGTTTTAACATGTTGTTATAATCTGAAAATTTTACCATTTGAAAGCACAAACAAAACCCAAGTAAAAGGATTATATATATATATATATATATATATATATATATATATATATTATATATATATATATGAAATAGTATGCTATCAAAACCAAAACAACAACCATAGGGTATAGAAAGAAACAACCTTTCTTGCACAAGTTATTAAAGGTGGAAGAGATGAAGAAGATGATGTTCTTGAATGTACAGCCTCCAAAAGAGAAGACCTCAAGTTGTGATACCCACAAGCTCTTTTCAAACACCTTGCTAGTTAGGATGCACAACACCTCAACTCTCTACCAATGCTCCTTGAAAGATCCGAAATTTTCAGCCCTTGAAGCCTTGAATCCGAAAATTTCAGCTCTAGTTTTGGAGAGAATGCTTTGCCTTGTGTGTGAGAGAAAGGTGTGTTTTGGAAGAGTGAAAGGGTAATGAAAGCTTGAAGTGTCCAAGACAAAAAGGGACTCTTCACACACCCACATGGGGCGGCCAAATCCCATGTTGAAAATGGGTTTCCCCCTATTTTGTAATTTTATAAAAATGCACTCTTTAAGCTATTAAATTAAAAAATTAAAACCTATTTTAATTTTATAACATTAACACACTTTTATTTGTTATTATTTAACCAACTTAAATAATGAAACAAATAAATTTCTCATGAAATAACTATCTATATAATGTTGTTAAATTACAAAAAGCAACATTTTAGAAAACCCATTTTCCAAATTGGTGTCAATATTTATTTATATGATCTCATCAACAAATAAACATATATTGGTGTTTCTTTAGCCTGTTATTAGGTATGACCCGACTTGGATCATAACGTACTAACCACATCAATCCTGTATGTGTCTTGGGCATACAAGATCCAACAAAGTCAGCGTTGGTGAGTGAGTTCTAGTTTTAAAATAAAACATACTTTACTTTCGTTTAAAACCGTTCTTCACTTTCCTTCAAATCATACTATACAGTTGTATATGATCACACATTGTACGTACGCATAGATAATAACATTATTATCTTCTTTATATTTCGTCACATCATTTTTGTAACTTTTTATTTCTTTTCCACATTATTTATCACTATGTGGATTAGTGTCATCAGCTATGCCCCAAACAAATGGGGTACTTGGCCGAAGATCATAATTGACTTCCACACTGCACATAGCCTGGCACTAGCACCGAGGTAAGTGACAAGATCCCAACTGTATACTACACCTCCAACATTAGGCACAACTCAGGTATTGGGCCGAAGACCATAAATGACTTCCACACCACACATAGCCTGGCACCAGCACCGAGGTGAGTAATCACTATAAACCAAACTATATACTACACCTCCAACATTATGCATAACTCGGGTACTGGGCCGAAGATCATAAATAACTTCCACACCGCACATAGCCTGGCACCAGCACCAAGGTGAGTAATCACTATATACCATGTACAAAATCGATGGTCAATCACAAAGACTGGACCCCTGCGTGTATCCTTAAGGGTTAGCTAAACCACAAACAGTTGAGCTTATTGCATTTTAGAGCCATGCACCTCCGTACATTTTGCCTGCAAGCCTTTCTTTACTTTCTCTTTGATAAATGTATGCATTCATTCATTACATTCCTATTTTCATTATCTTCTACTTTACCTTACATAATACTTATCATTTCATTCATTAACATTCAACGTAAAGCCACGGGTTATGCATTGACTTTTACTCATCCGTATTTCTCATCCGTATTTCCTTACTCATCCGAATTTCTTACTCATCCGCATTGACTTTTACTCATTCGTATTTCTCAATGCTCATCCACATTTCCTCCTTACTCATCCGCATTTCCTCCTTACTCATCCGCATTAACTTTTACTCATTCGCATTGACTTTTACTCATCCGCATTTGTCAATTCTCATCGGCATTTCCTCCTTACTCATCCGCATTGACTTTTACTCATCCGCATTGACTTTTACTCATCCGCATTTGTCAATGCTCATCCGCATTCCTTCTTACTCATCCGCATTGACTTTTACTCATCCACATTGACTTTTACTCATCCTTATTTCCTTCTCATCCGCATTAACTAACTCATCCTCATTCCCTTCTCATCTGCATTAACTTACTCATCCGCATTTCCTTCTCATCCGCATTAACTCACTCATCCGCATTTCCCTCTCATCCGCATTAATTTACTCATCCGCATTTGTCAGTGCTCATTCGCATTTTGCCACACTTAAGCAGTTATTCTAAAACATAGGCGTATGAGCTACTGTTTGGGCACAAGAGCAGTCTAGGGCACACTTAACATCATAATTCGGTCCCCAAACACCATCTATCATGTTCTAAGCTTAAATCTTACATTCTAAGCCTTAGAAACACAATTATAACATCATCAAACATGAATCTAGCCCAAAATCAAACCCCACCCGCATCATACACACATTCATACACACGGGTATGAAATCCAGTTTTATAAAAACATACATTCATGCATTTCTAGCCTTAAAATCAGTTAAAACATATAAAAGAGGGGTTCTAGAACTCACCTTTGCAGCTCTTAGTATGGCTTCTTCCAAACTCGTTTGCAATTGAGTTCAACCGCCTAGAAACCCACCAAAAACACACACCCGAACACACACAACACATATAGGGATACCACCGAGGCAAGGGTAGTTAAGAACACTTAAAAATGATGAATTCTTACCTTGAATTCGCACTTTTCTGATTCTTCTTCAAAAGCCCGAGAGTTTACAGCTCCTTGCTACTCTCTCTCTCTCTCTCAAATCCGATGGTACAAGGTGTGTAGGAGGTGATGGGCGGCCATCACCTTTTACACCCACTTTTTCAAACCTTTTGTCCTTTTGACAATTTTTACCCTCAACTTGGGTAAAATATCTTTTCTTTTTTTTCTTCACTTTATTCTTTCTTCTTTGACTTAAAAAAATAACCGTGTTACAAGTCCACCCCCTTATATAGGTTTCATCCTCCAAACCTGTTATTTCTCGAACAAACATGGGTAATGTTGTCTCATCTCTTCTTCGGTCTCCCACGTAGACTCAAATCCCTTTCTGAGATTCCACTGTACGCGCACAAGCGGGACCACATTATTTCTTTGCATCTTCTCTTTACGATCAACGATTGCCACTAGTTGCTCCACATAATTGAGCCATTCATCCACCTCGATATCCTTTAGTGGTACAACCATATCCTCGTCTACTAAACAATTCCTCATATGAGATACATGTAATGTCGGATAAATTCCACTTAACTCATCTGGTAGCTCCAATCTATAGGCCACATCTCCTGCTCTAGCAACGATTCGGAAAGGCCCTATGTATCTTGCTGAGCACGGTGCACTTCATCTCGTATAGATGGTGCCTCCATATCTTTAACGCAAAGACCACGACTACTAGCTCCAAGTCCGGAGCGGGACAATTGACCTCATGAACTTTCAACCATCGGGATGCATAGGCTATACCTTTCCTCTCTGCATCAACACACATCCCATCCTCGAGTAGGAAGCATCAGAATAAACTACAAAATATTCGCTTCCACCTTTGTCGGGTCCACCATAATCCACCAAGATTCACTACATGACCCAAAAACTGAACCTTGCGTGACCAGAATACGCACTTGGGGAATTTAACATACAACCTCTCCCTTCTCAACATCTCCAACCCCTCTCGAATATGACCGACATGGTCATCCTCACTCTTGGAATAAATCAAGATATCATCGGTAAACATAATCGCTGATCTATTCAACATCAGCCGACACACTGGATTCATCAGGTCCATAAAAGCAGCTGGCGCGTTCGTCAAACTAAAAGACATAACAAGAAACTCGTAGTGTCCCTAACGCATGCGAAAAGCTGTTTTAGGAATATTTTGCTCCATAACCTTCATCTGATGGTAGCCAACCGATACGGTGCCTTAGCAACGGGTTGGGCACCAGGTATCAAGTCAACCTAGAACTCGATCTCGCGGTCAGGTGGCCCTCCTGGTATGTCTTCGGGGAACACATCTGGAAAGTCACACACCACCGGTACATCGGTCAGTTGTGGTATTGGTGTATTCACATCCTTCACATAGGCGAAGTAGGCACCACATCCATGCCTTATGCACTTTCCCGTCACCGCCATCGAAATCACCTTTGGAATCGTTGTGATTCGATCACCATAAATCGTCACCGTACTCCCGTCAGGCGCTGTCAGCCGAATCATCTTCTTGCAGCACACCATGTTCGCCTTGTAGTCCGCCAACCGATCCATTCCTAGGACTACATCAAACCCGCCTAGGGTCATCACGAATGGTCTGGTAGGAAACTTATGACCTTCTAATTTCAATTTCACCGTCTTCTGTCATCTTAGAAATCCTGGTAGACTTACCTATGGTAGTTTCTACGCCAAAGGGTGTATCGATACTCTTACTGCAAACAGGAAATTCAACATAGAAAGAAATAGAAATAAAACTCTTACTAGCACCAGAATGAAATAACACAGAAGTAAGGGTTACTAGATACGTACTTGACATGACATCAGGGTCCGTCTTAGCCTCCTCCTGCATCATCATGAAGGCTCTACGCTTGCCTTTTGTCCTTTCGTCCCAACCATATGCTTCTTTGCTCCCGAACCTTCAGCCCTCAACTTCTTGCAATCCTTGCTCATGTGGCCTTCCTCACCACAAGAATAACACCTCCTTACCTGCAGTTCTTTGCCACATGTCCGGTCCTCCCACAACAGAAGCATACATTTTTCCCGAATCTACATTCCCAGGGGTGTTTTTGTCCACACTTGACACACCTTCTTGAGCCTGCACGGATGTGACCACACGCCGATCATCCATCCGTGCACCTTTGTTACTTGGAGCAGCTCCGCCACGTCTAAATCGCTTCTCGTTCCGATTCCAATCGCTCCCTCCTTCTTTGCTAGCTTCTGTCACCACCACAGTTTTTTCATCGTATAATCTCCCGCCAAGTCAACCGCCAACCTAAACATGCTCGGCTAGGTAGCAGTCATATGCCTACGGATATCCACTAGAAAGCCCTACATATACCTCTTGATCTTTCACGGTAGAGGTGTCACCTGATCCAGCACCAGCCGTGCCATTTTGTTGAATTTGGTGGTGTACTGTTGACGTCATTGTTCCCGCCCCCAGCTGCAGGAACTCTCTTTCAACTTTGTCCATCTCACGATGAGGACAGAACTCCTCAATCACCAGCCTCTTCAACTTTGCCCATTTCATCCTTCTATCGCCCGACTACCCTCGGCTTGGATGATATTGTCCCACCAACACAAAGCCGAGTCCATAAATGAGTTGGCAGCAAACGTAACCTATTCCCAAATATATTCCTATTAACATGTCTATAATGAAGCTTAGGATAATGCTTAACTACAGGATCATCTTTACAACATCGAAAATAGTGTGGTTTTAATCTACGTCTGTTATGCAATAAGGTAGGAATTTTATCAATGTATATTTCCTCATCACATTCAGACAATCTAGAATCAATATCACTGTATGTCCCATACATGTCTGTAGATCTATTTTTATTTAAAGAAGGTGAATTGTCATTTAGAATTCATGTAGTACTAGAACCACTTGTACTCGCTTCAGATGATGACGTTACCCACTCATTTGAAAAAGACATATTTGTTGGGGTAAAAGACGGAATAGGATGAGAAAAAATTTTTTCAATAAATTAGTTTTATTTTTCTTGTTACTCTTTACGGTGGAATCATTCACACTATTAACACAATCAGAAAATTTAGCATCATTACAATCCACAGAATTTAAAGAAGAAACAGAAACATCACTAGAACAGGATGAGACAGAGTCTGTTATAGATCCATTAGAAACAGAGAAAAATTTTAAACTAGATTTATGATCTAAGACAGAATGCTAAGATTCCAGTGTACTAAGACTAGCGCATCCAAGCCTGCTACTCAGTCCATAATCGTAGTCCTCACAAACATGCTTAATGTTCACACGTTCTAAACCTGTAGACATACTGTTAGTATCTATTTCGATCAAATCATTAGAAGGATGAGGAATATGCATAGGAGAATAGCAGTACGTACTGGGAGGAGGATAGACCTTAGCATTTTCATATCCCAAACCTATTTTAATCCTAGCCCCCCTTTGAGATTTACATATTCATCATGTTTCATCCCCGATATAGTCCATTTATCGAGCTTTGACTAAAGTTTGCTCATTTCAAATTGTAGATACATGTGTACCTAGTTTAGGAGCTTAATGTAAAATGTCTTTCATGTCTTACATATATGTAATTGAATGGGTATGAATGAAATACATGGTGTGGTTGATGCATATAATGTTTAATATTTCATTGTTTATTGTGTGATAACGCATATTGAGCTAACTATATAGGTTTGTGGTTGTTTACATAATTCTTAGTCAATAATGATTGGGAAACATGTTCAAACTTAATCGTGTGAAGTTCTCATGCGAATGGAACATGCTAATGGACCATACGCATGAATACTTCATTCTAATGGACCAGTCGCACGACTAAACAAGGATACTGGATCAGTCGCACGATTGAGACATAAAATTGACTCAGTCGCACGACTGGACCTTCAGTCATGCGGATGGATCAATTGCATGCTTCAGTCGCATGACTGAACCATGCTAATGGTTCAGTCGCACGAATGGAAAACCCTAACCTATAATACCACCTAATTCATGGAAAAACTAAACAATTCGAATACCTACGCACATAATCATACCCTAGTCGTCCAGAGACTCAAGAAAACATGTTCCAAGTTCATAGATCACAGTTGATCGTGTTCTAATCATTCATAACATTTCATTAATCGTTAGATTGATCTTAACTATGTTCTCCCTGATTGGATCGCCAATCAAATAGGATTTCACACTATTTGAGTTAGTATACGAGCTAAATCAGTTAGTACTCCGTACTTAAACGGTGCTAACAAGTGGTATCAGAGCTTTGGGTCTTGATTTTGCGTATGATTCAATCGTTTTTGTGTAAAGCTCATGTTTTTCGTTCAAAAACACCATCTTTTTTTGGTAAAACGATGTTTTTCAGTGTCTCCAGATCTAAAAGTTCATGTTTTTCAGCTCACGGCATATTAGGGTTTGTGAAAAATCGTATTTTTGTGTTAAAGTACAGAAAATCTTCGAATTTTCAAATCCAGCAGCCTCAATCGCATGATTGGCTCATTCGCACGACTGACTCAATCGCACCTCCCATACACACGATTGAACTTAGTCGCTCATCCATTTGTACGACTGAACACCTCATTTGCATAGTTCATCCACACCTGCTCAAAATGCACGATTTACTCATCAACATTGAGTCAATCGCACGATTGATTCATTCACATTAGTCCATTCGCACGATTGACCCAATCGCATCTCTCCATTCGCACCAGTGAAACAGTTGTGTTCTAACTCTCTAAGTATAAAGGAATGGAAGAACAGTACTCAGCATTTATTACAGGTAGGGAACCGCATATCCAGAACTTGTTCCCTCTGGAAAATGAGATTGGGAATCACAATAAACCGCCTAAGCTTATCATGTTAGACGATTACCCATAATGGAAGCAAAGGTTTGAAATTTATCTAAATGGTGTTGATCCCAATCTGTATTTATCCCAATCTGTTGATCCCAATAGTATGTCGGTTGGTGCTGATGGCGTCAAACTTACTCTAGGCGGCATGACTGATAGCCAGAAGGTGAAGTACAATGTTGAGAAAAAGGCGTATGCTCTGTTGACTCACTCGATCCCTAAGGATATATTCCACCAATTTTCTGAGAATAAACAGGCAAAGAAATTATGGGAGGCTCTGGAAAAATGATATGACGAGAATGCATCGTTAAAATCTCTAAAGGCTAAGGCTTTGAAGAAAGAGTTTGATAACTTTTCACCGATGGGTAAGGAGAGCTTGGATGATGTCATAGGCTGATTCTACCATTTAATGAGTGAGTTACAGACTCATGGGGTTACAACCTCAATGGAAGATAAGGTATTAAGCTTTGCCGATGGTCTACGAGAGAATTGGGACTCATTTGTGTCTAATTTGAGACAGAACAATTTACTAGCAAAATTAGACATAAACGATTTCATCCTAAAACTGAGGGAGGAGGAACTAAGGATGAAGTACAGGTCTCAGAAAGGATCTTGAGATCAGAACCCGTCTCTGTATAATTCAACTTCCACCTTAAAAAGCTCAGGAGCACCACTACAAACTGCATTTGTGTCAAGTTCAGTAGCTCTTTCGCAAGCCTCTACTTCAGGATCTGAAACATCACGGTCATCTAGCACCCAATATATAGTACCTGAATCAAATGCTATGAAGTTGAAGACCGAGAATCTCGAGAATATCACTGTGGAGGTTTCAAAGGAGCATATGGACCTGTTAGTTGTGGTTGTTCATTCTTATGATGGTCTTGTTGCAGGAAAGATCAGAAATTGACACCTGGCTGATGAGGATTACGAGCAGGTGGATGAGAATGAATTGTAAAGAATGGACATTATGTGGGCGTTGGCAAGTGTTGTTCGTAGAGCCAAGAAGTTTGTGAAGAAGACCGGAGTGAACTTGATAGCTACAAAGGATACAACCTTTGGTTTCGACAAAACCAAAGTTACCTATTTCAATTAGAGGAAAGGGGCACTTCAAACGTGAATGTGTGATGCCCAATAAGACAGGTAACGGTAATCCCTTCTTATCATTCAACCGTAAAGACAAACCCACAAGTGAAGTTGCATCATCAAGCAAAGATACTAAGGCTTTGAGTGCACAAGACGACGAAGGTCAAGATTGGACCTTTCGTTTTGTATCCCTGGGTTAGTCCAACATCGCAAATGTTGAAGTTTTGAATGATGACACTACAAGCGAAGGTGATATAGCAGTTGAACTAGTAATGTCAGATCATGAAGATACTGCTACTGTGGTCACTAACCTGAATGAAGAAGGTCCAACAACAACATGTTCAAAATCACCAGCACCCGAACAGTCAAACTCTATGATGATGGCTGATTCAACCAAACCTTCTTAGGTAAATACCACTGACCAACTTTTTGATAATCATGCTTGTACTGAATGTAATAAATTTAGAGACAGCAGAGATTCAAAATTTGCTAAGTTATTAGATCACAATGATAGCTTAGTAACTGACTTGCAACTGTGCACAGAGACTAACCGGATTTTAAAACAAAATGAGCACTGCTATAAAGAGAAAATAAAGCTTTTGAATAAACAAATAAGGGAAACCGAAGTTGTTGCTTTTAACCAAGCAAATGACATAAAGTTGTAACCCCCCGAGTAATGTCTAAGCGAGCCAAATAATAATAGTGGGCTTAGATGAGATCATTTAATGGAAATAAGATGGATATGGGTTGTAGACCGAGTTAACTCTTTGAGATATGCATTTGGCGAGTTTAAGGTCCTGGGAACGCCTGGTATATATAAACGGATCAGCTTGAGCAGCTCTCATTTGCAACTCAACACTCTAGTTCTAAAGAGAGAGTAGAGAGAGAAAGTAGAGAGAATTGAAGATTCAAGGCTCGGTTGATCTCGGGATTGAAGATCAGTGTTCGTAGGCATTGAAATAAAAAGAAAACACTAAGAAACTAGGTAAGAAACATCATTTAATCGTTGCTTTTGATGTAAACCCGGATTCTAGGGTTTGGGTTTTAAAAGTGGCAAAGATTCGCCTAGAACTCACGTTTTGTGTATGAAAACATGTAAGAAGCTTAGATAAAGCTTATTGGGTGATAAACCAAGGTTTTGGGTGTAAAAGATTGAAGTTTTGGGTCAAAAATGGGGTGGTTGTAATTTTTAGCCCGTTTTGCGAAACTGGGTGTTCATCCAGCGAAACAGTGGATCTTCCTGCAAAACTATAGTTTCGCAGTAGTTTCGCAGACATGGTTTTCCAATGAAAGTTGGGCGAAACTGGCAGTGAAGTTGCTAGCGAAACTGCCAGCGAAGATGCCAGCGAAGATGCCAGCGAAGATGCCAACGAAACTAGCAGCGAGACTGCTGGCAAAACCAGCAGCGAAACTGCTGGCGAAACTAGCAGCGAAATTGCTGATCCGGCGGCGAAATTAGCAGCGAAATTAGGCAGAAATTAACTACTTCGAGTGTTAACTTATCTGCAGGCTGTGTAGTGCAACTCTTGCTTTGAAAGCTTGATTGAGAAGCTACTCATCGAGTCCAGGTGAGTTATAGATCCCCTATTTTAAAGGTTTTGAACTAGTTTGGGGCTGGAAATGCAGCACGGCCCCAGCCAGGGGCGTTGCCCCTTGGACCCCACTAGGGGCTGCCGCCCCTAGGACCCTGTTGTCAGAGGCTGCCGCCCCGAACCCCCGTTGCCCCGCGAGGGGTCGGTTCTGTTTTATGATGCCTTATGCTTGTTGTGCATATGTTTATGCATGTGAGTGTTTGATGCATGATGTTTATGATGATGATGTATGATTGATGCTTGTGCATGATGATGATGTTTGATTGATGATGATTATGTATGTTATGGATGATATGTTCCTTACCACGTATTATGATGTCACTTTACGTGGTGTGATTATGATAATGAATGTAAAGTATTATTTTAATGAAGTGAAAGATTAAGATGATGAGAAGTGGAACTTAATGAAGGTTTCCCCCAGGCCCATTGATGATGTAAAGTCTTGCAAGCACTATGATAGACTTCATTTAGGTGAGTCTGATGTATGATGATTGATCCGTATTCATGAGTGGGTTATGTGCCTTGTAGTGTGGATCAACTGTCGGGGGTTAGCTACCATGAAAAATGTGTACCGACAGGGATCGACATTCGTTTTCGATCAACAGGCAGCTACTTGGCTTGTTTTTGGATGGCATCTATTTTGTATAACGATTGTGTTTTTGCATTGTAATGCGAAAAAATGATGTTTTGTAATTGTTAACAGTGTTTTATTATTATTCAAAAATGATTATATATATATATGAAACGGTTTAAGTAAATTCCGCTGCAATGTTTTACTAATGTTAAAATTTTATGTATGCTTTTGTGCGATCATTGACCAGCTGTGAGCGTCCCGGGAATGGGGCCTTACAAGACTTCTATTTAAATTCCCTAGTAACAACTAAGAAAGAAAAAGCAGTTTTGGAAGTCGAAGTAAACTCATTGAAACAAAAACTACACAGTTGGACAAGTTCTTCTCATATAGTACAACACTTTATGAGAGAACGAAATAATGGGGAGGGGTTGGGATACAAATTGGGTCCACCGCCACATGAGACAGTGTTAAATGCTAAATTTAGACCAGTAAATAACAACCCTGTCAAGGATCATGTGGTGTCCGCTCCTCTAGTTAGTGATCTAGATTCCACAAGTAAATTGGAGGAATCTGCCACTAAACAGAAGGAGACCACCTTAAAATCTAAAGGTAAGATGCCTATCGTTAATTTTTTGAGCAATTTGAGAAGGTTAAGATGAAGTCAGGTTCTAACATGTCTAATACTGAACCCCAAAAGACCAAACAAGTTAACCAACCACGTGCACCATGTCTTAGTCCAAATAAACAAAAGGGTAAACATATTCAAAATGTTCAAACAATGAATTTTGTTAAAGAAGCTAAAACATCTAAACAAGAAATTGTAAAACCCAAACAGACTAAAGTTACAAATGTGTCATACACTTCCCCATGGAAACAGTTCCACCAACGTATAGAAAGTAGATCATGCTACAATTGTGGAAAGTATGGACACATCGTTTCTCATTGTCATTACTATCAGACACCAAGGAAGAAAGTTGAACTTCATGACACTAAACCAAGTTCTTTAAAACGGAGCTCTACTACTTCACCAAAAAGGATTAGTGAACATAAAGTTCAAACTGTAAGCCAGTCATCTGTTTATCACAAACAGGCCTTACACAAAACTGGCTTATGGAAAGAAAAGTCAAGTTCAGTGTCTGATAATGAGAACAAGAAGAACACAGACCTACCCGCACCCTCTAATGGATAGTGGATAAAATTTATGATGTGTGATGCCTCTGGGTCACCCAAGCCAGTTAAGGCTTGGGTACCTAACCTACACTAATCCTTTCCTTTAAATGTGCAGGGTGTCCGCTATAGTGCCTCTACAAATACCTGGATTGTTGATAGTGGAGCATCAAGGCACATGACTGGGAACTTTTCTCTCCTTTCAAATGTAAAACAAATTAAAGAAGGAGACGTTTCGTTTGCTGGAAATAAAGGTGCTACATCACAGCTCAAGGGGAAGCGGGAAACTAGAAAGTGAAGTTTGATAAGGTAAACTATGTTCAACAACTTCAAAATAACTTACTTTTTGTATCCTAAATCTGTGACAAAGGCTTTAAGGTAATCTTTGATAACAAGAAGTGTTATGTGTTGAAGAATGATTATGTAATCCCGGAGGACCAAGTCTTAATGTCAGCTTCAAGATATAATGATTTATCAAAGGCCTCAACAACTAATCATCAAGTACAATGCTTTTTGTCAAAGGCAACAGAGAAAGACTCCATCTCTTGGCATAGGAGAATGGGATATATAAATCCCTGGAAGAAGAATCACCTGATCTAGAATGATCTAGTATGTGGAGTAAACGTTAAGAACTTCCAACTATTGGATTTCTATGTCGCTTGTAAGAAAGGAAAACAGACCAAGAAGACCGATAAGGCTAAGAGAGTTAATTCGATTGAGTTGCCTCTTGAGCTTCTTCACATGGATCTATTTGGTCCAGCCAGTATGAGGAGCATTGCTAGCGACTTGTACTACTATGTAGTTATGGATGATTCCACATGGATCTATTTGGTCCGGCCAGTACGAGGAGCATTGCTAGCGACTTGTACTGCTATGTAGTTATGGATGATTACTCAAGGTCTCTTGGGTGATGTTTCTGAAATCCAAATCAGACACATTTGAAGCATTCAAAGAGCTAGTAACTACACTGGAGTCACTCTACAAGCTGAAGGTACGACAAGTTCGCTCAGACAACGGTACCGAGTTCAAGAACCAACGGATGGAGGCATTCTGCAAAGAAAAAGGAATTGTACACCAGTTCATATCTGCCTACACTCCTCAAATGAATAGAGTTGTTGAGAGAAAGAATCACAGCTTGATAGAGACAACCTGGACGATGCTAGCAGACTCGAAACCACCCATTCAAATCTGGAATGAGGCAGTGGCCAATGCATGTTACACCCTAAATCGGGTCCTCGTGGTCAAGCGTCATGGTAAAATGTGTTACGAGTTACTGCAACGACGTAAACCTAATCTAGAGTACCTCGAACCGTTTGGAGCACTATGTACTCTTCTGAAGAAAACTCAGTCAGGGAAGTTCAGCGAGAAGGCTGAAGAAGGAATTTTTCTAGGACAACATACCGAATAAGAGAGTTTACAATAACTTAATGGGTCATGTAGAAGTTTGGTGCAATGTCAACATTCAAAGATACACCACCCCTTGCTGGCAAAGGACCCGCCTTCTTCTTTGATTATGATGGATTTTTTAAGTCCTTCAACATCCTTCTCTCGTCTCCTGAAGATGACATAGCAACCAAAATGATGTATGAGGTCTTAAACACACCATCACAAGACTCAACAACATCAGGTTCACAAGGTGAGTCTTCCAGTCATTCAGGGGGAGCACTGGAAGTAAGTGACTCTTCCTCTGATGATGAAGACGTGGAGAATGATCAGGTGGATTAGGAGGAACAGGTTCCTACTACTACAAGTACACCAGCATCTGAGGTTGAAGCATCTGACATTTTGGAACCTCAAACCCCCACTGCCTCAGATACCAAACCTGCTATTCATAACCTGGATAATGAGGTAGTGGTTCCCACCACTCCTGGATCATGCTTAAATATTTATCATCCTCTAGACAATGTCATTGGAGATGTAAGATCAGGAGTTCAGACAAGAAATTAGCTATACTCAGCTGATTATGCCTCAGTGATGGAAAAGGGGTATTTTCACGATGGTGCGTATCGATGTTTTGTGTCTCAATTTGAGCCAAAATATGTTAGTGACGCCCTAAATGACAAGCATTGGTAAGTGCCATGTAAGAAGAACTTCTTCAGTTCAAGAAGTTAGGTGTATGGACACTCGTGGATAAACCTAAAGGCGCTAAGGTCATTGGCACCAAATGGGTCTTGAAATGCAAGAAAGATGACCAAGGGGTCATAATCAGAAACAAGGCTCGACTTGTAGTTCAAGATTTTGACAAGTCGAGGGGATTGATTACAATGAAGTCTTTGCACCCGTGGCAAGAATGGAAGCAATCCGTATCTTCCTAGCCTATGCATCTTACATGAAGATTAAAGTTTATCAACTGGATGTAAAGAGTGCATTTCTTCATGGTGAAATCCGGGAGACAGTGTATGTTAGCCAACCCGAAGGATTTGAGGATTCGTATCATCAGGATAGAGTTTACAAACTAGACAAGGCTCTCTATAGGCTCCATCAAGCCCTAAGAGAATGGTATGAAAATCTCTCGACTCATCTTGTGAAACATGGATTTCGCAGAGGAGTGATTGACTTTACACTGTTCATCAAAGAAACGGATGGTGACTTACTGCTTGTTCAAATTTATGTTGATGACATAGTCTTTGGTTCCAACAACAAAGAACTATGTAAAGAATTTGAAGCAGTAATGAAAGCTGAGTTTGAGATGAGTGCCATGGGAGAAATGAAGTTCTTTCTCGGGTTACAGGTGGATCAGACACCCAAGGGCATATTTCTACATCAGACAAAGTATGTAGGTGATATTCTAAGTCGGTTCGATATGGAGAATGCTTCCGCAGCTCGGACTCCACTTGATACAAACCATGACGTAGCACCCGACAAAAATAGTGATCTGGTTGATGCCACTATGTATCGAGGAATGATTGGATCCTCATGTACCTCACTACCTCAAGACCTGATATCATGTACGCGATGTGTCTCTGCTCCAGATATCAGGCAAAACCGAAAGTCAACCATCTCATTGGCGTCAAAAGGATATTTCGTTATCTGAAGGGTACTCCAACACTTGGATTGTGGTATCCTCATGACGATGACTTTGAGCTTACAGCATACAGTGGCTCAGATTATGGCTGCTACAAAATGAACTACAAGTTAACTTCAGCAGGATGTCAATTCTTTGGGAGACGATTAGTCACGTGGCAGTGTAAGAAGCAGACATCAGTTGGTATGTCAACTTGTGAAAATGAATACGTTGCTGCTGCAAGCTACTGTTCACAAATCATCTGGATTCAACAGCAAATGCGGGACTACGGTTTGAAATTCTCTAACACTCCTATATTTGTTGATAATTCTGCTAATATTGACGTAACTAAAAATCTGGTCTAACATCCTAAGACCAAACACATCGGCATTAAATATCACTTTATACGTGATTGGTTTGAAAAGAATTTAATTGATGTTGTTAAAATTAATACGGATTTTCAACTCGCTGACCTCTACACAAAAGCTTTTGATAAACCACGCTTTTATATCTGTTAGAGGTCAATAGCATTAAAAAGAAAAGTGAAGTGATTTCAGATGATGGTAGTACTTAGACAGACAAGTAGACTTATTTGCTATTTTATTTTATTTTCTTTTATTTTCTTTTATTTCTTCGCCTATTAAAATTATAAACGCAAAAACATTTTCGGTTTTAGAATTTTACGGGGAGAATAGGTTAAAATAGTATTAAATTAGTTGCTTTAATTTCAGTACACAAAAAAACGAGGGAGGAGGACAGTCTAGCTAATAGAAATGAGATCGTATTTGTGATACTGATTCAATGCCTATGGAAAATGATAGTACACCGGAACAAAGAGTGTGGTACTTTAAATGATGGTAGTACTTAGACAGACAAGTAGACTTATTTGCTATTTTATTTTATTTTATTTTATTTCTTCGCCTATTAAAATTCTAAACGCAAGAACATTTTTGGTTTTAGAATTTTACGGGGAAAATAGGTTAAAATAGTATTAAATTAGTTACTTTAATTTCAGTACTCAAAAAAAACGAGGGAGGAGGACAGTCTAGCTAATAGAAATGAGATCGTATTTGTGATACTGATTCAATGCCTACGGAAAATGATAGTACACAGGAACAAAGAGTTTGGTACTTTAAAAGAATGAAATTGTTTAAGATGCAAAATTCAAAGTATAAGTCTGAGAAGTCTAAGCAACATAAAAGGAAAAATGATAGTAAAACTAGCTCCTACGAAGGTAACACAGAGAAAGTAGACCTAGAGGTTGCTAGACCATTAGATGATGTATCGGTAGATTCAACACAATAGATAAGTAGACCTCCTTGGTGATTCCAAGTTCAAACTAAGTCGTTCAACAAGTTGTGGGTTATTATCTTATCCCTGGTTAACACAATCAACGAAGTTCCAATAAGGGGTGACGAGCAAAATAAACGCCACAAATGTGTGCGGATGAACATAAAATGAGCAACACACATGAAAAATGCAAAAAAGCAATCAAGCTAATAACCTATGTTGTTAGTGAGATCTGTGCAAAAAGAATATAATTGCTCAAGCAAGAAGATAGGTTGTGTGCCTCTCTAGTGTGCGGTGGCACTGACCTAAGGATAAGCATAACCTAAATATTCTAGAATTCATTGTTGTTTGAGCCTCTCTGCTATGTGGTGGCACTGACGTGAGGCTTAGCAGCTCTTTGAAAGCTTTAGAATAGTTTCTTCTTGAAAACTACCCGTAGACCGCTCAAAAATCTCCTAAGGAACGTTGATCAACATATAAGCGTGGGATCCACAAATGCTTGTTGAAATAATTAAACCTTAAACCATCACCAATGTGTGTTAAAAATTTGTGTATGGATTTAAGAGGACAAGTATACTGACAATCATCATGAGATGAAACTCTTGAAAGTCAAAACCACTGTGTGCATCTTGTAACACTAGTATGATTTCCTAAACTTGCTAATGACTCTCGATGAAAACAAGAATCTAGCATTAAAAGGTTTTGGTAAAATGTTCCAAATGATTTGATAAACCTATATGATTCCATAATGAATCGTTCTAGTAATGACCAAAGTAACTAGATGCTATACTGTCCAGGAAGAAAAATTTGGTAGATACTTATCTTAGGATTTCAACCTCACACAAAATTACAAAAATATGTTTTTAGTGTTTGTTTTATTTCTAGTTGTTTAATTCAGTCAATTTCAGTTAATTAGTAGTTAAATGTCGGACTACACATTAGAAGTCAATCTAGGAATCACTCACTAAAAAGTACACGTCTGAGGTGACCAATGGAGTTTTCAAATGTAAAAAGAACACGTCTGAGGTGATCAACAGTTTTCTAAGTTAAAATGGTCATGTCTGAGATGATCAATGGATTAAATGTCTCATCAATAAATAAGAGGGCTGAGGTATGAATGGTCATAAGGTCACCTCATAAGCAAGATCCATTCGCACAAGTAGACCATAAGTATGGACCAGTCATCCGATTGGACAATGCATATGAGCCCAGTCGCACGACTAACCCACACGTATGGACCAGATATGCAATTGGACCATAAGCATGAGCCAAATCACATGATTGGATCACAAGAATGAAGCAATCGCATGAATGGAGGTGACCGAATGACACAGTCGCACGACTGAAACCTAGTCGGGCGACTGAAGGTGACCGACAGAGCCAATCGCATAACTATGCTCCAATCGCATGAATGAAAAGTGTGAATGGATCTAGTCGCCCGATTGAAGCCATACTCAGTATAAATAGGGCTAAAGTCGGTCGCATATTTTCATCACACCTCAATCGCCCTAAAATTGCCCGATAGTAGCGAAACTCTGCCAAAATTTGATAGAATTGATTTCCTTTCACCATTGTGATACTAACGAGTTGTTACATCTTCTGCAAGTAATAAACGATCCATCTCACAAAAAATGCACCATGAAATCAACCCTAATAGGCCTAAACTGTTTAAAATCAAGAAATAATTCACGATCAACTAAAAGAACATATAAACGAGAAAATTGGTTAAATTGAAAGACTTAATGCAAAAATTAGGGTTTCTGCTAGTATAAAGAACCTAACCACAATGTTTAGTTTCCAGTTTATACCTAGATTCTGGATTAAAGTGTCGAACAGAGACGTATACGATTGGTGATTCCGATTGAACTTCAATCGCGCGATTGAATTGGGTGAATGACACAATCGGCCGAATGAACTAGGCATATGAGCACAATTTTACGATTGAACTCATTCGAATGCTCAGTCTCCTGATTGAACTCAGATGTAGGCTCAGTCGCCTGAGTGAAGTCAGTCGCATACTCAGTCTCCCGACTAAACTCAATCGTATGGTTTAATCGCACGATTGAACCAGACTGATTTCAATAAAGTTTAAGGTTCAACAGTTTCTGTTACGGACAAATCTAATGTTTATGTGTATTGTGTTACAAAAACATGGTAGAGAAGTGGATCATCAACACCAAGCACAACATTTGTGCTCATCTGGATGCCACTACCATGAATTTTGCAGATTTTGCTGACATCCTTACATTTCTAAGGAGATCAAGGATATACAGGGCTATATCTGCCCCATGCACACCCTACCGGTCTATACAGCAGGCCTTCTTGGAAGGAGCATCAGTTGACAGATCCACAGAGCCTTATTGGTATACGTAGCACCATTTTTGGGCATGAGATAGAGGTCATAGCAGCAGACCCCTGACGAGTTCTGGATCTGGGTGATGATGCTACTCACCCATCCAGGTTACACCCCTTGATAGTTCTGCGATGCTTCCTTAGGATGAAGTACTCTGGGGACATCAATGCAGGGGTACTGAACAAAAGCAACCTTTGTCCCCAGCTTAAGTACTTAGCATATGTCATTCTCAAGTGCATTGCATCGAGGAGGGGTGGATATGATGACCTCTCTAACCAAATCCAGAATGCCCACATGGCACTAGTACTAAACCACCCCTTCAGCTTCTCCAATATGATTTTTACATACATGATTGAGAACCTAGAGGCTAAAGGGAAAGAGAGCTTTTTTATGTACCCTTGATTCTTACAGCTGATTATATATGAGAAGCTTCCCTTACTGCCCATGGAGAAGGACAACACAATGATGTTAGAGGTGATGGATAACACCACTCTGGGTAGGATGAAGGTGTACAAGGTGAAGCGGGTGAAGTGTCACACCCCAACCTTGACGGCGGAAACGTCGAGATGTGAGGGTTACGATTGTTCACAACCACATAACGCTATTTATTAATCCAAATATATTAATCATAAGATTCAATTATAACATTACAAGCAAAAGTTTCAACAAGGAATACATCATGTACAAATGCTACAAATAATATGAACATCCACTTTATCTCTAGGTCCAATCCTAGATGTGATGAGCTTCAAAGAGTAGAACACATACTTGACGTATTCCTGAAACATGTTAAAAATAAAAGGTCAACATAAAAATGTTGGTGAGCATTCCATAGGTTTAAATACATAGATTATATAAAAGATGGCAATTCAAGTCATAAGTTAGTGAATAAAAGTGATTAGGGATGTTATGAACAATGCAACAATCAAACCTCGACAAAGTTTTACAAGTCTCAAACGTTTACAAGATTATACGATTAGCTAAGTGTACTTGGATCAACCAAAGCAGGCTTCTCTTGCCCATAGATCTATGACTTCGCTGGGCTAGCAATAGTTAATGATTGTACATATAACGCCATAACATGGTAACCACGAAAGTTCAACTAACCACAACTTTACAAGATGAATTGCCATAGGCTTACAAGTCTCAAATAGGTTTACAAGTGCAATAGTATAAATTAACATGTTTCACCCGAAAGTGTGAAAATAGGAAAAAGGGGTATAGAATACTGACTTGGATATCGGCATCACAAGATGATATAAAAGATTAACGTAAGATCCAAAAGATAAATCCAAAGTATCCATTACAAGCACCTAAATATATAATTTACAAGATAAAGATTAAGGTTAACAATACGATTAACGTTCACAAGAATTAGGGTGTTAATATTTTTAAGGTTTTTGCTAAGCAATAAGTTTATAATGTAGTTATTTACATTTTGATTCCATTAGAAGGAATTATATAGGTTTATATGATTAAGTATTTTAGAAATGAAAATAAATAATAATGATGTAATTAAATCTTAATAATTTTCTAAGAATAGTATATAATTTCCCAAATTTTAGAGATTAATAAAGATAATATTATGTCCATTATTATTTTAAATGATTTTTAAAATTATTGTATCAAGTCCATAAGCATATAAATAATTATTTAATTATTTTTAAAAGAAAACATTTGTAATCAAGGTTTAAATTTAAATAAACATTTTAAGATAACCATGATTTTAAAGGAATAATGTTTGAACCGAAACTAAATTATTAGTTGAGACCCACTTTTAATAGGATTTAACCAAAAATAATGTTTGTTAAAATGTTTTTTTTAAAACAAGTTATTTAATTTTTTAAAATTACTAGAAAAATCTAGAATATTATTTGGTGTTCATGGAAAATTTTAAGGTTTGCAAAAACTATTTTTATATTTTTTAAAAAATTTTCTACAATTAATTTGAGGGCTAAAAAGGCCCAAAAAAATTGTTTGAGGGTGCCCGGGTTCGAACCCGGGACCTCAAGGTTAGCATGTGGATGGGGAACCAATGAACCAAGGCTCTAAGCCGCGGTTTATGTTGGTTCCATAATCATTTAAACACTTAAAAAAACTTTAACCAAAACCCGAAGAACCCTAGAACAAAGTAGATCAAATTGAAGCATCTAACAATGTTTATTCACAAATTAAACATAGGGCTTTTGATCCTTGATTAAAACCGAGCATAATGGGTGTGTGTATTTACGAGAAAGATGCTCGAATCAATGTTGCAATGAGAAGAGACGGTCGCGACTATTTGGGTGTTGATTCAAGTCGAAAACGTTGATGTTAATCAAATTAACTTTGCAGATAGATCTTAGGATCGATTTTTAGCAAAAGCCCTCTGTAAATTCTGTGTAATAGAACTTTGCACATAGATCTCCATTAAGTTGTAGGTCACGATGAAGGTGGTGATCAATTGCAAAGAAAATGTGTTTATTAGGTGAAATTGGATGTGATAATCGTTTAGAGATAGATAAACGATCGTTTTGGTTCGATTAATTGGATTGTTATTAGCCTTAACAGTTTGAACGGCTCAATGATTTAAAGTCGACGGTCATTCGACTTGTTTACGATCCATAACCGCTAATTAACTCAATTAAAAATCGCCATTGAATTCGAATCACGTTCTTGAACCGGTTGGGATCGTTTGGGTACCAAAATTTAAGGATTTCGGGTAGATTTGGGGGTTGCCGGCACCGCGCCGGACTTGGGCGGTCGTCGGCCGGAAATACGGGGAGAGAGAAAGGGGTGGGGGGTTGGGTTTGATGATTTACACAAATGGTCCCTGTGGTTTCAACAATTCACAACAAGAACTTAAAGTTTTGTTTTTAGTTTTAGCCAATTTACACTTTAGACCCTGAAGTTTTAAAATGTTATTATTTTATGCTAAAGCTAGTTACATACAAGTTTTAAATAATAACACTTACATTGTTTCTATTTTTTTTACAAGATTACTTTGATATGATAATTATTATTAATCTTATTATTATGATTATTATTGTTATTAATATTATTATCATTAATATTATTATAATAATAATAATAGTTATTATTTTATTTAAACTTATTAACACCTTAGATTTTATAATAATAAGCAACCATTATAACACTTATAATGTTATTATTATTATATTAATTTGTTAATCACCAAATTAATTATTAAGTATAACAAACCCCAAAGTTTCAAAATGGCATAAAAGGCCCTTTTAAGATTTAACAAAGTTAACTTCTAAGTTAACAAAATTAAGAGATGTCACAGTCTCCCCAACTTAAAAGAATTTTGTCCCGAAATTAAAAATGAACTTAGATGAACAAAGGAATTATAATGAAAGGTAAGTGTACAACAGCCAGTGATAGACGTTTGATTACAGATGAGATGTTTCACTTCATAGAATCTTACAAGTCTTTTGATAAAATGCATGCCAATTTGAATTCTTCCAGTGAAATATGAGACGCTTTGAAATTTGGCATATGAAACGTTAGAAAACGATGATGAGTTACCCGTGGTATGTTAAACTTATAAGCCATAACGTCTAGAATGTAGTGATGTTTTCGAAATCAATAAAAGACCATCAATTGTAGGAAAATTTGACCAATAGAGTTTAAGAATCCCAAACGTCACTATATATAACGAAACGATCTTAACGCACATCTTGTGAATATGTATTGCTCTTTTGACCAAACCGTCGGAGTAAGGATAATGCGAAGATTTTGGGATGAGTTCACAACGTTGGTTAGAAACATTGCTAATAGCAGAAAATGACTTGATCATCCATATTAATGATTGATGTTTTAACGACATAGCACGGTATACGACTATTTGAGATAGATACAAGCCAATTTCTCGACCCGTTAACCCACATGAGTCAATATGAAATTTTGTTAATCGGTCAATCATGCACCAAATGACAACGAGAAATACAATGCAATTTGAACATATACCAAGTTATGTCTTTTCTTTTATGCCAAACCCATGACTACACATTACGAAAATTTATGAATCTCTATATCCGCGTCACAATAATGAGTCTCGTAGATCGAAATCAGGATAGAGTTTTAAAGATTTCCAAGGTTAAGGATTCAAAAGCGATTCAAGAAGTGACGCAAGCAATAAGCAACGCATTTGTAACCATGTTTTGTAAGGTAGCAAATTTCCAAGTATAGTTTGCTTACGCAGTTCAACAAATCCATAAGCACAGCTGAGAACATTTGTGTGTCTAGAAAGACATGAACACAAGTTGGTAATGTCTTTATTTAGCAAAAAGATTTTTTAGAAGGCTACCATCGCGCAATCAGGTTTTGATGATAACTCAAAATGAAAGTCGATAAGTAAGGAATAAATGGTTCCATATAGCTAGATCAAATCAAAACATGAGGAATAAAGGGGAATGAAGTCGATTTAAGAATTTAAATGCTCCAAGCTCAGAATCAAAATTAACCTAGAGCAATCAGGTCTCCTTTCAAGTTCAGAGATCATGCTTTGGCTTGATAGGTCGAAACACTAACATTGTTTCACGCTGCAAGTTAGTACATGTTTCTCATCACTTGATTACAAACTTGGTAAGTTGAAGATCAAGAAATGAGAATAGTCATCAAGGTGTGGTTTTCACTCCTAACTTGATGGTGTCTTCTCAAGGTATGACCTCTAACTTACCAATCAAAAAGCTCGATCCCAACTCATTGTTGAGGATCCACAGAAATAAAACGAGGTAACTCACCATTAAGGTAAGGGACATCACTCCTATCTTAACGGTGAAGTTTTACAAAACAAAATATAACAAGATGAACTTCTTCATCAAAATCCAGAATTCACTCCTACTTTGATGAAATCGTCTCATTTGAACAAATGCAATTCATAAAGATGATATTATCATCAAGGTATGGAACTCACGCCTGTCTTGATGATTGAATTTCATAATAGCAAGAAAACAATCGAAGATTGACATTTGTCACCAAAGTACGGGTTTTAATTCTATTTTGGTGAGATCATGTCATTTGTGAAATGTCATTCCAAAGAAAATAGTTGAAGTCAATCCTCAAGATAAGGTAATCACTCCAATCCAGAGGATGAAATTTCATAAAACACGCGATTGGAAACCATTTATCGAAACGAATAGAGAATCATCAAAGCAAGGGAATCACCCATGTTTTCATGAGTTAGAATCATTTATGAGATACAAATGTTCTTAGTTATAGGTTGACTTACAAACTCTTGCATCTGCCATGGTGCAAACGGTATGAAGTTTGACATATCGGCGAAAAGAAAAAGAATATCAATTAGAAGTTCAGGAAATTTCAAGTTACATCACTATAACAAAAGAGAAAATCATGCTTACGAGCTTAGGATCAAAGTTCGAGATAACAAAACTTGTTGTGGTGTTCTTGGATGGTTTCAATCGGGAAGACGAAATCAAGGGCAAGAATTATTCAACACCACAATGAGATGTGAACATTCGATTCACAATCGAAAGGAAATACATGGACTTCTCAGGATATGAGGTCAACCATAGCCTTATTAAAGACACGCGTACTTATAAGTGATCACTCATCTCAAGGGTTTCGAGTCACGTAAATGGATTCAATGATCGAGTCAAATCACCATTTACACTTTGCCTAAACAAAGTATCCCGAGATGTAGGAATTCCACCTACAGCATTTCATGTTCTTAGTTATGGGACACATCCTTAAGAAGACTTGAGAACCATAAGTAACGGTTTAATTTTTGAAGACCATTCGGTTTAGATTCCCAATATCTTTGGATATATTAAGAGTCATGCACACGTTGGTCAAGGTATAGAAATAGATACATGAAACGCCCAATGTGTAGCGATGTTTAAATGTAAGAGTTGAAATGTAGAATGGGTTCAATATTAACAGGAACATTATATATGTTAAAAATGAGAAGATATTAAACTTTGGTGATAACCAGTTCAAGAAAATTAAGGATTTTTAAGATACAAGGAGGATGGTTCCATTTGGTAATGCATTACCATTTGGAATCGTTGATACGTCAAGGTAAATTGACCAATTTGCCTTGGAGATTTGTGTATATTGACCATAGTTTATCACTCATCCCAGAAATCCCCAGGTAAGCATAACTGGTCTCACAATGAGATTTATACGATATGCTTGCCTTAGCCCGAAGGCCTTTTGCCAGGAAATCCAGAATACAGGTGTCTATGTGTCACACAAATTTCTTTGGTTTATGAAATCAAAACCTTGATAAGATTTTCATAGATTAGACATAGAGTCTAAGGAATTGAACCCACGACAATAGATGTAGATTCCACATGTCGTTGAGAATAAGTTTAGGAAGTTCATTTGTCGGGGAGAATCAAAAAGTTAACGTTAAGTTTAGGGAGACAAGTAACTAAGTTTTAAACATTATGCTAAGGCATCAAGTTGCACAAAAGGCATAGCATTATGTAGCATGTAAACAATAAGTAAGCACAAAAGTATAATGATCTTCTATAAGGTTCATGCAACTATAGTCTAGGTCACCATTTCTAATAACCTAAATCCCTATAGTTATGGGCTCTGATACCAATCTGTCACACCCCAACCTTAACGGCGGAAACGTCGAGATGTGAGGGTTACGATTGTTCACAACCACATAACGCTATTTATTAAATCCAAATATATTAATCATAAGATTCAATTGTAACATTACAAGCAAAAGTTTCAACAAGGAATACATCATGTACAAATGCTACAAATAATATGAACATCCATTTTATCTCTAGGTCCAATCCTAGATGTGATGAGCTTCAAAGAGTAGAACACATACTTGAGGTATTCCTGAAACATGTTAAAAATAAAAGGTCAACATAAAAATGTTGGTGAGCATTCCATAGTTTTAAATACATAGATTATATAAAAGATGGCAATTCAAGTCATAAGTTAGTGAATAAAAGTGATTAGGGATGTAATGAACAATGCAACAATCAAACCTCGACAAAGTTTTACAAGTCTCAAACGTTTACAAGATTATACGATCAGCTAAGTGTACTTGGATCAACCAAAGCAGGCTTCTCTTGCCCATAGATCTATGACTTCGCTGGGCTAGCAATAGTTAATGATTGTACATATAACGCCATAACATGGTAACCACGAAAGTTCAACTAACCACAACTTTACAAGATGAATTGCCATAGGCTTACAAGTCTCAAATAGGTTTACAAGTGCAATAGTATAAGTTAACATGTTTCACCCCAAAGTGTGAAAATAGGAAAAAGGGATATAGAATACTCACTTGGATATAGGCATCACAAGATGATATAAAAGATTAACGTAATATCCAAAAGATAAATCCAAAGTATCCATTACAAGCACCTAAATATATAATTTACAAGATAAAGATTAAGGTTAACAATACGATTAACGTTCACAAGAATTAGGGTGTTAATATTTTTAAGGTTTTTGCTAAGCAATAAGTTTATAATGTAGTTATTTACATTTTGATTCCATTAGAAGGAATTATATATGTTTATATGATTAAGTATTTTAGAAATGAAAATAAATAATAATGATGTAATTAAATCTTAATAATTTTCTAAGAATAGTATATAATTTCTCAAATTTTAGAGATTAATAAAGATAATATTATATCCATTATTATTTTAAATGATTTTTAAAATTATTGTATCAAGTCCATAAGCATATAAATAATTATTTAATTATTTTTTAAAAAAAACATTTGTAATCAAGGTTTAAATTTAAATAAACATTTTAAGATAACCATGGTTTGAAAGGAATAATGTTTGAACCGAAACTAATTTATTAGTTGAGACCCACTTTTAATAGGATTTAACCAAAAATAATGTTTGTAAAATGTTTTTTTTTAAAACAAGTTATTTAATTTTTTAAAATTACTAGAAAAATCCAGAATATTATTTGGTGTTCATGGAAAATTTTAAGGTTTGCAAAAACTATTTTTATATTTTTTAAAAAATTTTCTACAATTAATTGAGGGCTAAAATGGCCCAAAAAAATTGTTGAGGGTGCCAGGTTCGAACCCGGGACCTCAAGGTTAGCATGTGGATGGGGAACCAATGAACCAAGGCTCCAAGTCGCGGTTTATGTTGGTTCCATAATCATTTAAACACTAAAAAAACTTTCCCCAAAACCCCAATAACCCTAGAACAAAGTAGATCAAATTGAAGCATCAAACGATGTTTATTCACAAATTAAACATAGGGCTTTTGATCCTTGATTAAAACCGAGCATAATGGGTGTGTGTATTTACCAGAAAGATGCTCGAATCAATGTTGCAATGAGAAGAGACGATCGCGACTATTTGGGTGTTGATTCAAGTCAAAAACATTGATGTTAATCAAATTAACTTTGCAGATAGATCTTAGGATCGATTTTTAGCAAAAGCCCTCTGTTAATTCTGTGTAATAGAACTTTGAACATGGATCTCCATTAAGTTGCAGGTCACGATGAAGATGGTGATCAATTGCAAAGAAAATGTGTTATTAGGTGAAATTGGATGTGAAATCGTTTAGAGATAGATAAACGATCGTTTTGGTTCGATTAATTGGATTGTTATTAGCCTTAACAGTTTGAACGGCTCAATGATTTAAAGTCGACGGTTATTCGACTTGTTTAGGATCCATAACCGCTAATTAACTCAATTAAAATTGTCATTGAATTCGAATCACGTTCTTGAATCGGTTGGGATCGTTTGGGTACCCAAATTTAAGGATTTCGGGTAGATTTGGGGGTTGCCGGCGCCGCGTCGGACTTGGCCGGCGCGGCCGGAAATACGGGGAGAGAGAAAGGGGGGGGGATTGGGTTTGATGATTTACACAAATGGTCCCTGTGGTTTCAACAATTCACAACAAGAACTTAAAGTTTTGTTTTTAGTTTTAGCCAATTTACACTTAGACCCTGAAGTTTTAAAATGTTATTATTTTATGCTAAAGCTAGTTAAATACAAGTTTTAAATAATAACACTTATATTGTTTCTATTTTTTTTACAAGATTACTTTGATATGATAATTATTATTAATCTTATTATTATGATTATTATTGTTATTAATATTATTATCATTAATATTATTATTATCAGTGTCATTATTATAATAATAATAATAGTTGTTATTTTATTTAAGCTTATTAACACCTTAGATTTTATAATAATAAGAAACCATTATAACACTTATAATGTTATTATTATTATATTAATTTGTTAATCACCAAATTAATTATTAAGTATAACAAACCCCAAAGTTTCAAAATGGCATAAAAGGCCCTTTTAAGATTTAACAAAGTTAACTTCTAAGTTAACAAAATTAAGAGATGTCACAAGGTGTACAAGCTGAAGCGGGTGTAGCCCCCCTATAAGGAGGTTGTTTGGACATTTGGCCTGAGAAGACTACGTGGCACTGGCAAGGAGGAAGCGGCACCACGATGATTGTGACTCAGACGTTGAGCAGATTGCTCTACCCTCCGATGACTCCGATAGAGATGACCACGATGATGATTAGGGTGGTGATGGTCAGGGTGGACCAGAGTCTACTCCCATTCACCCTGATTTCCAGCTGGAGAAGGAAAAAGAGACTGATGATGAGCCTCTGGTGCGAACGGTGGGGAGCCAGGTCGTAGCCACAGAGAGAGGTCTTAGGGTGGTAGGTGGATGCTAAGGTGAGTCTGGGGAGGCTACTACTGATCCATCTTACACCCCAGACAAACCCAGTAGCCAAGGGGAGCCACTGTATCCAAGGGCTCGAGGAGAAAGAGAATGGCTCAACCCTACGGCAAGAAGGGGAAGAGGTCAAGGTTCACAATGACCATCACCACCACCACAGCTACCACCACTTCTACCATACCACCCACCACTACTACCACACCTTCCACCACTTCTACCATACCATCCACTATCACTACCACACACCCTTCCACCACTATTACAGCCTACCCTTTACCACCTACTCATATACCACCACTCATATTCACCACTGTCACCACTACCAACACCAACCAGCAAGTCGGACCATCATCCTACCCTACATTCACCATAGGATCATCTCTATCTCCTATTGGGTTAGAGAAACAGTTGTCAGCACTTAACTGTATGGTGCTGAAGCTGTTAGCTACTGATGAAGAGAAGACTGCCCAACTACGTCAGCTTGCGGAGCTTAATGCTACCCAAGCACAGCAGATCTCACAGCAAGCTCAGCAAATTGCCCAACTCCAGAAGCAAAACAACCAATCAGCTAAGAAGATTGGGGAGTTGGAGGCTTCAAACAAGACCATCATGCTCAATCTCAAGGGATCAAAGGATGAGCCACTCAAGATAAGAAAAGAAGATGATGATGATGATGATGATGATGATAATGATAATGAAGATGATGAGGCCAGTGATGATGAGAGACTAGGGAAAGGCAAAATGATGATGATGATGAGAGACTAGGGAAAGGCAAAATGATGATGATGATGAAGGAGATGCAGCTGCATCTGCCTCAGCTCTGGGTCAAGAGAGACGTACAAAGCGAAATCAAGACCAGGAGCTTCATTTTCTGCCCCACCTACTGACGCACCTGCTATTCAAGGCAAAAGTAATGATTAGATATTTATATATTTGAAAAATTTTGTACTTGAATCTTGTATTAATACTATGTAATTAATGTTTATATATTTTTATCAAATGTGTGATTGCCTTGATTAATTACTAACAATTGATATGTTACATGTTTAAATCAAGCAGATCAATCATCTTAGCAAGATGAGTATGATGTTACTTGTAACACCCGAATATTTTCTTTGAAGCCGACGAAAGAATAAAAAGAAATAAAGTCCAAAGTCGAGGGACCAAACTCGCCAACGAGAGAAAGTTAGGTGAGTGGGAGTATTTAAAGGGAGAGGCAAGCCCTCACCCTCTCCCCACACTCACAAAGAAATCGACCAAAGGGAGGAGACCAAAAACTTGGTTCGAGTGGACTCAAGCGTGCAAATCAAAGTGTAGCGGGTCTAATCGAAGCTCTTTTCATTGTGGTCATTTGTGTGAGTTTTAGGACCCCTCTTTTACATGTTTTTGAATGATTTTGGGGCTGGAACACATCTGAAAATGGTGTTTGAAGTGTGTGTGTTTGACCCGTTTGTGTATGTGTGTGTATGTGTATGATTCATTTAGGTCTTGCTTTTGAGCTTGTGTGTGATTAAATGGTGTTGTGGTATGCATTCCTAAGGTTTAGGATGGTTGATTTGGGCTTAGAATGGGTTGGAAGAGCTTGGCGGTCGAAAATGGCATATTGGGTTTGGGAGTGAGCTGTATTCTGCACAGTTAGGGCTATGCGACCGAATGGCATGCCAGTGGGGCGACTGAAGTCCACACGCATGCCAGTTGTGCGCCTGAAGTCCACACGCATGCCAGTCGTGCGATTGAGGTTCAATCACATGTGAGACGTACGATTGAGGCCCATACGCCTGCCAGTCGTGTGACTGAGGGTCAATCCCATGGGGAGTCATGCGATTAAGGCCCATACGCCTAGTTCCATCCGTATTAGGTCCATTCACACAAAGTATTCATCCATATTGGCTCATTCGCATAGGTGTTCAATCGCTTATTATCCATTCGCATGACGTTCAATCGCCTGGAGGGCCATGCGACTTAAGGTGCCCATACGCCCAAGTAGGGTTTGTGCACACGGGGAAAAGTGTAGTGTATATAGTGCCTTTCAGGGAAAGTGCAGATGTATGTTTTGAAGTGGAAGTTTCCCGTAAGTTCTTGTAAGTTGACTTTTGAGGTCATTGATGCTATGTTGGGCATGATGTATGATGTTGCATGTTTATGCATGATGTATGCTAGGAATGTATGATGATGCCGTGTATGATGATGTTATTGACGGTGTATGTTATGTTCCTTATTATGATGTATGTCTATCCTTCTCGTGGCTTTACGTTGAATGTTAATGAATGAAATGAAAGATTATGTAACATAAAGTGGAAGATAATGAAAAAAGGAACATGATGAATGAATGCATGCATTAATGAATGATGAAAGTAAATAAAGTCTTGCAAGCCTTGTATGTCAGGACATGCCATTGTAAGGTGTTAGCCCAACGATGTGTGGGTTCGCTACCCCAGGAGGATGCACATCAGGGTCTTTCTTTGTGATTGACCATTTGCATAGAACCATTGCTGCATACCTTATGTGCTGTGACCAGAGGTGTGGAGCACCGTTATAGAAGGTCTATGATAGGCCTAGGTCCAGTACCAAGAAACATAAAGGTATTGCACATGGCAATAGTACACCTAAACTCTACTCTAGGTACTGTGGCCAGACGCGCGGAGCACCGTTATAGAAAGTCTATGATAGGCCTAGGCCCAGTACTGAGAAACTGAAGGTTAAAGTTTATGGTTTGATGGAAAGAAAAGATGTAATGATGAAAGAATGTAAAAGTTAATGACGCACGATGAATGAACAGAAGTTAACAAAAGAATGATGAAGATAATAATGATATTATCTATGTGTACGTATGTTGTGTGATCATGTACGAAAGTAAAGAACGGTTTTAACGAAAGAAAAGTATGTTTTATTTTAAAACTAGAACTCACTCCGCAATGATGACTTTTATGTGTTTCCGGTTGGCAGGTAATGATTGCTGAGGTTGGAATGAGGTGGCTACTCGGCTCTTTTGGGATGGCATCTATTTTTATAACGCTTTTGTGAAGTAATGCAACATATATTTTGTAACTGGATAACGATGTATTGTTTTGCAAAAGCCCTTATAATGAAATGAAAATCCATTTTTATGTTTCCTCTGCAATATTGTATTGAATTTAAATCTACTTATATGTTTTACGTGATATGATCGACCAGTTGTAAGCATCCCGGGAACGGGGCTTTACAAGTTCGTATCAGAGCCAAAGTTTAAGTGAAACGGGTAAATTTTCAAAATAAACCTAACTTAAACTAAGAATGGGACGGAAAGGGAAGGGATGCCAATCTGAGTAGGTGCATGCCATCAGGTATTTTCGTATTGTTAACCGCTATTACATGCGCATGTTATGTGGTTATGCATTGTTTGTAGATATAAATACTGATATAGTTAGGATAGGTAATGCTTGGGGTATGAAGAGTAAAGTAAGTGGCTAATCACAACTGGCCACCGTAATTAGGGACTTACTACACTTAACATAAAATGAGTTGTTCCCTTGAATGACCGTGTTGGTGTTTGAATCTTTCAGTGTGCGTGTGAATGGCCGGTGGTAGATCTTCGAAAGCCTCTAGTGGAGTGGTCGTGATGGGCTTGGTGCTGAGCCGCGACCAAGAGGGGAAGACCCAAAGTTGAAAAGGTGGTTCCTAAAGAACCCGAGACCCCTCATGCGGAGGGTGGTGATGAGAGTGCAAACCTAAGGGCCTCGGTGAAAGTGGCTGTGGTTGAAGAAGTCCATTAGGTCATGACTGAGTTTGAGTAAGAGTGATATTCTTACTGAGAATCAAAAATGATAATCAAGTCAATGATTGATGTCGGAAACAAACAATCAAAGAACATTCACACAAGAAAATTAGTTATAAATGATGTTTGTATTGATATATGAAAGTTGATAAGTTACAGAGAATAATTACAACAAAAATTATCTATCTATCAGCCGTCACCTCAGTACGAGGTTAACTATTCTATTTATAGACAAGACAAGATGCCTTTACAAAATGACTAAACTACCCCTGACCTATTACATCAGAAACTAGTCTATGTCTTGATCCGCATCTATGCTTGTTCATCCGCATTGACAAATACGGATGAGATAATCTTGATCAGCATTTCCACTTGATCATCAGCATTAGTAAGTTGGTCATCCGCATTGGTTAATGCGGATGAACAAATACTTGTGCGCATTTGGTTGGTCATCCGCATTTGTCAATGCGGATGATCAAAGTCTTGTTCGCATCTTCTTTTTGTTCTTCTGCATTAGTGAATGCAGAAGAGTAACTTGTTCAGCATAAGTATTATGTCTTCCGCATTAGTTAATGCGGAAGAGTAAACACTTGTCCGCATCAGATTTTTGTCTTTCGCATTGACTAATGCGGAAGATAACACTTGTTATTTTTCTTGCATATCTTCATCCGCATTGCATCTTGGACTTGTGGGATTCCAGCTGAAAAATCATCAATTCACCCATTGAGATGATCCTTTCAGGGTGCAACAATACTCCCCCTAAGGATTATACAGCCTAGTTTCCTAATTTTTAGGGGTGATTGATGTTGTGAAGATTCAGCTGGTCTTCAGGAGGTAGTATGAAAGCCACTTTGGTGGGATCCAGAATGGCCTTCATCATATTTACAAATTAGTTGCTTCTGACATCCTGTCTCTACTCAGCACATGTATTTTCATTCTGCTCATGTTATAGATGGCTTCCATTGGTAACTTTTTCAGAGAGATAGGTTCCCATGTGGAGATTGTGGAAAGACCATCTCTATGAATCAATAAACTCCCTCCCATATCCACTTCAAGCTTAACACGTTTCCAAGTTGTAATGGGGTTTTCTTCTTCTTTTTTTGTCTCTTTTAATCTTTATTCTATCATAGGCTAGTTTCAACAACTTGATGCATTTCAGAAAGAAGTGCATGTCTTGTTCACCTAATTTTTTGTTTAATTCCCTGAAGTTCTGGTATAAATGTAGTTGATGTATGATTCATCAAGTAACGTTACTTCATATCCACTGAAAAGTCTGATGTCGGCTCGTTCTTTTCCTCCCCACTTCCTTTCTATAACCAGCTCATAGGTTTTCTCATTATAGTACACATTTGATATGGGAGTGGAAGAATGAGTACCAGACACTACTTCCTCTTTAATAACTCAGTTGGCTTTACCTTCAACTGAGGAATACAATTTCTTCTGCTTCCATCTTTTTCTTCTTATCAAGGGGATTGACAAAAGTTTTATCTTTTCTTATGCAAATTGTCTTTAATGAATTAAATTTGTTTGTCCTTCTGAACATCTTAAGTATATTCTCAAATTCATATCCCCTAAAATAGCTGCATGATTGATCAGTTCAAGTTGAGCTAGATCCTTCAAATCATGAATCTCAAGGGCATTTACTATAGTTGAGTACTCTGTAAAGAATTGTACTAGCCCTGAGATTCTCTTCACCACGAACATGTTCTAGTTGCTATCATACTTCCATGCTTTTATCTTCTGATCTATCTCCCCTTGGGAGTGGACACCCCTCTGATCAGTTCAGCAGTAGTAGTCCTTCTTGCAGCTTCAACTGAGATGGTTCTGCAAACCATTCAGGGTATTTATGGAGCACTAGGGCAGTAGTTCTTGGTCTTTTATGTTCATCATCATGTCTTCAGCTAACATTCTGCTTCTGGGTTTGGTCCTTGTCAACTCTTCTTCCAGTTTCTTAAGTTTATCTTTCTTTTCATTGATCAATTGAAATGTTGTAGCCCTTAATGAATTTGTCTTCATGTGGCAATATTTCTTTTTGTGATTCCCTAACTTGAGAGATATTCCTTCATTTCCTTATCAGACATGTTATAAGGATCAGGAAATAATGATTCATTGGATGAGGTTGATTTCTTCATTTGTGACAGCTTTTGTAGATGACCCCTTCTTGGTAGTGGAATTTCATACCTTGTGGGTTTCTTCAAGGATGAGTCTTTATGTTTTGGAGTGTCCTTTTTCGTTGTCTTCTCATATTCAGTGGCTATTGTTGGATCAAGCAGCAATTTCACTTTCTCTTCCTCCACTTTCATTCTCTCATACGTCATTGCAAACACTTCATCAGGATCATAGCCTTGATTGATCAAAAACATGGCTTTAATCATCAAGTCATCGGTTTGAGCTTTGTTTGCCATGTCTTCTACTGACTGTTTTTCTTCAATAGGACTGTCCATGACAACATCCTTTTTAACTTCATCTTCATCAGCAATTTCTCCTTCTTCTAAATCAATTGCTCTGGCCAACTGTTTCAACTGAGCTTTTGCCTGCTCATGTTCTTCCAAAAATTCAGCAATTGCTGCTAGACTTCTTGGGTCATCTTTTTGTTTCTTTGATATTGGTCTCTTGCCTTTAGCTTTTTCAGCCAGATACTTCCTCTTTCGTGAGTAAGTTTGAAGTTGAGGGCTAGAGGTTTCAGTTTGATCTTCTGGTTCAGGGACCTTTTCAGGTGTAGTTGGCTCTTGATCTTTCATTTCACTTTGTTCGGGTACAGTTTCTTCTTTCCTTTCTTGTTCATGTCTTTCTTTTAGTTCTTCTTTTTGTTCTTCAGTTAATGATATGTCAGAGACAATTTGTAAAGATAATTCCCTTCCAATGGCACTGGTGATTTGGGAATAAATACAACAGGCTCTGCCTCAGTTCTTTGATTCTTTATGAATTCCCAAAAATCATCATCAATGCTGAATTGTTCAGAAGCAAAACTATCCAAAGCGCTAAAGAGTTCTTCAAATTCACCCTTTTCTGAGTCTGAATAACCAGTGTTTCCAGAATACACTACCATGTCTAGGCTCTAGTCTTTGATCTCAGTTTCACCTCATCATCAACTTGTTCTTCATTCTCATCTATTAAATTGTGGTCCTCATCATCAACCTTTTCTTGTTTTTTTCTCATCATCATCCTTCACATTAGTTCTTTTGATCATCATTTCAATCTCGGATGTTCTTTTGTTCTTGCTCTTAATTTCCTCTTCCAGTTTTGAGATGATATCAGCTTGTTCTTCTATGATGTTTTCTGGTTCCTCCATTGCAATAGTTTGTATTTCAAGAGTGTGTATATGTCCACTCACTCTTCTCTTGAGTGTTTCAGTGCAGCTTTAAAATTTTCAATCTTTGGCTTGTTCCATTCTTTCAACTGCATATTTTTCTTTAAGATCTTTCAATTCACCTTCTTTCTCATCAAGTTCCAGGATTCTATCATTTATGATTCCTGCTCTCCTGTTTAAAGTTCTTTCCATCCTTTCTACTTTGAGTAACAACTTAGTTATTAATTCATCTTTTTCATCAGGCCTATTGATGTTTGATTCAGCATAGCTCTCTGAAGGAGCAGCTTCAGAAGGTTCATTCACAGCTTTGGTTTGATCATGATGATCCTCCTCATCAGAAGATGATTTGGATGTTTTGGAAGTACTTGTTGATCCTTCTGGTTCAGCAGGGTGATCATGTGATGATGGAAAAGGTTGGTAAGGTGGAATAGGTTATTGGTGTGGTGATATTGGAGATTGATGATGTGGTGATGTAGGTGTAGGTTGAGTGGTCATTGGTGGTGTTTGTTGTGGTGAAGGAAGTGATAATGGTTGAGGTAATGTTTGAAGAGAGGTTGTGTAGAAGGTAGTGGTGAACGCAATGGTGATGGTATTGGTGATGGTTTTGGGGATGGTATTGGTGATGGTAAAGGTGATGGTATTGGTGATAGTAAAGGTGATGGTATTGGTGATCGTAAAGGTGATGGTATTGGTGATGGTTATGGAGTTGGTTGTGCTATTGGTTGTGGAGGTGGTTGTGCTTGACCTGCTTGGTGTATTTGTTGAAACATCCAAGGAAGAAGGGGTGAAGGGACACCAGTGTAGAAGTTCCTTGGGTCCTTCTTCTTGATGTACTTATAGGATCTTGCATCATAATGAGGAATGTTAAGTACTGGTCCTTCATTAACAATGTCATGAAATGATTCATTGATTAGACATTGAATAAATCTGGGGTACATTAGAAACTTGTATCTCAACCCTTCTTGAATGTTGGAGATTAGGCCATTGAATACATATGCAGACATGTTAAATCTTCTGTTGGTGCAGAGAACATAGATTGCACAAGATGTAAGGGATGGAATGTCATTCCATCCTGTTTTCCTTTTAGACAGACAATGTTGGAACATATGAATTAGGAATCTCCAAGGCAGATCCACTAATCCTTTGATTATCTGTTTGGCTTCATAGCTCCCTTCATAACCAATTTTAGAGAAAAATATGGTTATATCCTCATCATCCAATTCAAGAGGATCATCTGCATTATCATTGAATTGCAGACATCTTCTAACTGATTCTTCTGTGATTCTTTGAGTGAGTTCAGTGTTGATCTTGCCAGTTAGAGTTTTCACTCCATTCTCTTCAACCACTTCACTGATTCCTAGAAAGACTTGATGGGATTCTCATAGATTGTTGGTCTTACTGTTATGGCATATGCTAACCTTGAGGTAGATAGGAATCTTATCATATCTTTGAGACCTTCGGCTTCAGGCACATCATGGTTCAGATAACCGCTGACGTTATGGAGCTTGCTCCATGTAAGGTTTGCCATGTAATTTGCACAAAAGACATGTGTGTTAGTTAACAATTTTGACTTTAATTTTGCTTTGATTTGTTAATGTGACTTTGATTTGTTTCACAATTTTCTTTTTCACATTGCTCTATTTTTCTCAATAAACATGGTTATCATGGTTTTCAATATTAGTTGAATTCCCATCAATTTGCATGTTTATTGACATCGAAAATGTGTATTACATCACATTAATGAGTTTGATTTTGATGTTCTTCAATAATTTTCTGGTTCATCGTTCGATTTAGGGTAACAGTTTGAGACTTAGGTTTTAGGTTTGAAAATCTGTTGAAGTTATACCTTATCTTTGAAATGACTGTGGTTCTGAATTGATGAAAAGAATGTTTAAAGATGAAACACAACAAATTCTTTGAATGTTTGTGATGATGATGATGATTGATCGTGGTGTACTGTCGGTTTGCGCTCGTCTCACTATAAGTTCTCTCAAATTTGAAAAGTATTAAATGACCTGTTCGAATTCCTTTAAATAGTCAAATAATACAATTTGAGAAATTTTATAAGTTAAGCAAATACAGTCAACACTGTAGCAAATGCTGAAGGTTAATTTGTTTAATTTTGATCATCCGCATTGGTTGACTGTAGCAAATGCAGAAGACAAACTTTTGACATGGACAGTCCGTATTTGACTTCTTTTGGTCATCCGTATTTGTGACTGTAGCTCATGCGGAAGATTTAATTTTCGACTGGCTATCCGCATTACTCTACTGTTACTAATGCGGAAGTTTTGTTAATTTTTTATTCATTCCGCATTTGTGTACTATTGTATATGCGGAAGTTTAAACTTGAAATTTTAGTTGTCCGCATTTGTCTACTCTTGTAAATGCGGAAGTTTAAACTTGAAATTTTGGCTGTCCGCATTGTTTACTATAGCAAATGCAAAAGTTAAACTTAAAATTTTGACTGTCCGCATTGTATACTGTTGCAAATGCGGAAGTTAAACTTAAACTTTTGACTTTCCGCATTTGAGTTGTAGTAAATGCGCGAAGAACATTGTAACAAATGCGGTTGAATGGCTTGTTTTACCATATCCAAATGTGTACAGTAACAAATGTGATAGAACAAATTCCATTTGTACAACTACGGATGCGGTTGACAAGTCAACACATCACTGTATCAAATGCGATAAAGACCTGTTCATACGCATTACTTAACTGTATCCAATGCGGTAGAGTAAACTTCACATTCACTTCACACACTAATGCGGTAGAGTAAAATCTTATTCGCATTAGTTGCACATCAAAAATTATTGTTGCCCGCTTTAGTTATATGCATGGGTTACCTTCACCCGCATTAACTAATGCACTTACCTGCATTACCTTTTGAACTTAATCAAAAGTTAATGTGATTGAATTGATTATTATCTTATGAAGAGGTGTCCTTGATGATTTTTCTATGAAATTGGCTGTGTTGAAGTTGTCAATTTTTGCTTGGATTGACTTGTATTTTACAACTAATACAAGTTTCCCAATTTTGACATATCTTGGACTTATCATGCTTCTAAGAATCCGCATAAGCTGAGATATAATGGTTGACTTATTGCAACAACACCAACTAAAATTCCTTTTGTTTTGTTTTTCAAAACTGAGTTAATAAACAAAAATTTGAACTTACTCAAAAATTTTAAATTACTCCCCTTAAAGTTTATGTCCACATTTAGGAGAATCTTTAAAGATTTAAAATTGAATATTATTTTGATTAATATTAATAATGAAGAGAGAAATCTCTTTGTGGGGATCATATCAATCTTTCATTACATATGTGCATCCTTTATGATTAAAGGTATGTTTGTCCTCTTAAGCTCATACCTGGTTGATATTTTGATGCAAATGACTTTTATCATGTTTTGGTTGATTTATTATTCAATGTGTACCTCACACACATAAGCATGGAATGATCAACCCTCCTTATACAATGCATGGTAGAACTTTGTCATAACTTTTCTTACCAGGTTACTTAAGTCATGAAATCTCATATTCATTGATCCTTATTGGGATTCTTTTAATTTGATCCTTTTTCATATTGATCCTCATTGGGATTCTTTTCACTTCACTTTGGAAGGTGATCCATGATAGGATTCTTTTGATCATTCACTTGGAATGTATTACTTTGTTGATTCATCCAATTTTGGATGTGTTCCATATTGGGAATCTTTTGGATCATGACATCTGCACTATGTGCAAGTTTCATCAGGTCTTTGCTGAGCAAAACAAAGATGAAACATGATGTGGTGAAAGAGATTCATAAAGTATCATTATCGGGTGTGTTTACGTTACTACACACACATGCATTCAGATAAGCCAATACATACCTGTACTTTGTGATGAGTGTTTCATAATTGAATATGTCTTTAATTCATCACTGCATGTATATTTTCTTCCAAGTTGAACCTACCAACATATCTGGTAAGTCATTTCAGTCTTTTATATTTTGAAATTAAGCACAATGAATGATATAACGACTGTAATTATATCATTTCCCCTGAATTCTTTTATTCATAAAACTTGATTTCTCTTTGTGGTTTTTCTGATATTTTAAATTTTTGATGTTTTTCATAGTTTTTACTCAAGGTTAATCATGCCAATTGACTTAACCAGAAATTCAAACCTACTAGGTTCAAATGCCTTGGTAAACAAATTAGCTAATTGATTTTCAGTTGGTAATGAATCAATTTGATTAAACTCTTTTCAGCATAGTCTCTCAAAAATGATATCTAATTTCAATATTTTTTGTTTTGAGTGTTGAACTGGATTATTAGTTATAAAGACAGTAGCTGTGTTGTCAATAGAAATTGGTGTATGCAAAAAGTTAAAACTATAATCAAGCATCTAGTTTTGAATCCAGAGAACTTGAGAGCAACATGCTGAAGCAACAATATACTCAGCTTTGGCTGTGCACACAGACACATTTGTCTGCTTCTTGCATTGCTAGGATACTAGTCTGGAACCAAGAAATTGACAACCGCCAGAAGTGGATATTTTGTTGAAGTTGCATCCTCCATAATCACTATCTGTGTAGGCATAGAGATTAAATTCTCCTTCCTTTGGATACCATAATCCGAGAGCTGGTTTGCCCTTCAGATATCTGAATATCCTCTTGACTGCGTTCACATGTGATTCTTTTGGATCAGCTTGATATCTAGCACACACACAAACAAACCAAACATAATGTCAGGCCTACTGGCTGTTAGATACATAATGAACCTATCATTGATCGATAGTGAGTTTGATCCACTGATTTGCCTTCAGGGTCAGGTCCAATCTTCACTTTAGTATCTACAGGAGTTCTGATAGACTGACAGTCAGCAAAGTGGAATTTCTTCAGCATGGTTTCTACATATTTTGATTGATTGATGAAGATTCCATCTGCTATTTGCTGGACTTGCAACCCCCAGAAAGAATTGAGTTCCCCCATAGCACTCATTTGAAACTTTGAATGCATAAGATCTTCAAATTCTTTGCAGAGTTGTTTGTTTGTCGAGCCAAATATAATGTCATCCACGTAGATCTGGACTAACAGCATGTCTTTTCCTCTTATTCTTCTGAAGAGAGTCTGATCAATCTTTCCTCTTTCTACCCATGTTCAAGAAGAAAGGAAGATAGAGTCTCATACCGCTTTCTTGGAGCTTGATGAAGACCATACAGAGCTTTGTCAAGCTTACACACTCTGTGAGGGAAATCTGGATCTTCAAAGCCAGGTGGTTGACTTACATCAAATTCTTCAGCAATCTTTCCATACAAAAATGCACACTTTACATCCATTTGATAAACAGTAAATTTCATGGACGCAGAATATGCAGAAAGATCCTGATTGCTTCTAGTCTGGCAACCGGAGCAAACACCTCGTTGTAGTCAATTCCTTCTTCCTGAGTGTATCCCTGTGCCACTAGTCTTGCTTTTTTTTCTGATGACTATCCCTCTATCATCAGTCTTGTTCCTGTACAGCCATCTGGTACTGATAGGGTATGTCCTTCGAGAAGATCTACCATGCCATACTTCTTGTTTCTTGAATTAGAGCAATTCTTCATGCATTGCTTCAATCCAACTATTGTCTTAAGCGCCTCTTTGATGTTTTTGGGTGCTGTTTGACATAGAAAGCATGAGAACAAACAGATGTTTGCAATACGTGACTTGCTTCTTGTCACCCTCATCATAAGATCACCAATCATGGTTTCAACTGGATGATTCTTGTGTATTCTTGTGGTGGGAATGGTGTCACCAGCAATAGTTACATCAAGATTGGAGACATTCAGTTATTATGGTCAGAGGCACAATCATCTTGTATTGTTGTTGAATTATGAAGATTGTCAATTTCTTTTTAGTAACTGCTACATCTTCAGCAGCACTGAGGTTTGCTTGCATCATTTGAAGTACCTTGAGTTTCTTCTAGATGAGAAGCCTGTTTTTGATTTCTGATCTCATGTGACAAGTCATCTGAGTGAGATGGTACCAGGCTGGGACCTTCTTCAGAAAAAACACTAAGGTTTTGTGTCAAGTGTCTGATTTGATCAACTTGAAGAGGAACATCTTCATTCATATGTTCATCAGATGTAGGTGGAATCAATGGATAATTTTCTCTTCTTTCTACAGTTGATGAAGTATCACCTGAATGTATATTTCCTGCATCAGACAAGTGAAATTGGTCAAATGATTTAGTAAAAGGGTCAATATCAAACAACCAATCAGGACCGTTTGTAGATTTGGGAAACAAATGTTCTTGAATTGAACATTTGTGGATTCATCAATAATGTTTAGTCTAGGATTGAACACTCTATAAGCCTTTGAGACGGAAGAGTAACCTACAAAAAATCCTTCATAAGACTTAGATGAAAATTTTCCCAAATGATCACGGGTGTTTAATATTGAGACTGGACAACCAAATGATTTGAGGAATCCAATAAATGGTTTCCTATGAAATATCAGTTCATAAGGTGTCATGTTACTTTCTTTAACAATCAGAGTTCGATTTTGCACAAAACACTATGTGTTAATAGCTTCTGCCCAGAAGGTGATTGGAAGTTTAGCATCGGCTAGCATATTCTTGCTGCTTCAATCAGTGTTCTATTTCGCCTTTTAGCTACCCCATTTTGTTGAGGAGTTCTAGCTGCATTGAATTGATGAGCAATGCCTTTGGTTGCACAAAAGGAACTCATATTTTCATTTTTGAACTCTATACCATTATCACTTCTTATTATTTTGACTTTGAGATCAAGTTGATTTTCAATTTTAGTGATAAATTCTTGAGTGATTTGGGATGCTTCATTTTTATAAAGTAGGAAGAACACCCATGTGAATCGAGGAAAAGTCATCAATGATCACTAAACAATATTGTTTCCTTCCCATACTCATTACATGAGTTGGTCCAATCCATGTGAAGTAGCTTCAATGGAGTATTGTTAGTGTTCATCAGTTTGGTTTTGTGAGACGATTTGTGTTGTTTTCCTTTGAGGCACGCTGAGCATTGATCAATAAAAATGAATTCCTTTTGAGGAAGACCAATTACATGGTTTCCTATGACTATCTTGTTCATATTTTTAAAGTTAGTGTGCCCCAAACGTCTATGCCAAAGCTATGACTCATCAAATGATGCTTTAGACAAAAGACATGTTTCTTCCTTAGGTGATGCAGAACACAGGTTTAAGACATATGTATTATTCTTCCTCGGAGTCTTTAAGACAACCCATTCTTCAGGAATTTGAAATCCAGGTTTCAGAATGTAGTAGTGAGTGTCTGTAAAGTGAGTGGAATATTTTTTGTCGTAGATCTGAGACACGCTTAGTAGATTGAAATTCAGTTGTTCACAGTAATTCACTCTGTCAAAGCTCAGCATCCCATTTGTCATAGATCCTTCTCATGCAATCCTACCACCTTCTGAATCTCTACCGAATGCCACAATAGTTCCTTGTATGTACTTGAAATCATGAAGGAGGGAACGATCTCCAGTCATGTGTCGGGAGCATCCACTGTCTACATACCATAGGCTATTAGACCTGTGTGGATGAACCTACAAACAAAAGAACTAATTAGAATAAGGAACCCCAATGGTCTTGGGTTTCCCGTTCCTATTCATGATAGTCACCTCCTGGTATTTCCCTCTGAATGGTGATTTAGATGAAGGTGATTTGGGAAATTTTTGGTAATGAATTAGTAGTCATCTCATCTACATCTACTGAGGATTCAGATGAATAATGAAATCGTTGGTCTCTATTTCTTGTAAAAATTTAGCCGAGTTTCATTATCAAAAGTTGGTTTTTGCTTAGGAAGGTCAAGTTTGTGTTTCATTGTGAGATGATTTCTTTGACCCTTCCTTAAATCCTTCGAGTTATTTCTGTCATTTGTTGATCTAGGAGACCTAGATTGAGTATTATGAAGATGGGGTTGATAGAATGCATCACAGTAGATGTTTTTGAGATGGGCTTGTGTTGTGGAATTCTCAACCCTTCTGATTGAAGTAACAATCAGATGTATTGTGATTGTTCATGTCACAGATTGAACAATACTTGTTGAAATAGCAATTTTTGGTGAGTGATTGTTCATATCACAGATAGAACAATATTGGTTAAAGAAGCATTTATCTGTCTTGTGATTGAACATGTCACAAATATCACAATACATGTTTGTTTCTCGAATCAGATTTTTCTTTGAGTGACTCAACTATACTTTCTTTTGATGAGTCACTTTCTTTTCTTTAGGTGATGAATCAGAATCAGCCCTTTTTGTAGATTGTTTCATAATACTACTTTTGTTCAGTTGTCTGGGCTGTTTCTGTTTCTTCAACCTACTTCTCACCTCTTTCTCAAACTGGTCAACATGTTCTTTGTTACAGATATCAAACCCAACTCCCTGCCTTAGTTTGGATGACTGAGGGTCTGATGAAGTTTTAAGTGTTGAACTCAGTTTTACAGTTGTTTCTTTTTCAGTGAAACCTTTTCTGATTTGCTTGAATTTTGTGGAGATACAATCTCATTATCAGAACTACTCTCAGTAGTGGGTTTCACTGTTTTGACATATTTCCTTTTCCCTTGTAAAACAGATGGTATGAATTTTATAAAAGGTACAATTGCTTTTACAGGGCTTGATGGTTTCATGACATTCACTGTCTTGTCTGAGCACTCTTTGATTTTGATTGGTGTCCTAACTTGATTTTATCCTCATTAATTTCAAAATAAACATCAGGTTTGTTTTGAGGATTTGTCACTTATTTCACTACTGATTTAGGTTCCACAATTTTAGGTTCAATTGATTTAGAAAGTGATACAGAGTCAGGCATGACAGTGTAATTGTCATTGTATGGTGGAGGACATGAATTGTACCCAATCCCTGACATGTCCTTTGGATCCTTTTGTGAATCCAACATTTCTTGCAGCTTGACTGAAGACATTTGAAACTTTTCAAGTTTCATTTCAGTCATAGATTGTTGAGCTTTAGCTTGAGCTAACTTTTCAGTAAGTAGCTCATTTTCAGCTACAAGATTGTATTTCTCACCATGCAATTTTTCTATGTCAGAAATGAGAGATTTATTTTGATTTCAAAACTTTTTAGATCTCTCTTCATCATTTCTGACTTCACCTTTTCTTCTTTAATTTTATCTGCCAGTTTATGATTGTGTTCTCTATACTCTTGTAATTCATTTATGCATTTCTCACTACAAAGGTTAGTTTTTACCTCAGTAGGCATTGCAGATGGTCCATCATTGATATGGGCCATGAGAGCATGATTCTGGAATTGAGGCTTGACTTCTCGGCATACACACTCCATCACATATCCCTCTTGTTTGATCACAAGGCACCGGCAGAAGGCTGACTGCTTGCATGGGCTTGATTTGTCAGTTGTGGTTGATTTGGTATGTTTGTTGATGGTGAGAATGATGGTACTGTTGTTGTTGATTGTTTGAGTGATAGCTTGAATTGGCTGTGAGGATGATTGACTAGGAGAGTTCCTTGAATGGTTGGTTCTTTTAGGAGCATTGCACTCTCTTGAGAAATGGCCAGTCATGCCACAGTTGAAGCATTTTACCTTGGATTTGTCATATCCAAGCTTTGTGTTCTCATTCAGGCTCAATTTTCTTCCTTTTCTAAGAATTTTTTTGCTCTCATGGCAATCATTGCCATTTGCCACTGTAGATCCATCTCCTCAACATCATCATGATCTAATTCTTCTAAATCTTCCTGTATTAAATGGGCAGAAGTGAGTCTTCCCCAAGATATGCTTCAAAACTTGCAACAAAGGCATTGTAGGTTGCCTTTTGCTCTTCTGATTTTAAGTCTTCTGGAGAGATTGAGGTGCAGTGGAGACTTTTGGTGCTTGTGCTGAAGTTGAATGGTGATTGAATGATGGAGATGCAATGAACCCAGTATTGTTCATTTGATCTCTGATGAGATGAAGTCATCTTCCTCTGTGATGAAAGCATTTTCAATAGAATGTGATTCTGAAGGGAATTTGTAGGCTTCAATCACTCTTGGCCCACTTAGATTTTGCTTCGTTCATCAAGTTCCAAAGCTTCAATCTTGGCTATCATAATGTCTAGAGTGGTACTCTCAAGATCAAGAGTATTTTTCAACATTGTGACATTTTGCTTCGAGCTTTCAGGCAGACTGTGAAGCATTTTCTTGTTGAGTTCTTTAATGTTGTATGAAACACCCATAATTTCCAAGTCATTGACCAACTGTACAAATCTGTGCAGTTGTTTTGGTATGGATTCTCCTTTGGTGTGATGGAAGGTTCATACTGATTGACCAGCTTGTCTTTGTTAATTTCAGCAACTTCACTACTACCTTCCACATAATTTTGAGAGCATCCCAAACAGCTTTAGCAGTTCCATGTTTTTCCAATCTTTTCAGGACATCCATTTCGAGTGCTTGAGTCAAAAGAGAGTATGCTTTAAGATCAATTTTGATTTTCTTATAGTCATCTTCATCTAGAGTTAAGTCTTCAATTGGTATTCTAGCAGTCTTGTACAGTGCAGCTTGAGCTATTGATAGAGTAACAGGAATATGTGGACCCTTACATATTGAGATCCAAAAGTCAGGATCTACACCTGTGATATAATTTCTAAGCCGTATTCTCCATTGTTTAAACTCAGATTTGTGTTTAAGCATGGGAGGTTTAGGTGTATGACCTAAGTCACAGTAATTGTTCGAATCCATATTGATTTGTGTAAGTATAGATTTAGTTGATTTTAAGATTAATTGTGTTTGATGAGTCCGACTTGTTCAAGCAGTTCTGTTGAGGTTCAGAATGAGTGTTCTTGCTGTTTGACAGGAGTATTTTTGCTGTTTGCTAAGTAGAGATGATAATATCTACTACTAGCAACTTGATTATCAAATCAATCAAGTTCTATTCAGTCTGTGCGTAGATCTGAAAGAGAATCGAGAGCCAAAGCTCTAATACCATTTGACTGGGTTTGAGTAAGAGTGATATTCTTACTAAGAATTGAATATGATAATCAAGTCAATGATTGAGTGGCGGAAACAAACATTCAAAGAACATTCAAGCAAGAAAATTACTCATAAATGTTGTTTGTATTGATATATGAAAGTTGATAAGTTATAGAGAATAATTACAACAAAAATTCTCTATCTATCAGTCGTCACCTTAGTACGAGGTTAACTATTCTATTTATAGACAAGACAAGATGCCTTTACAAAATGACTAAACTACCCCTGACCTATTACATCAAAAACTAGTCTAAGTCTTGATCCGCATCTATGCTTGTTCATACGCATTGACAAATGCGGATGAGATAATCTTGATCAGCATTTCCAGTTGATCATCAGCATTAGTAAGTTGGTCATCCACATTGGTTAATGCGGATGAATAAATACTTGTTCGTATTTGGTTGGTCATCTGCATTTGTCAATGCGGATGATCAAAGTCTTGTCCACATCTTCTTTTGTTCTTCCGCATTAGTCAATGCGGAAGAGTAACTTGTTCAGCATAAGTATTATGTCTTCCATATTAGTTAATACGGAAGAGTAAACACTTGTCCGCATCAGATTTTTGTCTTCCGTATTGACTAATGCGGAAGATAACACTTGTTATTTTTCTTGCATATCTTCATCCGCATTGCATCTTGGACTTGTGGGATTCCAGCTGAACAATCACCAATTCACCCATTGAGTTGGCATGTATGATCCTTTCAGGGTGCAACAGGTCATGCAGACGATCTTACCATCTGTAGTGACCGAAGTTATCAAGGCGGTACGGGAAGGGGAAAGGAAAGAGAGGAATAGGTCCTCGGGAGGATGGGAGCATTTGGAGCCTAAAACGCTTCTCTCAGATGATGAAGAAGAGGAAGAAGAAGAGTCTGCGTCGGAGGTAGCACGAGGCTGTAACTATGGGGCGTTTATGAGATGCAAGCCGTTTACTTTTGATGGTAATGGCGCTGCTGCTATTGCTCACTAGTGGGTGAGGGAAATGGAGGTTGTTCTTGATATCAGCGAGTGCCGGGAAGACCAGAAAGTGAAGTTCGCTACCCACTCATTTGTGGACTCGGATCTGTGTTAGTGGGACAATATTGTCCAAGCCGAGTGTAGTCGGGTAATAGGAAGGATGAGGTGGGAGGAATTGAATAAGATGGTGATTGAGGAGTTATGTCCTTATAGAGAAATGGAAAAAGTTGAGAGAGAGTTCATGCAACTGGTGGTGTGGACCATGACACATCAACAGTATACTACCAAGTTCAACGAGATGGCACGTCTGGTGCTGGATCAGGTGACACCTCTGTCTTGAAAGATCAAGAGATATATTTAGGGCTTGCCGGCGGATATTCGCAGGAACATGATCGCCGCCCGGCCGAGCACGTTTAGGTCAGCGGTTGACTAGGCAGGGAGACTGTACGATGAGAGAAAAGTCGTGGTGACTAAAGGTAGCAAGAAGGGTGGTGGTGATCGGAACTGGAATGGGAAGAGGTTGGTATGGGTGATGCCTCGACGGGTAATAAGAAGGCACGGGTGGACGACCATCATGTGGTCACTTCGAGTGCAGGTATGAAGAAGTATGGTAGGTGTGGGAGAGAGCACAGTGGGGAATGTAGGCTGGGGTCGAACGTGTGCTTCAAATGTGGGAAAGCAGGGCATATCGCCAAGGACTGTCATACGTTCTGGTGCTTTAGTTGTGGCATGGAGGGTAACATAAGTAGGGAGTGTAAGAAGCCGAGGGCTGAGGGTTTCGGGGCGAAGAAGACAGGAAGTGAAGGACCAAGGGTGAGCGCCAGGGCATTCACTATGACACAGGAGGAAAGTAGGACGGACCCTAATGTTATGTCCGGTATGTTACTAGTGAACCAAACTTTAGCTTCTGTGTTATTTGATTTGGGTGCAAGTAAAAGTTTTATTTTTGCTGCTTTTTGTGCTAAGCTGCCTGTTAGTAGTAGATGTGTTGATGCGCCCTTTGACGTAGAAATTGCCATAGGTAAGTCTACCAAGATTTCTAAGGCGATAGAAGTATGTGATGTGGAATTGGAAGGTCATAAGTCTCCTGTTAGACCGTTTGTGATGACCTTAGGTGGTTTCGATTTGGTTCTTGGGATGGATTGGTTAGCAGAATTCAAGGTGAACATCGTGTGTCACAAGAAGATGATTCGTTTGTCAGCACTTGATGGGAGTTCGGTAACTGTTTATGGGGATCGGGTCACGCCGATCCCGAAAGTAATCTCAATGGCGGTGGCAGGAAAGTGTATGAGGCGTAGATGTAGTGCCTACTTGGCCTATGTAAAGGATGTGGATACGCTAGCACCACAACTGTCTGATGTACCGGTTGTGTGTGACTTTCCAGACGTATTTCCCGAAGACTTACCAGGAGTGCCACCTAACCGTGAGATCGAGTTTTAGATTGATTTGATACCGGGTGCCTAACCTATTGCCAAGGCACCATATCGTTTGGCTCCAGCTGAGATGAAAGATTTAATGGAACAACTGCAGGAGTTACTTGACAAGGGGTTTATTAGACCGAGTATCTCTCCTGGGGTCCTCCGGTCCTGTTTGTGAAGAAGAAAGACGGTAGTATGAGAATGTGTATTGACTACCGTGAGCTAAACAAGTTACCAGCGAAGAACCGATACCCCTTACCGAGAATTGATGATTTGTTTGATCAGCTTCAAGGTGCCAGTTGGTTTTCAAGAATAGACCTTCGATCGGGCTACCATCAGTTGAAGGTGAAGGAGCAGGATATCTCTAAAACAGCTTTTGCATGCGTTATGGTCACTACGAGTTTCTTGTCATGTCTTTTGGTTTGACCAATGCGCCAGCTGCTTTTATGGATTTTATGAACCAAGTGTGCCAGCCGATGTTGGATAAATCAGTGATTGTGTTTATTGATGATATCCTGATTTATTCGAAGAGCGAGATTGAGCATGTCGGTCACATTCAAGAGGTTTTGGAGACGTTGAGAAAGGAGAAGTTGTATGCTAAATTCTCCAAGTGCCCGTTCTGGTTGCATGAAGTTCAGTTCTTGGGTCATGTGGTGAATCCTGACGGGATTATGGTGGACCCGGCAAAGGCGAAGTGGTGATGCAATGGAAGTCTCCAAAGACGCCATCCGAGATTCGTAGTTTTTTGGGTTTGGCGGGCTACTACAGAAGATTCATCCAAGACTTTTCTAAGATTGTTTCTCCACTAACTAAGTAGACCCAGAAGGACGTGAAAGTTTGTATGGGGTCAGGCTTAAGAGAAGGCGTTCGAAGAATTGAAGGCAAGATTGACTCAAGCTTCTGTTCTATCATTATCCGATAGAAGTGAAGATCTGGTGGTTTATTCTTATGCTTCCTACTCGGGTTTGGGGTGTGTGTTAATGTAGAGGGGAAAGGTTATAACCTATACATCTCGACAGTTGAAGGTTCATGCGATCAATTATCCTACTCATGACCTGGAGCTAGCAGCTATGGTCTTCACGTTAAAGATTTGGAGGCACTACCTATCACTGACCATAAGAGTCTAAAGTACTTCTTTGAGCAGAACGACATGAACATGAGACAAAGACGATGGTTAGAGCTCATAAAAGATTATGATCGCGAGATCCACTACCATCCGGGCAAAGCCAATGTGGTGGCGGATGCCCTTAGTCGAAAAGAGAGGCCCGAGCCGATTTGGGTGAAAGCATATCATTTGATCATGACCTCGGATGTGATGAAACAAGTCAAGGAGTTTCAAGATGAAGCGCTGAAAGAAGATCATCTTAACTTTGAAAGAATGAGAGGTCTGGCCGCGGAGTTGGGTGAAAACACTCTCGGTGTTAGAACCCAATTCGGACGTGTGTGGATTCCTTGTTTTGGGGATCTACGCGTGAAGATCATGGACGAAGCTCAAAAGACTCGATACCCCATTCATCCTGGTGCCACAAAGATGTATCAAGACATGAAGAAAGATTATTGGTGGCCGGGTATGAAGCGTGATGTGGTAGAGTATGTGAGTAAATGCCTTACTTGTCCACAAGTGAAGGTGGAACATCAAAAGCCATATGGAAAGATCCAACCTTTGGATATACCGGAATAGAAGTGGGAGCACATCACCATGGATTTTATACGAAGCTGCCACGTACTCCGAAAGGGTATGATGCTATATGGGTGATTGTGACCATTTGACGAAGAGTGCTCACTTCCTACCGATCCGCGAGACATATTCATCTGAGAGGTTAGCGGATCTTTTCATCAAAGAGATTTTAACTCGTCACGATGTGCCGGTGTCTATTGTCTCTGATCGTGACACCCGGTTTACATCCAAATTTTGGAAGAAATTCCACGACGCTATGGGAACGAGGTTACACATTAGCATGGCTTATCATCCTCAGACTGATGGTCAGTCTGAGAGGACCATCCAGACATTGGAGGACATACTGCGGGCATGTGTTATTGATTTTGGGGGAAGTTGGGATGAACACTTACCGTTAGCTGAATTCTCATACAACAACAGTTATCATGCCAGCATTGGTATGCCACCTTATGAGATGCTATACGGTAGATGATGTAGAACACCCGTCTGTTGGGGTGATATTGGTCAAAAAAGAACTAGGGAGCGTCGAGGTGATCGAGGCTACGACTGAGAAGCTTGAAAAGATCAAGGCCTTCATGAAGGCAGCCAAAGATATACAGAAGTCGTATGCTAATAAACGACACAAACCATTGAGTTCCAGGTGGGTGACTGGGTTATGTTGAAGGTCTCACCTTAGAAGGGTATCATCTGGTTCGAAAGCGAGGCAAGTTGAGCCCGAGGTACATAGGCCCTTTTCGAATCATTGCTCGAGTAGAAGAGGTGGCCTATAGACTGGAGTTACCGAATGAGTTGAGTGGAATTCACCCAACATTTCATTTATCTCATCTGAGAAAGTGCTTGGCAGATGAAGATATGATTGTTCCGCTAGAGGATATCGAAGTGGACGAACGACTCAATTATGTGGAGCAACCAGTGGCAATCATTGATCGAAAAGAGAAGAGGCTGAGGAATAAAGTGATTCCTCTTGTGCATGTACAGTGGAAGCACAGGAAAGGATCCAAGTCAACATGGGAGACTGAAGAAGAAATGAGGCATCATTACCCACGCTTGTTCGAGGAATAACAGGTTCGGGGACGAAACCTATATAAGGGGGTGGACTTGTAACACCGGATATTTTCTTTGAAGTCGACGAAAGAAGAAAAAGAAATAAAGTAAAAAGTCAAGGGACCAAACTCGCCAACGAGAGAAAGTTAGGTGAGTGGGAGTATTTAAAGGGAGAGGGCAGCCCTCACCCTCTCCCCACACTCACAAAGAAATCGGCCAAAGGGAGGAGAAAGGAAGAAAAAGGGAAAAAACTTGGTTCGAGTGGACGCAAGCGTGCAAAATCGAAGTGTAGTGGGTCTAATCGAAGCTCTTCTCATTGTGGTCGCTTGTGTGAGTTCTAGGACCCTTCTTTTACATGTTTTTGAGTGATTTTGGGGCTGGAACACATCTGAAAATCATGTTTGAAGTGTGTGTGTTTGACCCGTTTGTGTATGTGTGTGTATGTGTGTGTATGTGTATGATTCATTTGGGTCTTGCTTTTGAGCTTGTGTGTGCTTGAGTGGTGTTATGGTACTCATTCCTAAGGTTTAGGATGGTTGATTGGGGCTTAGAATGGGTTTGGAAGAGCTTGGAGGTCGAAAATGGTAGATTGGGTTCAGGAGTGAGCTGTATTCTGTACAGCTAGGGCTATGCGACCGAATGGTATGCCAGTCGTGCGACTGAAGTACACACGCATGCCAATCATGCGATTGAGGTTCAATCGCATGTGAGACGTACGAATGAGGCCCATACGCCTGCCAGTCATGTGACTGAGGGTCAGTCGCATGGGGAGTCAGGGGACTAAGGCCCATACGCCTAGTTCGATCCGCATTAGGTCCATTCGCATAAAATATTCATCCGCATTAGCTCATTTGCATAGGTGTTCAATCAACTATTATCCATTCACATGACGTTCAGTCGCCTGGAAGGCCATGCGAGTGAAGGGTGCCCATACGCCAAAGTAGGATTTGTGCACTCGGGGAAAAGCGTAGTGTATATACTGCCTTTCAAAGAAAGTGGAGATGTAAGTTTTGAAGAGGAAGGTTCCCGTAAGCTCTTGTAAGTTGACTTTTGAGGTCATAGACGCTATGTTGGGCATGATGTATGATATTGCATGTTTATGCATGATGTATGCTATGAATTTATGATGATGCCCTGTATGATGATGTTATTGATGGTGTATGTTATGTTCCTTATTATGATGTATGTCTATCCTTCCCTTGGCTTTACGTTGAATGTTAATGAATGACTGAAAGTATTATGTAACGTAAAGTGGAAGATAATGAAAAAAGGAACATGATGAATGAATGCATGCATTAATGAATGATGAAAGTAAAGAAAGTCTTGCAAGCCTTGTATGTCGGGACACACCATTGTAAGGTGTTAGCCCAACGGTGTGTGGGTTCGCTAACCGAGAGGATGCACATCGAGGTCTTTCTTTGTGATTGACTATTTGTATAGAACCATTGTTGCATACCTTATGTGATGTGACCAGAGGTGCGGAGCACCGTTATAGAAGGTCTTTGATAGGGCTAGGTCCAGTACCAGGAAACAGAAAGGTATTGCACATGGCAATGGTACACCTAAACTCTACTCTAGGTACTGTGGCAGAGGTGCGGAGCACCGTTATAGAAGGTCTATGATAGGCCTAGGCCCAGTACGCGGAAACTGAAGGGTAAAGTTTATGGTTTGATGGAAAGAAAAGATGTAATGATGAAAAAATGTAAAAGTTAACGACGCACGATGAATGAACAGAGGTTAACGAATGAATGATGAAGATAATAATAATATTATCTATGTGTATGTATGTTATGTGATCACGTACGAAAGTAAAGAACGATTTTAACGAAAGAAAAGTATATTTTATTTTAAAACTAGAACTCACTCAGCAACACTGACTTTTATGTGTTTCCAGTTGGTAGGTAATGATTGTTGAGAATGGCACGAGGTGGCTACTCAGCTCTTTTGGGATGGCATCCATTTTTTTGACTGTTGATCCATATGTACCTAGTTTACGGTCTTAATGTAATATGTTTGTCATGTCCTAAATGTAATGAAACGAATGAGTTGAATGAAACATATTGTGTGGTTGTTGATCTTAATGTCTAATGTCTCAATGTATGTTTTAATGTTTATATTTATTAACGCATATTGAACCAACTATATAGGTTTGCGGTTGTTTGAATAGATCTTAGTCAAGTAATGATTGAGAAACATATTCAAACTTAGTCGTATGAAGTCTTCATGTGAATGGACCATGCTAATGGACCATACGCATGAATACTTCATGCTAATGGACCAGTCGCAAGACTGAACCAGGAGACTGGATCAGTCACACGACTGAGACATACGGATGACTCAGTCACATGACTAAACCTTCAATCGTGTGATTGACTCAGTCGCATGCTTTAGTTGCATGACTGAACCATGCTAATGGTCCAGTCATACGATTGACTAACCTAACCTATAAATACCACTAAATTCATGAAAAAAAATAAACTTTGAAGAATTCGACTCCTACACGTACCCTAGCCGTCCAGAACGTCCAAGAAAGCCAGTCCAAGTTCATAGATCGTTCTTGATCGATTCCTATTTGTTCTTAACGTTTAGTTTAATCTTATATCGATCGGGTTAACGTTCTCACTGATTGGATTGCCAATCAAATAGGATTCTGCACTATTTGAGTTGGTCTACACGTGAATCAGTTAGTACTTCGTCCAGTACACGATCCCTAACAAGTCGTATCAGAGCCTTGGCTCTTGATTTACGTGTGATTCAATCGATTTTGATATAAAAATCGTGTTTTCCACGCAAAAACACAATCTTTTTGTGTCAAACATTGTTTTGGACGTCTCTAGGTCATAAAGTTAACGTTTTTCCGGCATACGACAATTAGGGCTCTTGAGAAATTCATGTTCTTGTGTCAAAATACATTAAACCTTCGAATTCTCAAGATTCAGCAGCTTCAGTCGCACGATTGACTCAATCGCACGACTGAATCCATACGCATCTCTCATACGCATGATTGGACTCAGTCGGTCATCCTTACGTATGATTGAATTGCCTAGTGTCATTGTTCACTCACACCTGTCCATTCGCAAAAGTTAGCCATCGCATTGGTTCATTCGCACGTCTTAGCCATATGCATTGGTCAATCGCATGAATTGTCCAATCGCACACCTTCATTCGCACAAGTAAAACAGTTGTGTTCTAAAGACCAAAGTCATTAGTAATGGAGGATCAATATTCAGCGTTCACTGCCGGAAGGAACTCTAGGATTTAAAATTTGTTGCTTCTAGAAAATGAAGTGCGAAATTATAACAAGCCCCCTAAGCTTATAACGCTAGATGATTACACACAATGGAAGCAAAGATTTGAGATTCACTTAAATGGAGTAGATCCCAATCTGTGGGAGTCGATAGAGACAGGATATAGCACGCCAGTAGGTGCAGATGGAGTCAAACTCACCTTAAGCGGTATGACTGACAACCAAAAGGTAAAGTACAATGCACAGAAGAAATTATATGCATTGCTAACTCAATCAATTCCAAAGGACATCTTCCATAAATTTTCTGAGAACAAGCAAGCTAAGAAGTTATAGGATGCATTGGAAAAGAGGTATGAAGGAAATGCTTTGTTAAATGCTCTGAAGGCTAAAGCATTCAAGAAGGAGTTTGACAACTTCTCATCAATGGGAAAGGAGGGCTTGGACAACGTCATTGATCAATTCAACACTTGATGAGTGAGCTACACACTCATGGAGTCACCACGTCTATGGAAGACAAAGTTTCAAACTTTGCAGATGGGTTGCGAGAGAAGTGGGTTTTCTTTGTATCCAACCTCAGACAGAATGATTTGCTCGTGAAGTTAGATATCAATGACTTCATTCTGAAGTTAAGAGAGGAAGAGTTGAGGATGACGTACAGGGCCCAAAAGTCGTCATATGATCAGAATCCGGCACTGTACAACCTAAGTCCATAAGCCAAAACTTCTGGGGCACCACTTCAAACGGTGTTTGTGTCGAGTGCAGCTGGTCCATCTCGAGGTACCACTTCAGGATCTGACACATCAGGGCCGTCTTGTACTCAATACATAGCACCTGAAGCCAATGCTACAAGACTGAAGACTGAGCATCTCGGGAATGTTACAGTGGAGGTAGAAAAGGAGCACATGGATCTCTTAGCAATGGTCGTTCACTCCTATGGTGGACTAGTTGCTGGGAAGTTCAGGAACTGCCATCTGGCAGATGAGGACTATGAGCAGGTAGACGAGACAGAGCTGGAGAGAATGGACATCATGTGGGCCTTAGCAAGTTTTGTTCGGAGAGCTAAGAAGTTTGTCAAGAAAACCAAACATAATTTGCTTGCCACTAAGGACACAACTTTTGTCTTTGACAAGACCAAAGTTACCTGCTTCAACTGTGGGGAAAAAGGGGACTTTAAACGTGAATGTGTGAAGCCCAAGAAGATAGGAAATGGAAATCCATTTTCCTCCTTCAATCGTCAGGATAAACCCACAAGCAGTCCTACTTCATCAAACAAGGATTCTAAAGCCTTGACTGCTCACGATGACGAAGGACAAGATTGGAGCTTTCGGTTTGTATCTCCGGGAGAATCCAACATTGCTAGTGTTGAGGATCTAGATGACGACTCAGCAAGCGAAGGTGATATTGCAGTGGAACTCGCTATGTCAAATGTTAAAGAAAATGCAACCTTGGTTGATTACCTGCCTGAAGAAGGGACATGTTCAACAAGTCCAGAATCACCAGAACCGGAAAAGTCAGACACTACTTTGATGGCTGATTCAACCACACCCTCTCAGGTAAGTACCACTACTTAACTTTTCAATAATCATGCTTGTTTGATTGTAATAAATTTAGGGAAAGCATTGATTTGAAATTTGCTAGGTTATTAGACCATAATGATAACTTAGTAAAGGACTTGCAACTGTGCACAGAAGCAAATAGAGTCTTAAAACAAAATAAGCACGGCTATAAAGAAAAGATAGAACTTTTGAATAAACAACTTAGGGAAACTGAAGTTGTAGCTTTTAACCAAGCTAATGACATTAAGTTCTATCTAACTCCCTAAAAGACACTAAGAAACAAAAAGCAGTTTTGGAAGTAGAAGTAAATTCATTAAACCAAAAAATGCATAGTTAGTCAAGTTCTTCTCATATTGTTCAACACTTAGTGAGAGAACACAACAGTAGGGAGCGTTTGGGATATAAAGTGATCCAGATTCCACATGTAGACCAAATGAATCTGTCACTAAACAAAAGGATGCCACTTCAAAATCAAAAGGTAAAATGCCTTCTATTAATCTAGACGAACAATTTGAAAAGTTTAAAATAAAGTCTGGTTCAACCTAGTCTATTTCTGAACCCAAAAATACCAAACAAATTAACCAAACACGTGCTTCATGTCTAAGTCCAAATAAACAAAAAGGAAAAGATGTTAACAATGTTCAAAAAATTAATTTTGTTAAACAAGATAAAGCATCTAAACAAGAAGTGTCAAAACCCAAACATAATAAAGTCACACGTGTGTCACTCACTTCTCCACAGAAACAATTAAATCGTCAAGTTGAAAACAAATCATGCTACAATTGTGGAAAGTATGGGCACATCGCGTCTTACTATCTTTATTATCAGACACCAAAGAAAAAGATTGAACTTTATGACACTAAAGCAAGCTCTTCCAAAAGAAGCTCCATGACTCCACCAAAAAGAGTCAGTGAATCTAAAGTTCAACCTATTAGCCAGTCGTCTGTTATCACAAACAGGCCTTACACAAAGCTGGCTTATGGAAAGAAAAGTCTATGTCTGGTATAAGAACAAGAAGACAAATGACCTTCCCTCACCCTCTAATGGACAATGGGTAGAATTTATGATGTGTGATGCCTCTGGGACACCCAAGCCGGTTAAGGCTTGGGTCCCTCACCTTAACTAATGTTTTCAATTGAATGTGGAGGGTGTTCGCTATAGAGCTGAAACAAACACTTGGATTGTAGAGAGCAGAGCATCAAAGCACATGACTGGAAACCGGGCACTCCTATCAAACGTCAAACAAATCAAAGGAGGTTATGTTTCTTTTGCTGGAAACAAAGGAGGGTACATCACAGCTCAAGGGGAAGTAGGGAACCAGAAAGTGAAGTTTGCCAAGGTAAATTATGTTCAAAAATTTCAAAATAATCTGCTTTATGTTTCCCAAATTTATGACAAGGGATTTAAAGTAGTTTTCGACAAGAAGAAGTGCTATGTCCTGAAAAAGGACTATGTGATTCTGGAGGAACAAGTCTTAATGTCAGCCTTAAGATATAACGACCTTTACGTCTTGGATCTATCAAAGGCCTCCACAATGGATCATCAAGTTCAGTGCTTCTTGTCAAAGGCTACTGAGAAGGATTCTATCTTCTGGCATAGGAGAATGGGGCACATCAATCCACGGAAGATGAACCACTTGATCCAGAATGATCTAGTGCGAGGAGTCAATGTCAAGAACTTCCACCTCCCGGATTTTTGTGTAGCCTACAAGAAAGGCAAACAGATAAAGAAGACTCATAAGGCAAAAAAATTTAATTCTATAGAACTGCCTCTTGAGCTTTTTCACATGGATCTGTTTGGTCCAGTCAGTACAAGAAGAATCGCAGGCGACTTGTATTGCTATGTAGTTACAGATGACTACTTAAGATTCTCTTGGGTGATGTTTCTAAAATCAAAATCAAAAACATTTGAGTCATTCAAAGAATTGGTAACTACACTGGAGTCTCTCTACAAGCTGAAGGTGAGACAAGTACGCTCAGACAACAAAACCGAGTTCAAGAACCAATGGATGGAGGCTTTCTTCAAAGAAAAAGGAATTGTGCACCAGTTCACTTCCGCCTACACTCCTCATATGAATGGTGTTGCTGAGAGAAAGAATCGCAGCTTAATAGAGCCAGGATGCATAATGCTAGCAGACTCGAAATGGCCTATCCAATTTTGGAATGAGGCAGTTGCCAATGCATGTTACACGTTAAATCGAGTTCTGGTGTTAAAACGTAATGGAAAGATGTGTTACGAGTTACTTCAACGGCGTAAACCAAATCTGGAGTACCTCGAACCGTTTGGAGCACCACGTACATTGTTGAAGAAAAATCACGAAGGAAAGTTTAGCGAGAAGGCTGAAAAGGGCATTTTTCTAGGATACAACATACCGAATAACATAGTTTACATCAACTTAACAGGTCAAGTAGAGGTGTGGTGTAACACCAATGTTCAGATATACACCACTCCTCCTGCTGGAAAAGGACCCGCATTCTTTTTCGACTATGATGGATTCTTCAAGTCCTTCAACATTCCTCTCTCCACTTCTGACGATGAGTTAGCAGCCAAAATGATGTATGATGTCTTAAACACACCATCACAGGACTCTACATCATCTGGTTTCACAAGGTGAATCACCTAACCACTCAGGGGGAGCACTCGAGGTAAATGACTCTTCCTCTGATGATGAAGCCATGGAGAATGATCAGGACACTCAGGAGCAACAGGTTCCTACTATTGCAAGTCCACAAGCATCTGACATGGATGCCTCTGAGTCTTCGAAACCTCACACTCCTACTGCCTCAGATATGGAACCAAACGTTCATAATCTTGATTCTGAGGTAGTTGTTCCCACCACTCCTGGATCACGTCTAAATGTCTATCATCCTCTAGACAATGTCATTGGGGATGTCAGATCAAGAGTTCAGACAAGAAATCAGCTGTATTCAGCTGATTATGCCTCGGTAATGGAAAAAGGTATCTTCACGATGGTGCATACCTCTCTTTTGTGTCTTAGTTTGAGCCAAAATACGTTAGTGAAGCCCTAAACGAGGAGGCATGGGTGAGTGCCATGCAAGAAGAACTTCTTCAGTTCAAGAAGTTAGGTGTATGGACACTGGTAGACTGGCCTAAAGGTGCAAAGGTCATCGGCACAAGTGGGTCTTGAAATGTAAGAAAGATGACCAAGGTGTCATCATCAGGAACAAGGCTCGACTTGTAGTTCAAAGATTTTGACAAGTCAAGGGAATTGATTAGAATGAAGTATTTGCACATGTGGCAAGCATGGAAGCCATACGTATCTTCCTAGCCTATGTCTCTTACTTGAAGATTAAAGTCTATCAACTGGATCTAAAGAGTACATTTCTTCATGGTGAAATCCGGAAAACAATGTATGTCAGTCAACCGAAGGATTTGAGGATCCATATCATCGGGACAGAGTTTAAAAACTAGATAAGGCTCTATACGTGCTTCACCAAACCCCGAGAGCATGGTATGAAAACTCTCAACTCACCTTGTGAAACACAGATTTCATAGAGGTGTAATTGACTGTACACTGTTCATCAAAGAAAAGGATGGTGATCTGCTGCTTGTTCAGATTTATGTTGATGACATATCTTTGGTTCCAAAAACGAGACTTATGTAAAGAATTTAAAGCAGTAATGAAGGCCGAATTTGAAATGAGTGCCATGGGAGAGATGAAGTTCTTTCTCGGGTTACAGGTGGATTAAACACCAAATGGGATATTTCTACATCAGACCAAGTATGTAAGGGATATTCTCAGTCGGTTTGACATGGAGAATGCTTCCGTAGCTGGGACTCCACTTGCTACAAGCCATGATGTAGCACTCGACGAGAATGGTGATCTGGTTGATGTCACTATGTATCAAGGAATGATTGTATCCCTCATGTACCTCGCTGCCTCAAGACCTGATATTATGTATGCAACATGTCTTTGTTCAAGATATCAGGCGAAACCAAAAGTTAACCATCTTATAGGGGTCAAAAGGATATTTCATTATCAGAATGGTACACCAACACTAGGGCTGTGGTATCCTCATGACGATGACTTCGAGCTTACCGTGTATAGTGACTCAGATTATAGCGGCTGCAAGATGAACTACAAATCCACCTTAGCAGGTTATCAATTCTTTAGGAGACGATTAGTCATGTGGCAGTGTAAGAAGCAGACATCAGTTGCATTGTCAACTTGTGAAGCTGAATATGTTGTTGCGGCAAGCTGCTATTCTCAAACATCTGGATTCAACAGCAGATGCGGGACTATGATTTGAAATTTTCTAACACCCCTCTATTTGTTGATAATTCTGCTGCAATAGCCGTTACCAAAAATTTTGTCCAACACCCTAAGACCAAACACATCGGTATTAAATATCACATTATACGTGATTCTTTTGAAAAGAATCTAATCGATGTTGTTAAGATAAATACGGATTTCCAACGCGCTGACCTCTACACAAAAGCCTTTGATAAACCAAGTTTTCTTTATTTGTTAGAGGTCAACGGCGTTAAAAAAAAGTGATGTAATTCCAGAAGATGAACATGTTTACTCTGATGCGTCAAGTCAATTTTTTTATTTCCTTTAATTTTATGTCATTTAATTAATTTTATTGATTTTATTTCTTCGCCTATTAAAATCTTAAAAACGCAAATCGTTTACGGTTTTAGAATTTTAGGGGAGAATAGGTTAAGTTAAGTTAGGATTAATAAAATAAAAAAAGAGGGAGGAGGACAGGCAAGCTAAAAGAAATGATATCGTATCTGAGATATCGCTTCAACGACTATGGAAAATGATAGTACACAAGAACAAGCATTTGGGACTTTAAAAGATTTAAATTGAATTAGATGCGAAATTCAAAGTATAAGTCTGAGAAGTCTAAAATAAAAGGAAAAATGATAGTAAAACTAGCTGCTATTAAGGTAACACAAAGAAAGTAGACCTAGAGGGTGCTACACCATTAGATGATGTGTCCGTAGATTCAACACAATAGATAAGTAGACCTCGTTGGTGATCTCAAGATCAAACTAAGTTGTTCAACAAGCTGTGGTGTATCATCTTATCCCTGGTTAACACAATCAACAGAGTTTCAATAAAGGGTGACGAGCAAATAAAAGCCACAAATTTGTGCGGATGACCAAAATATGAGCAAAGCACATGATGAAAAATGCAAAGAGCAATCAAACTAATAACCTATGTTGTTGGTGCGATCTGTGCATAAATAATATATTGCTCAAACAAGAAGATAGGTTATGTGCCTCTCTGTTGTGCGGTGGCACTGACCTGAGGATAAGCATAACCTATATATTCTAGAATACATTGTTGTTTTCCGCCTCTCTACTGTGCGGTAGCACTGACCTGAGGCTTGGCTTCTCTTTGAAAGCTCTAAGAATAGTTTCTTCTTGTCTAAATACCGCTCAAAAATCTCCTGAGGAATGTTGATTACCATATAAGCGTGGGATCCACAAATGCTTGTTGAAATAATTCAACCTAATGTAATCACCAATCTGTGTCAAAAGTCTGTGTATGGATTTAGGTGGACACGTATACTGACAATCATCGTGGCTGCACTTCTTGAAAGTACAAATCAATGTGTGCATCTTATAGTACTAGTATGATTTCCTTAACTTGTTGATGACTCTCGACAAAAACAAGAATCTAGCATCAAATGATTTTGGTAACACGTCCTGAATGAGTTGATTACCTGTATGATTCCATAATGAATAGTTTCACTTATGGTCAAAATAACTTGAAGCTGTCTGTTCAAGATATAAATCTGTTAGATTTCTATCTTAGGATTTCCACCTCACACAAAATCACAAAAACATCTTTAGTTTTGTCTTTTAAAGTTAGCTCTTTTGTTTTGTTTTAACATTTAGTCAATTAGTGTTATATGTCAGACTATGTTGTGCAATTCAATCTAGGATTTAATTACTTAAAAAAGGTCACATCTGAGGTGACCAAACGTGTATTCAATGTTAAATGGGTCACATCTGAAGTAACAAAATGTGTTTTGTTTAAAAGGATCACGACTGAGGTGATCAAAAGGTTTCAAAGATAAAATGATCAAGTCTAAGATGATCAAATGCTCAAAATGTTTAATCAAAAGTTAAATGTGGTCAAATGTCAAATGTTCATAAAGTCAAAATCATGAGTATGATCCCTTCGCACGACTAGACCATGAGTATGGACCAGTCGTACGATTGTACCATACTTATGCACTAAACAACCGACTGGACCATGAGTATGGACCAGTCGTACGATTGTACCATACTTATGCACTAAACAACCGAATGGATCATGAGTATGAACCATTCACATGAATGGCTTAAAATATTGAGCCATTCGCCTGAATGGAGTTGTCCGAATGAGTCAGTCGCCCGACTGAAACCCAGTTGGCCGACTTAATGTGATCGACTGAACCAATCACACGACTGAGATCCAATCGCCCGAACGAAAAGAGTGAATGGATCGAGGCGCCAGATAGAAGCCAGATTCAGTATAAATAGGGCTATAGTCGATCGCATATCCTCATCACCCCTCATTCGCCCTAAAATCGCATAGAGTGTCGTTACTCTGCCAAATTTTCTTCAGACCTTACGTGACTTCAAATTTCTGTTTTTTGACGATTGCTGGTGTTTATACAGGTACAATGCGGTACAATCTACCCATATTGCAGTCGATTTGTGCCCAAGATTACTGAATTCGGCCCTAACAAAGAACTGAGACTTAGTTGGATTATAAGCTAATAAAACTAAGTAAAATGTTGAAATCAAGGTTATTAGGTGCTAACTAGGGTTATTGCGAGTCTAATGAGCCAAACCACGATGTCTATATTAAGAATTGCTCATAATTTAAATTTCAATCGAACAGACAGTCTGTCATGCGACTGGACACCCGGATGAACTACAATCGCATGACTGAGTTGGGCGATTGACTCAGTCGACAGAATGAACAAGGCGTATGACCTCAGTCGGCCGACTAAACCAGTCGCAGGCTCAGTCACCTGATTGAACTCAGTCGCATTACAAGCCACCTGATTGTATTCAGACGCATGTTAGGTCAAACGACTGAACCCAATTGTCTGGTTCAATCGCACGATTGAACCAACTGACCTCAAATAGTTTAGAATGAATTACTTTCTGTTATGTGCTGATCTATGTGTATACTTCTTGTGTTACAGATTCATGGCATGTCATTGGATCATAAACACCAAGCACAATATTTGTGCTCATTTGGACGCCACCACTCGGAACGCTGCCGAGTTTGCTGACATCATTGCTTTTCTAAAGAGATCACGGATATATCGAGCCATATCTACACCATGCACTCCCTACAGGTCTATACAGCAGGCCTTATGGGAGGGTGCATCAGTTGACTGATCTAGTGAGTCCTACTGCATTAGTAGTACCATCTTTGGGCAAGACATAGAAGTGACAGCTGCAGATCTTAGACGAGTACTGGACCTGGGTGATGATGCTGCTCACCCAACCAGGCTACACCCTTTGACTATGAGGGGATGTTTCCTCAGGATGATGTACTTTGGGGACATTAATGCAGGTGTGCTAAACAAAAGCAACATGTGTCCCCGGTTCAAGTACTTGGCACACATCATATTGAAGTGCATAGCCACAAGGAGGGGTGGATCTGATGACTTATTAGACCAAATCCAGAATGCCTACGTGGCACTGGTGCTGAATCACCCCTTCAGCTTCTCCAACATGAAATTCTCATACCTGATCGAGAATCTTGAGGCAAAAGGCAAAAAGGGATTTTGCATGTACCTGAGGTTTCTTTAGATGATTATCGACGAGAAGCTGCCATCTCTGCCTAAGGAGAGCCATGATGTGGTATCACTTGAGGTGATGGATGACACTACACTAGACCGCATGAAGGTGTACAAGGGGAACCAGGTTAAGCCCCCTGTGAGGAGACTGTTCGGGCACCTGGCCCGAGAGGAGTACGTGGCACCGACAAGGCGTAAGTGGCGCCACGAGGAGAGTGATTCAGATGTTGAGCAAATTGCTCTTCCTTCTGATGACTCCGATGACGATGACAGTGGTGCTGGTGGAGACTTTAGCCCCGCTGCTTCTAGGGCCACCACAGCACATGTTACACCTCCACCACCCACTCATGGAGATGCCATCACCGTCAGTTTCCATCAGGATTTTTGCCCTCCTGATGAGGAGGAGGAGAGTGATGAAGAGCCACTGACCAGGACGGTGGGCAGCACGGTGGTTGCCACCGACCGAGGTATTTGGGAGGTTGGAGGATGCCCTAGTGAGTCTGGGGAGACTACAGCAGACCCTAGTTACACACCTAATCAGCCCAGCAGCATCCCAGGGGGAGCATCCACCTCAAGGGGCATGAGGAGAAAAAGGATGGCTCAATCCCATGGGATGAAGACGAAGAAGAGGAGGATGACATTTACCACCACCACCACCACCACCACCACAGCCACCACTACTACCACTCCTCCCATCACCACTACTACCACTCCTCACATCCCCACTACCACCATCCCACCCACCACCACTACTACCACTCCTCCCATCACCACTACCACCATGCCACCCACCACCACTACTACCACCTCACACACCACCACTACCACAACCCCTCCACCATTTTCCCACATCACATCCACCACGACTACAGCTTACCCATCACCACCCACACATATACCACCTCGCATATTCACCACAACCACCACGACCACCTCTATCCACCATGCAGGACCATCATATCACCCATCTTTTCCCTCATGTTCATCTCTACCTCCCAATAGGGTAGAGGAACAGTTTTCAGCACTAAATCATGTGGTGCTGAAGCTGGTGGCTGCCAATGACGAGAAGACTGCTCAGCTCTGACAGTTAATGGAGCTTACTGCTGCACAATCACAGCAGATCTCTCAACAGGCACAGCAGATTGAGGAGCAGGCTCAGCATATGGCTACTCAAAGTCAAGATTTTGCCCAACTCAAGGAGCAAAACGTGTTATCTACTAAGAAGATCGAGGAGTTGGAGGATGCCAAAAGGACCATCATGCTCAAACTTAAGGGCATAAAGGATGAGCCTCTGAAGATCCGAGGGGGCGATGGTGATGATGATGATGATGATGATGGTGATGATGAAGGTGATGATAAAGAGGATGATACAGAGCGAGGTGATGATAAGGATGGTGGAGACGATGAAGGAGAAGGAGATCCATCTGCTTCGGGTGCCCAAGAAGCTAGTGAGAGGCGAACCAAAAGGAATCAAGATCCGGGTTCCTCGACATCAGCCCCGACAGCAGAGGAACACATGATTCAGGACAAAAGTAATGCATAGATGTTTGTGTAATTTAAATCATGTGTAATTGAATATTGTATTAAACTTATGTGCATGGATGTTTATGTATATAATTAATGTTTACTGTCTTGATTATTTACTGATGCATGATGTGTTAAATGTTTTAAATCAAGCAGATCCACATTATCAGTGAGATGACTATGATGTTGCTCTCCTTTAGCAGATCAAGTCTCAACTCATAATGATACTTGATCTGCAAGGGATTGTCAGGAGGTCAGTAAGCTATACTCCCGAAGAAGGAGAAATTATTCACAACCTCACTGATGAGTAACTCGCAGAAATGTTTCGGTTAAACCCGGATGAATTGGTTAAGGATGCCCTTACCATCGATATTGCTAGTGATGATGAGCTCAACGATGTTGATGAGATAGAGATTGAAGACATCACAGCACAACACTATCCAGAATATACTGATCGAGAGGGAAATATGGTTTCAAATTTTGGAGATACACTCGACAGTGATATGTATGTTAAATTGGATACGATGGAGAGGGAAACCGAGAAATCAGAAAGCCAAGCCCAAGCCTCTGACGCTGATGTTGAGAACAAAAAGGCTGAATGGGTAGCTTGCTTTGCAGAGATCCGTGCCCAACGCATAGCGCCAAAGCCGAGTGCATACGCTAAGCTCTACAAAGTCAAGAAGCATCTTAAGGTGTCTGGCAAGATTATCACGTGGGCTTACTTTGAGGATCTTAATGTATATGCTGTGAATAGGGAGATGGGAATCAAGTACTTAAAATTTCAATATGATCTGAAGACTCTCCCTGGTTTTGAGCTCAACCAGTTGGCACGCCTGAACTTGTTGTATGTTGACCCCAGGAAGATGTCAGGCTGGTTTGAAGCTGCGTTGAAGAGAGAATACCACACACGATGGGTTAATTTTAAGCCTCAATAACCTACAAGGTATATTCGAAGGTCGGAGGTGGACCCAAGGACTGGAAACCCAAAGGGTGTTGAAGTGGAGTCCTCCGCGTACTATGTCAAAGATCCCATTGAGGGAAATGCCATAGGACTTCACTCCCCACTTCAAGTGGTGGTATTATGACTGGCGTATAGGAGAAGCGGTCATAGTTTATAGAAAGAGCGCCAAATGGAGACCATCCAGGTATTTGACCCAATGTGGCTAACCAACCTGTCAGCAAATGATGTTTATACTTTATACAGGTGGCCATTATTCTATGATCTGCAGGATATTATACTAGCCCTCCAATTTTAGAACATGATAAGACTCCACTCTACATTCGAGATACACGCTGGAGTTACAGTCGAGGAGAGCCGTAAGAAGTTTGAGGATCTAATAAAGGATGCCAGACAATGATAGAAACTAGGTCCAAGGGGGAGTTTGTTGATTTACGGTCTTAATGTAATATGTTTGTTATGTCCTGATGTAATCTTAATGTAATATGTCTGTCATGTCCTAAATGTAATGAAATGAATGAGTTGAATGAAACATATTACATGGTTGTTGATCTTAATGTCTAATGTTTTAGTGTATGTTTTAATGTTTATTATTTATTAACGCATAATGAACCAACTATATAGGTTTGCGGTTGTTTGAATAGATCTTAGTCAAGTAATGATTGAGAAACATATTCAAACTTAGTCGTATGAAGTCTTCATGCGAATGGACCATGCAAACCATACGCATGAATACTTCATGCTAATGGACCAGTCGTACGACTAAACCAGGAGACTGGATCAGTTGCACGACTGAGACATACGGATGACTCAGTTGCACAACTGAACCTTCAATCATGTGATTGACTCAATTGCATGCTTTAGTCGCACGACTGAACCATGCTAATGGTCCAGTCGTACGATTGACTACCCTAACTATAAATATCACTTAATTCATGAAAAAAATACACTTTGAAGAATTCGACTCCTACACGTACCCTAGCCATCTAGAATGTCCAAGAAAGCCTGTCCAAGAAAGCCAGTCCAAGTTCATAGATCGTTCTTGATCGATTCCTATTCATTCTTAACGTTTAGTTTAATCTTATACTGATCGGGTTAACGTTCTCACTGATTGGATCGCCAATCAAATAGGATTCTGCACTATTTGAGTTGGTATACACGTGAATCAGTTAGTACTCCGTCTAGTACATGGTCCCTAACAATAATGCTTTTGTGATGTAATGCAACATATATTTTGTAACTGGATAACGATGTATTGTTTTGCAAAAGCCTTATAATGAAATGAAAATCCATTTTTATGTTTCCACTATAATACTGTATTGAATTAAATGTACTTATATGTTTTACGTGCGATGATCCACCAGCTATAAGCGTCCCGGGAATGGGGCCTTACATTATCCCCTTCAGGAAACAAGTCTCAACTTACAATGATTCTTAATTTACAAGGGATAGTCAGAAGGTCTGTAAGCTATACTCCTGAAGAAGGAGAAATCATTCATGACCTTACTGATGACCAGCTTGCTGAGATGTTCCGGCTCAACCCGGACGAGATTGTCAAGGGTGCTCCTACTTTCGAAGTTACAAGTGACGATGAGCTTAATGACATAGATGAAATCGAGATCGAGGATGTCATTGCTGATCATTATCCAGAGTATGCTGATAGAGAGGGAAATATAGTCCCCAATCTGGGTGATACTCTCGTCAATGATACATTTAAAAAACTAGATCAAATGGAGAAAGAGTCCGAGAAGAATGAGGATCAAGCCCAAGCCTCAGACGCCAATGTCAACATCAAAAATGCTTTATAGGCGGCCTGTTTTGCTGAGATCCGAGCCATGCACACTGCACAAAAGCCTAATGTCTACACCAAGCTGTACAAAGTCAAGAACATTTAAAGGTGTCAGGCAAGACCATCGCATAGGCTTATTTTGAGGATGTGAATGTGTATTCCGTGAAGAGAGAAAAGGGCATAGAGTACTTTAGATTCCCACATGATCTAAAGACTCTTCCTGGTTTTACTCAACCAGCTAGCACAACTGAAGTTGCTATATGCTAATCCAAAGAAAATGTCAGGCTGGTTTGAGGCTGCATTGAGGAAAGAGTACCACACCAGGTGGGTTAACTTCGAACCTCAACAACTGATGAGGTACATCAGACAGTCTGAAGTTGATCCCATTACTGGAAAGCCTAAGATAATGCTGAAGTGGAGTCCTTCGCACAAAATGTCAAGAATCCCTCTAGGGAAATGCCACAGGACTTCACTCCACACTTTAAGTGGTGGTGCTACGATTAGTGAACAGGTGAAGCGGTCATAGTCTTACAAAACGTGAGCCAAATGGATGCTATCTGGGTATTTGACCCTATGTGGCTGACCAACTTGTCTGCTGATGATGTTTATACTATATACAAGTGGCCACTATTCTATAATTCGCAAGACATTGTACAAGCCCTCTAGTTTCAAAATGTTATAAGGCTTTGTTTTGCATTTGAGATTCATGTTGGAGCTACAAGAGAGGAGAAGTACAAGAAGTTTGAAGAGCTGATGAAGAATGTTAGACAATGATGTAAACTAGGTCTAAAGGGGAGTTTGTAGATACATGTGTACCTAGTTTAGGAGCTTAATGTAAAATGTCTTTCATGTCTTACATATATGTAATTGAATGGGTATGAATGAAATACAATGTGTGGTTGATGCATATAATGTTTATTATTTCATTGTTTATTGTGTGATAACGCATATTGAACTAACTATATAGGTTTGTGGTTGTTTACATAATTCTTAGTCAATAATGATTGAGAAAAATGTTCAAACTTAATCGTGTGAAGTTCTAATGCGAATGGACCATACGCATGAATACTTCATTCTAATGGACTAGTCGCATGACTGAACAAGAAGACTGGATCAGTCACACGATTAAGACATAAGATTGACTCAGTCGCATGACTGGACCTTCAATAGTGTGGATGGATCAATCGCATGCTTCAGTCGCACGAATGGAAAACCCTAACCTATAAATACCACCTAATTCGGGGAAAAACAAAAAAATTCGAATACCACACACATAATCGTACCCTAGCCGTCTAGAGACTCAAAAAAACCTGTTCCGAGTTCATAGATCACAGTTGATCATTTTCTAATCATCATAACATTTCATTAATCGTTAGATTGATCTTAATTGTGTTCTCCCTTATTGGATACCAATCAAATAGGATTCCGCACTATTTGAGTTGGTATACGTGCAGAATTAGTTAGTACTCCGTACATAAACGGTCCTAACACAAATTCAGCAAGTGCAACCCTTTTAGTCAAAGTGTTAATCTCAACATTTCTTTCCAAAACTATTTGTTTTATGTGATCATTATTTGTCAAAGCCACATTTAATTTAAAAAAATATTTAGACTCATTTATTTTAAGTTCCTCATTAATTTGTTTTACATATTTTTCATTATCGTTTAATAAACAATTAGCTTTATAAACCCCAAATAACCTGATTTTACATGCTGAAGAACACATATCCCGAATTACCTCATAAGGAAGTCCCATCAGCATCTTTTCTGTTGCTAAGACTTTCTTGAATTGACACACTAGAGTACTCAACGAGTTTTCCTCGACAATGGTAACAACATCATCTTTTTCTTTTTCTTGCTTAGTGGGTTGATTTCCTTCCCTCCTCATCTCCTCAAATCTACTTTCTTTCAACCTCTCATCCTCCTTTACCTTTGCAAACACTTTAGCTTCATCTCTAAGTTCTTTGAATGGATCAAATTCATCCTTATAGTTCACCTTCCTCTTTCCTTCCATAATCTTAGCCGCTAGCGCTTGGTTAATCTCTTCTCTTGTCTCTTCAGGTTCAGCAGTCTAATCAAAATTAGAAATCAAAGTTGTCTCTTTCTTGTGACTCATTTCATCTTTACTCCTATTTGAAACTACTCATGGAACTCCTGAATTACTAGGATCAGTGATGATTGGCAATGGACATTCACGTTTGAAGTGTCCCAACTATTTGCAGTTAAAACACCTCAACTTAGACTTATCAAATCCTAGTTTGGAGATAGAGCTTTGACCTCCAAAATTATTTCTTCTAGTGCACTCCTATGGCTCTTAATATCAACATTGACATTTGCCATTGAATTTCAGTCTCTTCAAGATCATCAGGGTCCACCTGATACATATCTTTCATCGTCATCCGTTTGCCTTTCAACTCCCCCGCCACTAAAGCTTCATAACTCTGAATAAACATACCAAAAGAGCCATTTGTCTCGGATGGAACTGAAGTTTCAACATTTGCTTTCAAGTTAGCTTTCTCTCCCCGCACTACCACAACCTCTAGAATAATCACAAGTATTCACTCCTCCTTGACGAGATGCATGCATTGAAGAGCTTGCAGAAGAAGACAATAATGCAGCATTTTGAGTGAAACCGGATGTAGGCATCATGGTTTGGTTGAATTCCCTTCTCTTCATGTCTAACTCGAAGGATTTAAGCTTATTGATGATGTCCATAAGCTTGTAGTTAGTGAAACCTCTTTCCTGCTTTAGCATTCTCAACTGTAGGCTCCACTAAGGTGGGAGAGAGTCTAGCAACCTGTTGACTCTCTCACTATTGGAAAGTTTTTCATCGTATTTCTTCAGTGTGCTTGAAACTGTCAGAAAACGATTTGTGAGATCTTTGAGACTCTTATTCTTGTATCCCACAAAGGAGTTCAAGTCCTTCTTAACATGAATACTCTTTTCTTTCACCAGCTCATCGTTGACATCATAGAACTCATAATGCATCGAAGAGAGACTTAGCATTCTTATGCTCAGCGAATCGATTGTACATGTCTAGTACAAGACATAGAATTAATGCTCCAAAAGCCTCCTGGTCTCGTTCAATCAGCTTTAGATCCTTCTCATTGAATATGGTTGGGTCCTTGTTTTGAGATATAACAACACCAACAATGACAGTTGGTATGTGTGGAAAAGAAATGATAGATTCCCATTGATTGTGGTTAGTGTAGAAGAAAAAGGCTTTGAGACATCTCTTCCAATCTTCGAAATTATCCCCGTTTATGAGCCTCGGAGGTCTGTTGGGAGCTACACTCTCAAGATCAGCAAGGGTGAGGGAAGTCATTTTGGACATACTAGTTTCACTGAAGAAGAACTAATTTCGCAGAAAAATGGTAGTTTCGCAGAACATATTCGACAGCAGTTTTGGTAGCCACATGCTTGAAATTGCTTAGTTTCACTGACAATTTCGCGCGAAACAAGCTTGAACTTTCGTTCAATGGTACTTTCGACAACAATTTCGCTTGTAATATGCACACAAGCACTTTTGAACTTTCATTCAATGAAACTAGTTTCGCTGGAATGCTGAAAACAACATCAAAGTGGATTAACACTGGTGCTTTCACCGGAAGATCATCACAGTTTCGCTGGATGAATTGATAGTTTCACCGGATGAAGCTGAAAAGGTTTTTCAACATGAGATTAATCTGAAATCACCAAAATCTCAATGGATTTGAGGTCTGATGATTGACAGAGCTTTCTAACCAATAACAAGCAAACTTCAATCAAATTCCATATCAATGACACTCAAATTTGATCCAAAATTGATGAAATATTGATATTGAACAAAAACAACCAAAAACCTCAACACTTGTTAGTCCATTTGATCGATTTGCAGTACAAATGAGATGTTGATTCGTTCAATATCGGATACAATAAAAAGATAACAAAGATGAATAACAATAAGAACAACATCAATGTCAATAAATAAGAACAATAATGATCAATACCATCAATAATAACCAAGCACAAGTGTATTTTAGTGAATAAACTGCTTACAAAGGGCTCTTGCAACAATGATAATCGATTAGGGTTTTTTTCAAATATGCCAAACAATGAACATAATCAAATCTATATATAGCAGTCCTAGTTTCACAGACTGCTGTCAGAAAAACTATGCTACTGAAACTATAGTTTCATCCGGTAGAAATAAAAGTTTCACTGGGTGAACTAAATATCTGACTATGGACGAAAGTACAGTTTCGCTCATAGTATCGCTAGACTACAAAACTAAACAAAATGAACCATACAAAAGTAAACTAACATTAAACCTATTACAAGGTAATATAAATGTAATCTAATCTAAAGTAAGTCCAACCATTTACTTCATCTTTAATACTCCCCTTAGGTTGGATCTCACCACCTTCACTTGTCTTGATTTGTCTAATCGGTTCTAGTCTCTCCCGCTCCATCTAATGTATCTTTATCTGCTCCTCCAGCTTCTTCCTCTGGAGTCTTAGACATAGGCTCTCCCTAGTTAGCTTGAGTATCCCCCGCTGCCTATGATCGACTAGATGCTGAGAACACAACAGTTGTAGTTCGCGATGCAGATGAGAGTCGATTGTGTTGGATTTGTGTTTGTCAGGTAAAACTGAATGTGGCAATTGATTATAGATAGATAGACGTTCGATTAGGTTGAATTAATTTGATTATTATTGAGCTTTAATGTTCGAATGACTCTATTATTAAGGGCATCAGTTATTCTTTCGATTAAGCTTTGTAACTGGTGTTTAAACACGATTTGGAGGTGTATTCAAGTTCGAAACAGGTTCTAGAACGATTTGGAACGGTTTGGGATTAAGAATTTGATGGGTTTAAGTGGTTTTAGGGGTGACCGGAGCTCGGCTGGAGCTCCTGTCGGAAATGAGGGAAAGAAAAAAGGGCCAAGTGGTTGGGTTTGTAAATTTAAAAGTTACACTTTGGTCCCTCGACTTTGTATTCTTATTATTTTATGTAAAAAATTTCAATTAAAATTTTAATTTTTGACATAAAGACCCCCTCAACTTATTTAAACTTTAAGTTTCATTTATTTCATAACTTATTAATTGTTTTGCTTTCGTAAGTTTTCTTTTTTATTATTATAGTTATATTTATTTTATTTTTAGTGTACTTTTTATTGTTATGCCTTAAATGAAATTGATTATAATAAGCAAAAGTTATAAAACTTGTATTATTATATTATTATTATTTTAATAAATTAACTTATCAGCTACAAATTAATTAAACAAGCATATGAATCCCTTAAAGCTTTATAAATGACATAAAAATCCTTACAAAAGTTATAATAAAGTTAACTTTTAATCAGCGAAAAATATACCAAATGTTACACAAAAAAGATAACTAAAGATTGAATGAAAGAAGAAGACAATTGACATATTTGCCATTGATGGAAATAAGGGAAAGATTACACACTGGTTACCATAGCAGTGCTATCTCTCCTTGCACACGAAGCAGCCACTATTATAACAAACTTATGCAGACCCGACCTTTACTAAATTCTATTATATATAATATTCTCTTGTAACAAAATCCTAGCCACTTTTAGAATAATATGTTTATCCTTTATATAATAAACCAAAAGTTCTTTTGAGCCCCTTTGTTGTGGTGAATTTGCATCACATTGTTACTTCTCCCTGTATATATACAACAATCCACTCATTGTGGAGTAAACAAGTCAAGTTAATAACGCTCATTTCTCAATGGTCGAGTCTAAAGTAAAAACATTCAACATAGAGACATCAAAGAAAAGACTCAAATCAACACCAAATAAATACCGAAAAATGATGATCATGTAGCTTTAGCAAATAAAAATAAAAATAAAATATTATATGTTGCACTTGTATGTCCAGTGACTAGTTTGATCTTCTCTTTATTTATTCGAAATTGATATACCCTGTTTAGATCTAGATTTCCTCCGTACGACAATTGTTAGCCGTTGAAGGCGTTAGACTTTGCTAATGCGGTGGAGCTTTATAGGCAGGCCTTGTTTAGGAACAGGGAATGGGACGTACTGTATGCGATTGTCTTTTCTAATCACCTCCCATCTGCAAAACAAACGGTTTTTAGGGTTTGCAAGTTCTCAAATATCTTGAACCATTAAAATTATTACACTTTATTTACTTAGAAGTAATAATCAAAGAGTTCTTGTTATATATATACTATGTATGTAAATTGTAAAAGGTAAAAGTATGCTTGCCTGAAGGAGTTAGTCAAGTGATGGATGAGGATAAGCATCTGAACCTTAGCTAGCTCGCTACCAGGGCACGAGTGAGTTCCGTTACCAAAGGGAATGTATGTGTTCGCGCGAGGTGCAACCTAATTTATAAAACCAATTAATATCAATTATGTATTCACCTATATATGCATGCATATTGTCTAAATAAAAAGAAACAATTAGAGTATATATATTGGTTATTCTCTAACCATGAATCGTGACGGGTCAAACTTGTTCGGGTCAGGATAGTAGCCTGGGGAATAGTGGATTGTTCTAAAGAGAGGAAGGACCTTCCACCACGCGGTATTAGGTATCCTTCTATTTCAACATCTTCAACCGCTTCTCGAAACAAGAATGAGAGTACGCTTGCAGCTCTCAAGGTCTCTTGTATCACTCGAGTAGTTACTGGCATGTGTCTAGTATCTTCCCATGTAATCCCACGCTTGGTTTCCAGTCTCTTACACCAGATTTCATCTTGTTCCATCTGTTTTTTTTAATAATCCTTTTGTAAATATGTGTATCAAATAAGCCTGCTTTCTTAACATCGAAAGTTGAAGATAAAATATTACTATTTTTTTTTACAACGGGTATGATTCCGTCAATTTTACCCATCCGGTACCGAACTTTCAATCGATGTTTTGAGTACTATTGTTTACTATAAAAAAGGTTGGTTTTTACTTCCTATTTTGAGCATGGAAAGATTTGACTACCTTAACAGTGTCCAAGACATGAGGATCATCATGCAAGTACTTGAGCAGCCATGTTAGGACAGTTGCAGTTGTATCCTGAGCTGCAAATATGACTCCATTATATTATCTGCTATTTGTGAATCACTCAATTGGTCTTTTCCCTTTAACCCCAAGAATACTCCTAGCAATCCTCCACCATTCTCCCCAATCTCCTTTCTTTTCTCTATCACCTTCTTCAATCGCTCATTAAGAAGTTTCCTAGCCTGTATTTCATGGTGTTAATAAAGATATACGCATAATTTTTAGTAAAAAATCCCAAAAGTACTATGTATAGCATCCAAAACGTGCAATATAATACTGATTTATTCATAACTTATAAAGACACACACACGTACATATTTAGAAACGTTACGTAAGGTATCCCTTAAAAATAGATGATCCAAGAAGTTAGTAAGTAAATAATTTTTTAACGAAGGTAGACATTATTTATTACTATAGACATATCTTATGTGTCAACAGATACAAGAAAAACACCAAGGCAAACTAGACTAAACTACTTAAATCATCATACTACCTAGTAGTTTCATTGCAAACTAATAAAAAAAATTCATAATATTTCTTCTTTTTGTTGAAATTATTTAAGTTGCAGATTTTAGCCGATATACATAGAGTATAAGTCGCGATAAGTTGATAGTTAACGCAGTATTTCACATAATCCAATCCGTCAAGCATACTTCTTAGCAAAAAAAATAAATAAAAAATAAAATATCAAAAAACATTATCTTATTTTATCACTCTAATAAAAGATTAATTAGAGTGAACGCGTGTCGGTACTACATTTTTTATCAACAAAACGGTACTACATTGTTTATTAACAAAATTATCTCGATTCTCTGTTTTATTAAATAATTACATTAACAACTAATAATATTATTTAATTTTTTTAAAAACTAAAATCATGTTTTTAAAAAAATTAGAAAAAAAATATTTTATATTAATGTTATTTTTATAGAAACAATTTTGTTAAAAAATAAAAAAATATCAAAAATCAATCTTTTTAAAGAAATGAACTATTTTAAAATTGACATTTCTAAAAAGTAAAATTTTTAAAAATAAAAAAGTAATTAAATTTGAAAGTTACAATAAGAAATTTTTTTAATATAACATTTTAAAACAATTTCCATTAAAATAAAAAGTTTAAAAAAGTTAACATCATTGTTTAATATTATAATTCATACGTATATGTAATTTCAATCTTATCCTATGTTAGAATATTTGAATATTGTTTAATAATTAATAAATTTTAATTTAATTTAATATTTTATTATTTAACACGTATAATACACAAACATGTATGATACACGGGTTACTAAAGGTGGTAATAAATAAATAAAAAAATAACCTCTTGACATATGTAATTAAACACAACACAAATACAAACGTTTACGGATCATGTAAAATATATGTGTGTAGGTATGATTCTTTTGTGAATAGAAGTATAAATACTCAAGATTTTATTATTACTCATAATTTATTATTTTAAAGTCTCAACAAAAAAGCTGTCTCCTTCTAAGGAGTCGAGGGACTAAATCATAAAAAGTACGGATATAGACGGCTAATAGTACATTTGAAGCTATTTTATAAAAATAAATTCAAAAAACAATTTTTTAAATAAAAAGAAAATCACATATGATCATATTACATCTTTTATGATATGACATATAATAAAATGGCATCATATATGTTCATATATGAATATGATGAATATAAAGTTAAAATCGTGGGTAGACAAGTGTGCTTGAAGACAAAAGTGAAGTAAGTAATCAATGGCAGAATAATATACCAGGATATCCGTATATTTTTACAGAAATGATGCATGACCTCCAAGTGGTTACTTTCTATATTTAGAATTTAAAGAATTATCATGTCCTCACCTTCAACGCTTTCTTGAATGGAGTTCCAGGGAGGTTCAAAGGCATTGAATTATACCCTTTCTCTATGCAATGATACAGATGCTTCAGTCCTTGGATTTCATTCACATCCGCATCCTCCCCAAATACTGATATTATCGCCACTTCATACGAATACTGCATGTACATCACAAATGAAAGCAAAAATTAAATACACGTACATTGTCAAGTCATCATATAGATCAATTAATGATCATGGTATAACTTGACCAACAAGTAATTAAGCATACCTTCTTCATTTCATTCAAGGTGTTAATGGTATTAGTATGTTCCCAACTGGCAAGAAGACCAATGGCGATGCCCTCGATCTTGTGAACCGCGCCTTTTAACGCGGAAGGAAGAAAAGAAGATTGGATGAGTTTCTTGAGATGGGAATGGTATGCACCCTGGTGGAAAAAGACCGCCTGAGGGCCTATCAGCATCTCTTTGCTTACGGGATACGTGGGTCTGAAGAGATGAGAACGAGTCACCAAGATGATTTTGGTTATCTCTGGGCTTGATATCATTACACACGGGCATCCCAATATGTGACTCTTGAATATTTTCCCATACCTGCATGACCAACAATTAATCATTTACATTTTACTAGTTTATCAAAAATGAAAGATATATCAAATTAAGATTAATTAATCAAACGGATACTCGAAATATGAGAGTATTAATTAAATAATTGAATGCATAACTTAAATGCAGTTCAAAAAAATTAAATCCATAAATGAACTGTGATATGATTTGAATTAATTTCCTAAACTACATAAAAATTATACAAATGCCATTCTCGACCATTTTCGAAACACAAAAATATTTTTTAATAAGATTTTTCAATACCTTGTAGCTCATAATACGTTTATAAATTAAAATATCATAAATTATTATGTTATATATATCACACTTAATCATCGTATATAAGACCATTCTGAAAAAAAAACAACGAAACAAAAATGCATCACTCGGACTTTGTCTTCATCACATTTGCAGATTACAGTCACCTTATTTGAGTAAAACCCATACAACCGATTAATTAATTATTAGTGAAGTAAAAGTTATGTTGATATCACACCGACCAGGAACAGAAATATAATAAAAAAAAAGGTGGTCGAATACCTTGACTGACGGTTGGAGAAGAAAGTGTTGGGATTTTGTGTGTAGAGGCTGAGGGTTTCACCGACGTAGGGCCAACCCATTGAGCCCGGCGGTAGCCTCCGGTGGGTATTTCCTGCCCCGCCACGGCTCCGGCGTACGAGATGATACACGAGAATGAGGAAAGCCAGAAAGGGTGGGAAAAGGAAATGCGGTGGTATCACACACATCATAGAAATATTTGGTGATGAAAATCTTTATATTAGCGATCACGATGGTTGCAGAGTTTAAGGGTGGCTGAGGTGGTGGTGGGTTATTTATACACAGTGTGGAATGGTTTGGGGGGGGTGGAAAAGGTGGGTCTAGGACAGGTGTCAGTAATGTACGACAACACGTCACATACAATGCCATTGATTGCCGCATTGCCAGAAGTCATTCATTCCCGAAATTTGAATTCACTATAGTGACAAGATTATGTAAGCCACTATTAATTACATATATACGTACGTGTCTAATAATTAAGTTATTCAATTCTTTTTTAATAAGTGTTCTTTTACAAAAAGTACAGCAAGTAATAATGGCCTAATGGGTGATCGAGCGTTACATATCATCATTTATTTTTTTAGATCGATATGGATAAGACCACATTTATAAAACTTACTTTTCGTGATTAAAGTTTCGCGAAGAACAAACACGATGTAAATTTAGAATCCAAATAAAAACAATTAAGACAAAACACGTTCAAAACATTATACCAACTAAAAGGGTCGGTTCTAAGAAATCCCAAAAGATGTTGAGATTGTAACGAGAACAAAAAACAAACTCTTGTAAAACAACTTAAGAAAAGTATAAGATGAATAATTTTTATGTAAAAAATTTATAATACGACGATAATTATTATAAAAATAAACAAAATGAATGTATTATATTAAAATAATCTAATTTACTTAAACGAATCGGTAAGGCTTTTTACCATTTTTGAAAACAACGTTCTCGATCAAGTTTTCATATTAACTTAAGTTTAATTGGATAAATGGTTTTGAGATAAACTATTTAAAATATCAATGAGATTTAATAGGTTAATAAGTAAAATGTTATTTCTAGTGAGTATATATATAAGACAAGGTTGAAATAACAACCGTACCAAATTGTAAAAACTCTTTTAACTATTTTTGATACAATGATTTAATTATTGAATGATAAGATCATATGTGTCTATTTTTCAAAAAAAAATAGAAAAGACCTCATAAAAACAAAAAGATTCATATTACTTGTCACCCCTACCATCTTTTGATTCACCATAATTTTTTTTTTTAAAATTACCCCTATATTTTTAAAACCTTTAGAATTTTTTTATACATTGTTATTTTTTTCGAATTACATCATTAAATTTGTTTAATTTTTCTCTTTAATTGTACTATAGTCTTGAAAATTTTAAAGTATTTTTCCAGATATTATAATAAATTACAACATGTTTATATGAATTCATTTCATAATACCTACAATGAATCACATGATATTGTAATTTTTTAAATCATATTTTTTTAATTACAATCTATTTGAATGCAAAATACTAATGCTTAGAGTTAATTAATTTATATCATAATTACTTACAATAAATTATATCAAAGAAAACATATATAAAAACCAATAAAGTGTGTATAAACTCATGTTCCATCAGATCCTTCAACACACAGATCAGATAATACTCCTTTAATTTCCTCAACACACGAGCTTTCTTTAGCTTCATCTATTGGATTCTTATGCATGGGAACAATTTCACCATCGCAAATCCATCATACCGTCGCTGGTTAAAAAGTGTTCAACCACAGTTTGTTCGGCCCACTTTTATGAGTGGTTAAAAAGTCTTTCAAAGCTTTTTAGAATAAAAGTTACTTTAATTAACCCTATACTTTAAAAGATAGAAATATACTCGGTTTAAATAATCATTATAAAAAAGTTGTTTGGGTTTAAAAAATGGATAGAACAAGTATTGAATAAATAAATAAATAAAGTATACATAATTTCTTTGTTTGTCTCGCGTAACCATAATTAGTCATTAAATAATTACTAAATTGTCATGTGTCAAAAGCGTAATTATGTTTCATCAGGTATAACTGCATATATCTTTTTGTAAAATAACTTAATTATATATTTACACAAGTCAAAATTGAAAATGCATATTTCTCCTTTTTTATTTTTTAGTTGCATAATTCTCTTCAAAAATTAAATACATATCCTTTCTTAATGGAAAATTTTTCAAATTCACCCATTGATTTTTTTATGAAAAATAAATTATAGATTGATAATGTTACTCTTATTTTTAACAAAACTAAGAAATAATTTAAAATTTTCATATACACTCATTTTTAGCTAACTTTTTCTATAATTTTTTTTTTGTGTTTTTAATCATGTTTGGCATGTGAGTGTTTTTGGTATTTTAAACTTTGTTTTTTGTGTATTCTAATAATTTTATTCGAATGTGTTGAGTGTAATCTTCTTTATTAAGTTTTTTGAGTGAATAATAAAATGCATTACAAATACAAAATTTTTCGGATGTTTGGAGTTCGAAAATTGGTATTCGGTTTCGGTTTCGGATATTTTTAAACACCCCTAAGACACACACTATGTTAGTATGATATCAACTTTATTTTCGTATAGTGTGATACTTAATTTAAAACGATGTTGAGATTTTTAATTAGAGTAAGTTTATACAAAATGTGTTTTGTTCTAAAAATGGTAAAAAGATAAAATGAAGCATAAAAAAACAAAATGACACATAAAAAAACACAATGAGAGGTAGTTACGAGCGATAAGATACAATAACGAATAATAAAGACATAATGATGAGTATAAAAGATAAAATCAGTTGGAAACAAAAAAAATTCTCAAAGTCACGAGCTAAAATCCAAAAGCTAAGATCATAGAGTTTGATGAGCCGGTTAAAACACTACTGAAATGAGTTCAATCAGAGTCCGTTTGAATCAATTTATGAGCAGCTAAAGAGTTCTTTCAAGCATTTTAGAATAAAGTAGTCTTTTATTTGAACACCATATACTCTTTATACACGTTTGAAAAAGATAGAAATATATTCAGTTTATCGTAATTTTTTTGAAGAGAAACTAAAGTATAAAAAACTCGTTTGGGTTTAAAAAATGAAAGGAACAAGTATTCAATATATAAATCAACAAAGTATAGTTAATTTCTTTTTGCCCACGTAACCATCATTAGTCGTTACATAATTAAAAAATTGTCATGTGTCAAAACTATAATAAAATTAGTTTCATTAGGGACAATTGTATGTGGTTGTAAAACAAGTTAATTGTATATTTAGTCAAGTTAAAATTAAAATCACATATATTTATTACTTTAATTGCATATTTATTAATTTTACAACAAAAAATGACATATATGTCCTTAATAAAAATAGTTTCAAATTTACCCACTGATTTATTTTATCCAAAATAAATTATAGATTGATAGTTTTACCATTGCATTTACCAATTAATACTGTAATTTTTTATATTTATGTATAATCCATTTTTAGCTAACCTTTGTTTATTCTTTTTAAATTTTAATATCTTTCTTTTTGATTTTTAGTCAAGTTTCACTAATGAGTGTTTCTAGTTTCTTAAACTTTTTTTTTCTTCTTTTGTGTTTTTTTTATATTTTTTTGTTTATTTATGTTGAGTCTATTATGTTTTATCTAGCTTTTAAGTAACAATAATAAAATACAATCCAAATATCAAATTTTAATTAGTTACAGAACTAAAAAAGCTATGACAAAAACACAATCACAAAAGAAGGGTTATATAAAATTTTGATAAAAAGTCAAACGGGTATGCTTGATATATCTTTCATTTAAGGAGGGGTTATATACAAGTTATATTTGAGATTTGATAAATATGCAATAAAGTAGATTAAGGAAGGGGATGCATGCAATTTTGATTTTGAGTTGAGTAAATGCAAGATCGGTATTGGTATCTTATCACAAGATTTATCTCTCAAACTAACTTAAACACATTCAAATAATGAAGCAGAATCTCTTAACTAAGTTGATAATAAGATAATAAGTTAATAAACACAAGAATAGTTTTTCAAGATACTTGTATATATTACTTCTCAACTTAATGTTACAAGACTATTACAAGCATAAACAAATGAGTTACATTGAGAAACTATATGTACTGCTATCTTGTAACACCCGGTTATTTATTTATTTTGAAGCCGACGAAGGAAGAAAAAGAAAATAAAGTCCTAAGTCGAGGGACCAAACTCGCCAACGAAAGAAAGTCGGGTGAGTGGGAGTATACAAGGGAGAGGGCAGCCCTTACCCTCTCCCTACACTCACATTTCAGCCAAAAGAAAGAGAAGAAGAGAGAAAGGAAGAAAAGAGGAAGAAAAGTTGGTTCGGGTTGGTTCGAGTGAGCCAAAATCGTCGAGAAGCGAGTCAAATCGAAGCTCTTCTCGTCGTGGTCATTTGTGTGAGTTCTAGGACCCCTCCTTTAAACGTTTTTGAATGATTTGGGACTTGAAAACATCTAAAAATCGGTTTTTTGAGTGTGTGCATGTTTGACCCGTTTGTGTATGTGTATGTGTGTGTATGATCCGTTTGAGCCTTGTTTGTGAGCTTGTGTGTGCTTGAATGGTGTTGTGGTATGCATCCCTAAGGTTTAGGATGGTTGATTTGGGCTTAAAATGGGTTTAGATGAGTTTGGAGGTCAAAAAGGGCAGTTCGCGTTCGGCTGGAACTGCATTCTGCATTAGCTAGGGCTAGGCGACCGACTGGAGACCAAATGGAGGCCATATGGCCGAATAGGATGCGATTGGGTCCATTCGCACGATTGAGGTCCATTCGCACGATTGAGGTCCATTCGCACGATTGAAGGCCCAGTCGCATGGAGGTCATGCGATTGAAGGTCCAGTCGCATATGTGCTCATCCGCATTAGTCCCATTCGCATAAGGTCCATCCGTATTAGTCCATTCGCACGATTGGGTGTTCATTCGCATGAGTGTTCATCCGCATTGGTTCATTCACATGATGTTCAGTTGCATGGAGGCCATGCGACTGAAGGGTGTCCATACGCCCAAATAGGGTTGTTGCACCCGAGGTGAAGTGTAGTTTAACTTCTGACTTTCGGGGGAAAATGCATATGTAAGTTTTGACGTAAGGGTTCCCGTAAGTTCATGTAAGGTGACGATGGAGGCCTTAGAGAGCATGTTGGGCATGCTGATGATGTTGCATGTTTATGCATGATGCATGTTATGTATGTATGATGTTCCCTGTATGACATGATGACTGTGCATGTTAATGTTCCTTATTATGATGTATGTTTATCTTTCCCGTGACCTTACGTGTTATGATAATGAATGAAATGAAGTATTACGTAACGTAAAGTGGAAGATAATGAAAAGTGGAACATGATGAATGCATGCATTAATGAACGATGAAAGTAATGAAAGTCTTGCAAGTATTGGATATCCGGACACACCATTAAAGGTGTTAACCCAACGGTGTGCGGGTTCGCTACCCCGGGAGGAGGCACATCAGGATCCTTCTCTGTGATCGACCATTTATATAGAACCTCTACCGCTTACTTCTAGTACTATGGCACCATGTTTAGCTAGTCTATTTATAGGCTTCAGCCCAGAAGCTAAATAGTTCGGGGTGTAGCATATGGTATTGGTACGGAAGACATCCGATGCGCAAGAAAAGATATAAAGATGAATGAACGAAGAAGAAGATAATAATGATATTATCTATGTGTATGTACGATGTGTGATCATGCAGAAGTAATGAACAGTTTTAACGAAAGAAAAGTATGTTTTATTTTATAAAACTAGAACTCACTCAGCAACGTTGACTTTGATGTGTTTCCAGTTGGTAGGTAATGATTGCTGAGGATGGCACAAGGTGCCTACTCAGCTCTTTTTGGATGGCATCCATTTATATAAAATTTTTGTGATGTAATGCAACAATGAATTTTGTAACTGATCAACGATGTATTATTTGGCAAAAGTTTTTATAATGAAATGTGATGTCATTTTTGAATGTTTCCGCTGCAACATTTTGTAAGATGAATGTAACTATATGTTTTATGTGTGATGAGGAACCACTGTAAGCGTCTCGGGAACGAGGCCTTACATATCTACAGCCGGTTATACTTAGATGACCAGCTGAAACTTACAACTAGATAAATACTACATTGTTAGAAGTAAGGTATCTAAGATAAAATATTATACTAGATTAGATAGTCATGACATGTCCATGACTTACTTTTTGTCACCGACCAAATTTGATAACTATACTAACTAATAAAAGGTAAACGATGGAATAAAGTATGTGAAAGGATTCCAACAAGTCTAATGCAGTCAAAACAATCAAAGCATTCAAAGTCTCTTAGCATGCATGCACTGAAGTATTGAAGTAGAAATGCTTCGAAAGTTTTACACCTCACACCAGAAATACTCTAAGTGTAAAATCTTCCGAAGTCAACACCAATATCTTCTAAAGCCAAATATTAAGTCTTCCAAAGCCAATTTTATGAAGACGGATTTCTTCCGAAGACTTTTATGTACATGCTATTATCTGATGTACTTTTCCATAAAGCTACACCACATTTTCGTTGTAACTCTGTTGACTTACCAACTTTCACAAGTTTTGGAAAGGTCTATGCTTTTGGAATACTATACATAGAGGTCTTTAGTTTGAGCTTTCTAATTTTTGTACATTATCCTTTTTGTAATATGTTAGGATGTGAGATATAGCATGTCATAGTCACTAGTTAAAAGTCAATCTGCCTTTTGACTTTACATTTGATTTTGTTGTCTATTCTTATGTATCCAGCTGGCTTTTAAAGTATAGTCGGCTGTAAGATTTAGTATATGTATCTTAAGTACTTGTAACTTTAGGAGGATGCTTTGTAACACTTTATAATAGAACTTGAGAAGTAATATACTGCAATCTTGAAAAACAAATACTTGTATAGTTATCTCGTTCTGTCTCTCTTTTACTTGTGTTCTTAGCATCTCTCATAATAGTTAACCAGTTCCTTATTTTGATCTATTAAGTGTTCTAAAGAACTCTCATCACTTGTGTTGTTGTGTTGTAAAAGTGCATCACCCCTTCTAACGGTCCTACATTTTGTATCAAAGCTTGTAAAGCTCTTGATATCAGATCTCATCATCTTAAGATCCATCAAACACACAAAACACTTAACAACTCAAATGGCAGCTATTACCAAGGCTGATATGGAAACTAGAACTATGACAAAGTCTCCAATAATCACTCCTGAAGACTTTAATACTTGGTGTCAAAGAATGGAAGCCTTTAACAATTCTCAAGACTCCAGGATATGGGACTTTGTTTTTGAAGGACCTTACATACCAAGCACCTCATCTGCTACTGGTGGTGGTATGATTCCAAAGGCTGTGGCTGATTTCTCTGATGAAGACATGAAGATAATAGAGATTGATCAGAAAGCCATGACAGCCCTTCAAACTGCTCTTCAAAACTTAATCTATAAGGCTTCAAGAAGTGCAAGACTTCAAAGCAACTATGGGAAGCACTGAAGCTTGTGTATGAGGGCTCAACTGAAGCCAAAGAGAACAAGAAGGATCTCCTCAAGCAAGAGTTTGAAAACTTCACCTTTAAAGTAGGTGAGACCATGACTCAATAATACTTTAGGTTTGTTGAGATTGTGGATACTCTAATGGATGTTGGAGTAATTTTTGAGAACGGGGACATTATAAGGAAGTTTATGTCCTCTCTTCCTAGACAATGGACACACTACTATGTTGTTATCAAGAGGACTGAGAACCTTAAGACTCTTACTTTGACTAAGTTGTATGGTATTCTCAGTGGCTAGCAGATAGAGATGAACATGCAAAACTCATCTAGTAACTCTAGCAATCAATGATTTTAGCCCTTTATGTGATTGAAAGGGATAGCATAGATCCTCAACATTATCTCATATGCTACCCTGAAAACTCACAAAAGGGTCCATTTATCACCTTTTAGAGACTCCAAGAGAAAGCTACACTCAAGGAAGTCCCTTCCAAGAGACAAGTTCTTCTCATGCTTTTGTCTCTACTGATGAATCCACAAGCAACTTTCTCTTCACCCTTGAAGACTTGGACTGTATCCATCCAGATGATCTGGAATATATGGAGATAGTTCAGCAGATGACTCTTCTCACTCACAGAGCGAAGAAGTTCTACAAGAGGACATGGAGGAAGTTTCCTTGCAATGCAGCTAGTGGAAAGTATGGGTTGGATAAAAGCAAGGTAAAGTGTTACAACTATAACCAGATGGCATACTTTCCTAGAGAGTGCAAGGCACCAAGAGCAAATTGTGGCGAGACTCAAGCCAAACCGAACTACACTAAGAGAGTTCCCCAGAATGAGAAGCCAAAGCACCAAGCTGCAGTTGCTGTTGAAGAAGGAGGCTTTAGCTTTCAGGTGGAAGATGCATCTCCAAATCAAGCACTCATGGCTGACCATTATGAAGCCAAGGTATTGAAACATCTTTGCACTCTAGAATGTATTGCTAAAGTTAATAGATATTGGTCTTATAACTTAGAGATGAGATCTGATCTTGAGTCCTTAAATATCTTAAAATCTGATTTTGAAAAAGGCTAAAAATGATTATAAGTTAAAGATAGAGAACTTAGAGAAAACCATTTCAGTTCTTAAACATGAGCACACCAATTAATGGACTCAGATCAAGGATCTCATAACCAAGTTGATTGAATGCAAAACTGAGCTTGTGATCAGCAAAGCTAGGGCGGAAAAATGTGTTCTTGAAGAAGAGACCTTCAAGAACATGATATCCTCATCCTTGCATGCAAAAGTTTGTTATCAGAATAAGCAGGGACTAGGATCTTGTGAGATAGCTCCTCCACAAACATTCTTTTCTGTAAGATCACCTAGGTGTGGAACTTATGAAGATGAGCTTCCTCTCATAGACCTCTTAACTGAAGAGGTTGAAGAGGAGATAATGAAGAATGTTTGTATGAAGAGTGAAGGAGAGCATTCTAATAAGGGTCTTCATCCCTCTGAGGAGATTAAAGCTATTAGGATGAACAAGTCCAAAAGAAAGAACTTGATTAGAAAAATCAAGAGAAAGGCAAAGAAGGCTCAAGAGATCAAGGCCACCTTCAACTCTTCACAGAAACAAGTCTTTCTTTCTGCGGGATTTGAAGTGGTTAAAAGCTGAGGACACAAACTTGAACTCCAACAACAAGAGTTCTAGTTCATGTCCAAATCATCCTACCATCAAGACGAAGGCTGATAAGTTGTGCACCACTGCTGTACAACATGAACCATCAAGCTCCAAAGGTAATTCTAACCCCATAAGAATTGCCACATCATCTGAGAAGATGAAGATGGAGAGTGAAAGTGAACAAGTTCAGCCTTGTTCTCAAAAGAAGATCCTAGAAGGAAGAAAACAGATTGTGTTATGTGTGGAAATATCTCTCACTTTGCTAAGGATTGTGTTTACAATCAAAAGAGTACTCTCCACATTACAAAGAAAGAAACTTCTAAGAATCTGGAGAAGAAGAAGCGAGCTTCAGATGGAAAATCTCTTTCCTTCAGAAGCTCCAAAATGAAGAAGACAAGTGGAAACTTGCCTTTGGAAGAAACTTTGGTCTCAGAAGAAAGGAATACTTCCGAAGTACTATAAGATCTCCTAGGTGTGGAACTTGCCAAGATGAGCTTCCCCTCATAGACCCCTTGACTAAAGAGGATGAAAAGGAGATGACGAAGAATGCCTCAGAGAGGACAGAAGAAGAGTATTTTAAGAAGGGACATCATCCCTCTAAGAAGAGTAAAGCTTTTGGGATGACCAAGTCGAAGAGGAAGTACTTGATAAGAAGGAGCAAGATAAAGGAAAAAAAAGGGTCAAGAGATCAAGGCCACTTTTAGCTCTACATAGAAACAAGTCTTTGTTTCTATAGGATTTGAAGTGGTTAAAGCAAAGACACAAACTTGAACTCCAACAACAAAAGTTCTAGGTTATGTCCAAGTCATCCTATCATCATGAAGAAAGCTGATAAGTTGTGCACCACTGCTGTACAACATGAACCATCAAGCTCCAAAGATAGTTCTAACCCCACAAGAATTGCCACATCATCTGAGAAGATGAAGATGGAGAGTGAAAGTGATCAAGTTTAGCCTTGTTCACAAAAGAAGACTCCTAGAAAGAAGAAAATGGACTGTGTTATGTGTGGGAGTACCTCTCATCTTGCTAAAGATTGTATCTACAATCTAAAGAGTACTCTCCACATCACAAAGAAAGAAGCTTCTAAGAGTGTAGAGAACAAGAAGAAAGCTTTGGAAGGAAAATCTCTTTCCTTCGAAAGCTCCAAAATGGAGAAGAAGATAAGTCTAAAGACTGCTAGAGTAAAAGCAAGATCTTCTGAAGGCCCAGTCATCAAAAATTCAAAAGTCAAAAAAACTTCCAAAGTATTAAAGGTCACGTCTAAGCCTCCAAAAGTGGTGTGGAAGTCAAAGAAAGATCAAGTGGCTAAAAGTTCTTCATCAACTTCAGCAAATGATCCATCCAACATGACTATAGGATCAATTACTATTGCATTATCTTCAACTTATTTTGATGAGCCCAAGACCAATAAGGCTTGGGTTTTGAAATGTAACTAACCATCTCTTTTTTGTAGGGACAGGTCAAGACAAACAAAAATGTATGGATCATTGACAGTGGCTATTCAAGGCACATGACATGCAATAGGTCACTACTCCAAAAGTTTGAAAGGATTGATAGAGGACCATTTGCTTTTGGAGGAGATGCTGGAGGTTACATTACAAGAAGGGGTAAGGTCACAAATGGTAAGCTCAGTATTAAAAAAGTAAATTTTGTCAAAGAGCTTGGGTACAATCTTCTGAGTGTATCCTAATTTGTGATAAGAGTCATAACATACCCTTTACTGAGCATGAGTGCATTGTTCTCAAGCCCGAGGTGGTCATTCCTCATAAGCATATCCTGCTCAGAGCCCCCAAGAGAAGGAACATGTACATGATGATTTGCAAGAGATATCTCCCAGGAGAAGTTTCATGCTTTCTATCAAAAGCAAATAGTGATGAGTCTTTCCTTTTGCAGAAAAGATTGTGCCATGTAAACTTTAAAAACATAAATAAACTTATTAAGAATGATATGGTAACTGGAATGCCAAAAAAAGAGTTTACAAGTGATGAACATTGTGTGGCATGCCTCAAAGGGAAACAACACAAGGTATCTCACAAGTCAAAGGAAAGAAACTTCATCATTACACCCTACACTTGTTACATATGGAGCTTTTTGGCCCAACTAGTTTAATGAGTCTAGGAAGGAGCTCTTACTATTTAGTGATCACAGATGACTTTACAAGATTCACATAGGTTTTTTTCCATAGTACTAAGAATGAGACTCTTGAGACTCTGAAGAATTTCATTTTAAATATTGAGAATCAATGTGATCACAAGGTCAAAACCTTAAGATGTGATCAAGGAACTGAATTCAAAAACCAAATCCTTGATACATTTTGTGATGAAAAAGGTATTACAAGAAAATATAGAGCTCCCAAGACTCCTTAGCAAAATGGTGTTGTTGAGAGGAGAAACAGGACACTTATTAAAGCTACAAGAACTATGCTGTCTAATTCTAAACCATTCATCACCTTCCAAACTGAGGCAGTCAACACTGCCTACTATGTACAAAATAGATTTTTAGTGGTTAAGACTCATTGTAAGACTCCTTATGAACTTTGACACAAGAGGAAACCTCTAGAGATTAATGAAGAGGCTGATGCAACCTAAACATCCAAAGTCTGTCCTGCATGCTGCACAAGTGCATTGTAGAAGAATGCTTAGGAAGTTTCATACATGCAACAGAATTATTCTAAGTGTGAAATCTTCCGAAGCCAAGATCACTATCTTCCGAAGCCAAATATGAAGTCTTCCGAAGCCTCAGAGACAAAGTCTTTCGAAGCTTCAACTTATGAAGACAGATTTCTTCCGAAGACTTTTGACACATGCTTTATCTAGTGTACTTTTCCATAAAGCTAGACACCTTTCCGCTGCATCTGTGTAAGGTCACCAACTTGCATGAGTTTGTGAAAAGGTCCATGCTTTTGGTAACTATACATTGAGGTCTTGAGTCTATAACTTTCTACTTCATGTACTTTATCCTTTTTGTAATAGATAAGGATGTGAGCTATGGCATGTCATAGTCACCAGTCAAAAGACAATCTGCCTTTTGACTCTACAATTGATTTTGTTTGTGTCTAGTCAAATGTATCCAGTTGGCTTTCAAAGTATAGCCGGCTGTAGGAGTAGTATAAGTATCTCATGTTCTTATATCTTTCTATTATACTTTGTAACACTTGTAATAGAACATAGAGAAAGCAATATACTCCATTCTTGAAAACCATACACTTCTGTTCTCTTGTTCTGTCTCTTATATTACTTGTGTTCTTAGTATCTTATTGTGGTTAATCCAGTCTTACTGTTTGATTAAGTTTGGGTAATCTCCTCTTTGTGTTGTTTTGTTATAATTGACCCCCTTCACTTGTCCTGCATTTGGTATCAGAGCTATCCAGGCTCTTAATATAAGATCTCACCATCTTAAGATCCCTCTAACACACAAATACTCAACTTTTCAAATGGTAGCCGTTTCTAAGACTAATATGAAAACTGGAACCATGAACAAGTCCCCACTGATCACTCTTGATGAGTTTGACACCTGGTGTTTGAGAATGGAAGGTTTCATCAGGTCTCTTGATTCAAGAATGTGGGAGTCTATTAAGAATGGACCTTTCATACCTAGCACCCCTTCTCCTACTGGTGCTGGTATGATCCCAAGGATGTGGCTAACTACTCTGACGAGGATGGGAAGAGAGTAGAGATTAACAGAAAAGCCATGATAGCCCTTCAAACTGCCCTTCCAAAATCTGTGTATAGAGGTTTCAAGAAGTGCAAAACAACCAAGCAGCTGTGGGATGCACTGAAACTGATGTATGAGGGTTCCTCAAAAGCCAAGGAGAACAAGAAGGATCTCCTAAAGCAGCAGTTTGAAAACTTCACCTTCAATACAGGTGAAACCATGACTCAACAATACTTTAGGTATGTTAAGATTGTGGATACCCTTGTGGATGGAGGAGTTTCTCTTGAAAACAAAGACAGTGTAAGGAAGTTCATGTCCTCACTTCCTAGGCAATGAACACACTATTGTGTGGTGATCAAGAGAACTGAAAATCTCAAAACTCTTACTCTGACAGAGTTATATGGGATTCTCAGTGGCTACCAGATGGAGATGAACATGCAAGGTTCATCTTGCAACTCCAACAATCAAATGGGATTAGCCCTACATATGGTTGAATGGGACAACATAGAACCCAAACATCATCTCATATGCTACCATAACAACTCACCAAAGGGTCCTTTCATTATCTTCCCAGAGACACCAAGGGAGAACTACACTCAAGGAAGTCCATTCCAAGAGACAAGCTCTTCTCAAGCTTTTGTGTTTTCTGATGAAAGTTGTGGCAACTCTCTTTTCACTCTTGAAGACCTGGATTATATTCATCCAGATGATCTAGAATACATGGAAATAGTCCATCAGATGGCTCTTCTCACTCACAGAGCCAAGAATTTCTACAAGAGGATTGGAAGGAAGTTTCCAAGCAATGCAACCAGTGGAAAGTTTGGCCTGGAAAAGGCAAAGTCAAGTGTTACAACTGTAACTTGATAGGTCACTTTGCTAGAGAGTGTAAGGCACCTAAAACAAATGGTGGCCAAACACAGTCCAGACCTAACTACACTGACAAAGCTCTCCAGAATGAGAAGTCAAAGCAGCAGGCTGCTGTTGCTGTTGAAGAAGGAGGCTTTGACTATAGCTTTCAGGTGGAAGATGCTTCTCCAAACCAAGCATTGATAGCAGATCATGATGAAGCCAAGGTATTGGAACATCTCTGTACTCCTGAATGCATTGCTAAACTTTTTAAAATCTAATTTTAGAAAGTCTAAAAATGATTATAAACAGAAGATAGAGGACCTAGAGAAAACCATTTCAGTTCTAAAACATGAACACACAGATTTTAGGACTCAAATCAAAGATCTCATAACCAAGCTGACTGAGTGCCAGGCTGAGCTTGTGATCAGCAAAGCCAGGGCAGAAAAGAGTGTTCTTGAAGAAGAGACCTTCAAGAACATGATATCCTCATCCCTGCACAACAAGGTGTGCTATCAAAATAGGCATGGACTAGGATCCAATGAGATAGCTCCACCATACACAATCTTGTCTGTAAGACCTCCTAGGTGTGGAACTTGTGAAAATGAGCTTCCTCTTATAGATCCTATGAGTGAAGAGGATGAAGAAGAGATAGTGAAGAATTCCTCGGAGAAGAGTGAAGAGGAGAATTCCAAGAAGGGCCACTATCCTTCTAAGGAGAAGAAGAAGACTGTGATGACCAAGTCCATGAGAAAGAACTTGATTAGAAAGAGCAAAAGAAAGGCAAGGAAGGCTCAAGAGATCAAAGCTACTTTTGACTCTAAGCAGAAACAAGTTTTCATATCTGCAGGGTTTGAAGTAGTAAGGACTGAAGACATCAACCAAAATCTTCTGCTAAGAGTTTTGGTTCTTGTTCAACTCATCTCAGTAACAAGAAGAAGACTGATCTGCTGTGTATCACTGCTGCACAGCCTAGACCATCAAACTCCAAGAACAGTTCTCAGCCCAAAAGGACTGTCTCAGCATCTGCAAAGATGATGGTGGAGAAGGGATGTGACCAAAGACAGTCTTGTTCCCAGCAAAAGACTCTTGTGAAGAAGGAAATGGTATGTGTCATGTGTGAAAGTATCACTCACATTGCTAAGGATTGTCCTTACAATCCTAAAGGTACTGTCCATATGACCAAGACAAAGACTTCAAAGGATCTCAAGAAGATTCAAGCTTCAGAAGGAAAACCTGTTTCCTTCGGAAGCTCCAAGTCTAAGAAGAAGGCAACTGGAAAATTACCCTCGGAAGAGAAGTTGGTCTCGGAAGAAAGGAATTCTTTCGAAGCACTGAAGTCTGCTGCAGTGTCTGCAGAATCTTCTGAAGGTTCAGTCATCAAAACTTCCAAAGTCCCAAAAGGTTCAGAAGTTTTGAAGGTCAAGTCCAAGACTCCAAAGGTGGTGTGGAAGTCTAAGAAAAGACCAAGTGATTGAAAATTCTCCATCAACAAGAGCTGAAGATTCTCTTAGTACAACCATAGGATCTATTACTGTTGCATTACCGTTCATAAATGAGACCAAGACAAGCAAGGCTTGGTTTTCAAATGTAACTAATCATTTTCTTTGTGCAGGGACAGCTGAAGACAAACAAAATTATCTGGATCATAGACAGTGGCTGTTCTAGGCACATGACAGACAATAGGTCACTACTCCAGAACTTTGAAAGGATTGAAGGAGGACCAGTTGCTTTTTGAGGAGATGAAGGTGGTTACATTTCTAGAAGGGGCATAGTCACAAATGGTAAGCTCAGCATTGTAAAGGTAAACTTTGTCAAAGAGCTTGGGTACAATCTTCTGAGTGTATCCCAATTTTGTGATCAGAGTCATAACATGCTCTTTACTGAGCATGAGTGCATTGTTCTCAAGCCTGGTATGGTCATTCCTCATGACCATATCCTGCTTTGAGCCCCCAGGAAAGGAACATGTACAAGATGGATTTGCAAGAAACAACTCTCTCTGGAGAAGTCTTATGCTTTCTGTCTAAAGCCAATAGTGATGAGTCTTTCCTATGGCATAAAAGAATGTGCCATGTAAACTTTAAGAACATGAATAAATTAATTAAGAATGATTTGGTAACTGGAATACCAAAGAAAGAGTTTACAAGTGATGACGATTGTGTTGCATGCCTGAAAGGAAAGCAACATAAGGTATCTCACAAGCCTAAGGAAAGGAACTCCATCACTACACCCCTACACTTGTTACATATGGATCTCTTTGGCCCCACCAGTGTAATGAGTCTATGAAGGACATCTTATTGTTTAGTGATCACAAATGACTTTACAAGATTCACTTGGGTCTTCTTCCTTATAACTAAGGATGAGACTCCTGAGATTATGAAGAATTTCATCTTAAAGATTGAGAATCAATCTGATCACTAGGTCAAGATCATAAGATGTGATCAAGGAACTGAATTTAACAACCAAAGCCATGATGCATTTTGTGATGAAAAGGGTATTACAATACAATACAGTGCTCCCAGGACTCCTCACCAGAATGGTGTTGCTGAGAGGAGAAACAGGACACTGATTGAAGCTGCAAGAACCATGTTGTCTGACTCTAAGCTGCCCACCTTCTAGGCAGAGGTAGTCAACACTGCTTGCTATGTGCAAAACAAAGTTTTAGTGGTCAAGACTCATGGCAAGACTCCTTATGAACTTTGGCACAAGAGGAAACCTTTCATTGGTTTTTCTCAGGTCATTTAGATGTCCTTGAACCATCTTGAATACTAAAGATCAAATTGACAAGTTTGCTGAGAAATCAGATGATGGACATTTTGTTGGATACTCTTCTCAAGCTAAGGCTTATAGAGTATACAATCTCAGAACTAAAATTGTTGAGGAGTCAGCCAATGTGACTTTCAATGAACACACACCCTATGTGGCTGGTTCTGGTCCTGATTGGCTATTTGATATTGATTTAGTTACCAACTATTTTAACAAATCTTGTGAGGATGTTTCAGGATCTGTAGAAAATTTAAATACAGGTGATCCTGATCCAAGATTTGAGCTAAGAAGACCTTCAACTCACACATATTCAGCTCCAGTTGGAACTACTTCTGCTAATGAGGTTTCTATCAGCAATACAATGACAACTCAACCGATACATCTGGGATGCCTTCAAATTCCAACTCAAAGGAACCACAACTAGATAAGAACATCTCAATTTTGGAAGACAACAATGGTGGTGGTGACAATGATCAAGAATTTCTTGATGCTACTAACCACACCATAGATGAGAACATTAATGATGTCACTCACTGCTTGGATCAAGTTTCTCTTGAAAAGTGTGCTGATGTAGTGGGAGAAACATCTATGCCAGACCTAAATTTCTCTAATTTAGATCTTTCTCAGCAACTTGCTATGATCCCTCAGCTTAGGATCCACAAGTCTCACCCCACTACAAACATCATTGGAGATGTTGTCACAGGGGTAAGAAGAAGAGGACAAATCTAAGAAGCAAATGTTTGTCTTCACTCTTATTTCCTATCCCAGATAGAGCTAAAGAAAGTTGATGAGGCTCTAAAGGATGGAAGTTGGGTTAAAGTTATGCAACAAGAGCTGCTTCAATTCAAAAGGCAGAAAGTTTGGAACCTTTTGTCCTCTTCCTTATGGGAAGACTACCATTGGAACCAAATGGGTGTTTAGGAACAAGAAAGATGATAGAGGCATCATCATCAAGAACAAAGGTACACATAAGAAGAAGGGATTGACTACAATGATATCTTTGCTCCAGTAGCAAGATTAGAACCTGTTAGGATATTCCTGGTATTTGCTGCATCCAAGAACTTCAAGGTCTTTTAGATTTATGTGAAATGTACCTTTCTGTTTGGAGTGATTGATGAAGAGGTATATGTCAAACAGCCACCTGTTTTGTAGATCTTGATCATCCTGATTATGTCTGCAAGCTCGACAAAGCTCTTTATGGGCTGCATCAGGCACCCAGGAAATGGTATGAGACACTGTCTCAGTATCTTTGCAAACATGGATACAGGAGAGGTACTATAGATGGAACTCTCTTCATCAAAGGATAGGGAAATGACATATTCCTAGTTCAAGTGTATGTGGATGACATCATCTTTGGTTCAACTAATCCAAAGCTATGCAAAGACTTTAAGAAGCTGATGAAAGACAGATTTGAAATGAGTGTCATAGGGAAACTCAATTTCTTTTTGGGAATTCAAGTGAAGCAAGTTGAAGATGGCATCTTCATAAGTCAGTCAAAGTATGTTCAGGACATGCTCAAAAGATTCAACATGACTGACTATAAGATTGCTAAGACATCCATAGCTAGAAACCACTTCCTTCGACCTGATCTTGAGGGGGAGTGTGTAGATGAACACTTATATAGGGCTATGATTGGTTCTCTTATGTATCTTACTGCTAGCAGGCCTGATATTATATCTGTTACATGTATTTGTGCAAGATATCAAGCCAACCCCAAGATGTCTCACCTCATTACTGTCAAGAGGATTCTTAGATACCTCAAAGGTGCCTCAACACTTGTTTTATGGTACCCAAAGAATCCTGACTTCAATCTGTATGCTTATACAGACAATGATTATGGTGGTTGCAACATGAATACAAAGTCTACATTTAGGGGATGTCAGTTCCTTGGTGGAAGAGTGGTCTCATGGCAAAGCAAGAAACAATCCTGTGTCTTTGCATCAACTGCTGAAGCTGAATACATTGCTGCTGCAAGCTGCTGTGCTCAAGTGCTTTGGATTCAGAATCAGATGCTGGACTATGGGTTAAACTTCAAGGAGACTCCCATCCATATAGACAACAACAGTCCTATCTCAATCACAGAGAATTCTGTGCAGCACTCAAGGACCAAACTCATCAATATCAGGTATCATTTAATAAGAGATAACTATGAAAAAGAATTAATCAAACTAGTCAAAGTTCACACAGATGAACAATATACTGATCTGTTTACAAACGCTTTTGATGAACAGATATTTAAATATCAAATATTAGCTATTGGGATGATGAACTTTGAGTAGGTTTTTCTTAAAACTAATTCTTATTATTTCTTAAAATATATGTGTCCTAACTTATCTAGTTCATCACTTTCATAAGCTCATGTTTTCTCTGGATAAAATACTTTTTAAAGACTTTCCTTAGATTTTTGAAAATTTTTGATCCTTCGGAAGTTATGCTTTTAACTTTGAAAACAAATCATGCCTTCAAAATAAACAACTGTCTAAGAAATTAACCTTCAGAAGAGGTTTTTAATCTATCTTTCGAAACTTAAATACTTGTCTCAGACATCTAGTCATTTTTAAGGACTATTTACTTCCAAAGCAAAATTAACTCTCGGTAGCTTTGTTGTTTCATATACAAAGCAATCAAGTTTTAATTTTTCTTCCGAAACAAAATTCTCAAAACTCTCAGTAAAATCTTCCGAAGTCATTTTAGCTTTGGAAGCTTTTTAACTAAAACTTCTGAAGATGATTGACCTTCGGAAGCTTTTTAAATTCCAAGAAAGCTACTTTTTGAGCAAAAGTAAACTACTTTTTCAGAGGTGGGACCAACATCCGAATTTCAAATTTTATCCTCTTTCTTTAAACTTTATCTGAAATCCCTCTCACATATAAACCCAACGGTTTCCACCTCTTTCTATCATCTGTACTTCCTCCAAACCTAAAACCCAAATTTCTCTCTGAAATTTCATTCTTTCTTCTTTCTTCATCTTTAAGCTACCTAAAAATGGCTAATCTCGCTCATAGAAATGATCCCAACTTTACCATGCCGCTACACAGGCAACATAATCAGGTTGCTTGTTATGCCCTGAGAAAGATCCTCATTTCTCAAAGATTTGTGGATTCTTAGCTTTGTCAAATACTTCACCTCCCTAACCATTGATCCTCCTCTCTATGAGAATCATCTGCTTGATTGTTGGAAAACCTGCCAAGAGGTTGTCATGGATGGGGAAAAGGCACTGTTGCCACAATACAGGGGAGAACAGTCTTCATTACTCCAGCTATCATCAACATGCATCTTCAGCTGGATGATGAAGAAGGTGAGGTGTTCTTCCCATAGGAAGCTGTAATCATTCCTTTGAGCATATGGGATATGAGGGAGATTTCTCTGTAAAGACCTTTAGGAAAGGGAAGGTCTCATCCCAGTGGAGATTCCTGCTCCATGTGTTCATCCACAGCTTATCAGACAAGCATGGTGGATGGGACCAGATTCCTGAGGATCTCTCCTTCATCATTCATGGAATGATTCAGGGGGTCAAGTTTAGGTATTCTCAGTTTGTTTATACCAAATTGCTTGCAAACTTAGACTCCTTAGAATATTACATGTTTCCTAGATATGTCCACTGTTGGCTTCTTTGGGGTAGAAACAGCCCTGGTCCCAAAAATGTTAGCGCTTATTACTCAAGGTGACAACCTAGCAACACAAGCTAGTGTTGAACCCACACCTACTGTTTCCCTATCACCTCCACAGCCTCAAATTACCCTCACTTACCAAAGAAAATCCAAACGAACCCCTGCTTAGGCTATTCAATCTGTGGAGGTCCCCATATACTTACCCACACAAGAGGAAGTGGACACTGGAGCTCCCACTTCTCTTGAGGAGCAAACCACTCCCATCTCTTCAAGGATTAGTGCTAAGGTTCCTCATGCTCAGTCTGAAGAGCTCATTAGGCCAACTACCTTAAGCCATCACTCTAAGTCTCAACACTCAAGTGATCAACCTTCAGGGGACAGTTACTATCCCCAATCTATAGATCTCAACCAACCAATTCCCCACCTTGATTTCTATAGTGATGAAGATCTAGGTTTCAGTTAGTATAATGAGTCTCTTTTCTTTACCCCTACACAAAGGGAGATGAATGCTCTTGAGTCTCCTACATCTATCCTACATCAGTCACCTACAACTGAGGTGGACACTTTTGAACCTGTTCAGGATGTCCATATGGAAGAGGCTCTCACTTCTAAAAGTGATTACATCATTAAGACTTCAACCATTGCAACTCAGCCCACTGTCATCTCAACTAAGACTGCCAATGAGCAGAGGAAATCCAAAAGCCAAGAACCTAAAGCTGGCGGTGAGAGAGAGGACTTTGGTCCAATCATCTCATCCCCCAATGATTCTTCTGATGAAGATGAGGGGAATCTAAGACTAAAGGTGCACAAACTGTCTAAAACATGCACCTATTTAGTCTCAAAGGTCGTTCACCTTGAATCTCAGGTGACTATCTTACACAACAGGATCAATGATCAGCAACTTGAGATTTCATATCTTAAGGAAAAACTAGCTGGGAGACCCTTAAGAAGAGCTCAAACAGGAACACAAGAACCTATGGATGTGATTGACCTATCTTCTAGCTCACCTATGCAAGTGGGTGATGCTACCAAAAAGGGGGGAGAAAGTCATTACAACTACAGAACTTGGGAGTACTTTAGAGAGAGAGTGGACATTAAGGACTCACCATCCTCACTTGCAATTGGGCATTCTCAGCAACCTCCTTAAATTCACATTGATGTGGACTACATAGACTCCTTCATACAGAGTCTGTTTAAGGATGGGATACCAAGGGCTATGTCATCTTCACCATCTTCCAATCACATCATTGGGTGGAGGTATGACATCATCAGGAAAGCCCTAATTATCATAAGAGTTCAAGGACAACAAGAAGTCTTAAATTTTTAGACTTTGAACTACTATGAAGGTCTAGATCTAGTCAACATGCCACTTGCCAATCCAAGCAAATTAAGAAAAGCTAACAGGCTGGCTTAAAGAATCCAAGACAGGATCACGGCAGAGTTCAGCTTCAGAAGGAGACTTAGGCAATCAGGCAATGCCATCGGTCAACTGGATGTTTAGGGAGACCCTAAGATTAGTTTCATAAGGGAAACCTTGAATGAATGCCTAGTGGCAGAACCTGAGAGCCCTGTCTCCTCATCATCAACTGCTGCAGAGATTCACATTCCTTTTGAGACACCTGCTGGTGAAGGTGCTTCTGAACCTCTCTCTGGCCAGAGCTTAGAAGATGCATCAAGCAATGAAGGCCAAAGCTCTCTCCACCCTGAGTCACAAAGGTCTGTGAGTGACAAAGGGAAAAGAAAGATGACATCTAAGGAGATTGAGGAGGAGGAGAGAGAGAGAGAGAGGAAAAGGAGGCTGAGGGGAGAATGTTCCTCTGCTAAGTTTTCAATACTCATGGAGTTGCTATCATACTCATGGAGTCTGCTATCAGGGCTGCCCCCAGACCAAATACTCAGAATGATGAGTTAAGGGCAGTTAGGATAAATTATCTACAGACAAGGAACTATGACATAGACAGTGTCATTTCTCTCCCCTTAGATGAGTTGAATGAACTGGTTGACCTGGAAAGGTCAAAGGAGAAGAAGGAGGTAGAAGATGCAGAACTTCTAGTACAAATAAAAGAAGAGAGAAGAAAGAAAAGATTGTACACACATGTACCTACCCTCTCCCCAGTTCAAGAAAGTCCTGCACAAGAGGATGTGGTTCAACAAGAACCTTAAGTAGATAAAGAAGAAGAAAGGATCAAGATGATCAACTACTTGAGAGACACATGCCTCTATCAGGCAGAAGCACTTCTTCCCTTGTCCTTTGACTATGTTGAGTTTGAGTACTTAAAACAACTTGAACATGAGATAGTCAATGACAGAAAGAAAACTAAAAAAAAGCTAAGGGAAGAAGCTGCAAAATCAAGAGCCATCATCCAAAAAGGCATGAAGAAGTCTGTTGTCTGGCAGAGGATGATGAGCTTCTTGAAGCTATATGGATTCTTCGGAAGGAGACTTGGCCCCATGTCTCTATCCACTATGCATGAGCATATTAGGGTGATCAAGCAGAAGATCAAAAGTGGAGAGCTCATTGACTTACACTCCACTCCAAGACAAGCCCCACCTGAAGTGGAGGTTAAGGTTGAACAACCAAAGACAACACAACCTAGACCTCTAGCTGAAACTCAACAAGCTTCATCTTCTGATCCACAGCAGGGTCAACCTCCCTATCCTTTTGAGCCTGAGAGAGAGGAAGTCCTAACTGAGAAAGACAATGAAGATCAATCTGGTACTGCAGGCCAGTCTTCTCAGTTAAAACTTGCAAAAGGAAAGAAGAGGATGGATTTTAAACCAAAGCCAAAGAAGAAGAAGACTGCACCCTCTTCTAAACCCCAGGATGAGTCAAAACATTCTGAGGATGTGCAGCTAGAGTATGCTACATCAACTCCAATTCAAATAGCTCCTCTAGCACCAGAAAGACCCATCTTGTCTTGGACATACACCACAAATCCAGAAAGATGGCATGTCATTAGAGATCAAGGAATTAAAGACATTTACACATGGCAAGATATGTTTCAATTGCCTCTACATGATCTCTTTGATATGAGAAGACATTTTGACAGTCTGAAGAATCCTGATCACCTTATGAAGAAAGGAATGGTGATCATCCAAATGAGGACTGTTGATATCTGAAGTCTACTAAGTGTTTTGGTAGCATCAACCTAGGGGGAGTTTGCAGAGATTAATGAAGAGGCTAATGCAACCTAAACATCCAAAGTCTGTCATGCATGCTACACAAGTGCATTGAAGAAGAATGCTTAGGAAGTTTCACACATGCAACAGAAATATTCTAAGTGTGAAATCTTCCGAAGCCAAGACCAATAACTTCCGAAGCCAAATATCAAGTCTTCCAAAGCCTCAGAGACAAAGTCTTCTGAAGCTTCAACATATGAAGATAGATTTCTTCCGAAAACTTTTGACACATGCTTTATCTGATGTACTTTTCCATAAAACCAGACACCTTTCCGCTGGATCTCTATAAGGTCACCAACTTGCATGAGTTGGTGAAAAGGTCCATGCTTTTGGTAACTGTACATTGAGTTCTTGATTCTATAACTTTCTACTTCATGTACTTTATCCTTTTTGTAATAGATAAGGATGTGAGCTATGACATGTCATAGTCACTAGTCAAAAGGCAATCTGCCTTTTGACTCTACAATTGATTTTTTTATGTCTAGTCAATTGTATCCAGTTGGCTTTCAAAGTGTAGCCAGCTGTAGGATGTAGTATAAGTATCACATGTTCTTGTATCTTTCCATTATGCTTTGTAACACTTGTAATAGAACATAGACAAAGCAATATACTACATTCTTGAAAACCATACACTTGTGTTCTCTTGTTCTGTCTCTTATGTTATGACTGGGGTTGAGTAAGAGTGAGATTCTTACTGTTAATCGAATATGGTAATCAAGTTAGTGATTGAATGGCGGAAAAAAACAATCAAAGAACATTCAATGCAAGAAAAATACTCATAAATGCTTTTGTATTGATATGTGAAAGTTGATGAATTACAGAGAATAATTACAACAAAAAATTCTCTATCTATCAACCGTCACCTCATGTACGAGGTATCTTTTCTATTTATAGGCAGACAAGATGCTTTTTACAAAATGACTAAACTACCCCTGACCTATGACATCAGAACTAGTCTAAGTCTTCATCCGCATCTTTGCTTGTTCATCCGCATTGACAAATGCGGATGAGTTGACTTGATCAGCATTTCTTCACTTGATCAACCACATTAGTATGTTAGTCATCTGCATTGGTTAATGCGGATGAACAAATACTTATGCGCATTTGTTTGGTCATCCGCATTTGTCAATGCGGATGAGCAAAGTCTTGTCCACATTCACTTTTAGTCATCCGCATTAGTCAATGAGGAAGAGTAAATACTTGTCTGCATTCATTCTTGGTCTTCCGCATTTGTCAATGCGGAAGAACAAATACTTGTCTGTATTTGTTTTATGTCTTCCGCATTTAACAAATGCGGGAGACAATACTTTGTTCTTCTTAGCAGATTCTTCATCCGCATTTCTTCTTGGACATAAGGGATTTCAGCAGAGCAATCATCAAATCACCCATTGAGTTCGCATGTATGATCCTTCCAAGGGTGCAACAATACTCCCCCTAAGGAATATACAGCCTAGTTTTCCTCAATGTTTGGGAGGTGATTGATGTTGTGAGGATTCTGTTGGGTCTTCTGGGGGTAAAATGAATGCAGCTTTAGTAGGATCCAGTATAGCTTTGATCATATTCACGAAATCTGTTGCTTCTGACATCCTGTCTCTGCTTAGCACGTGAATCTTCATCTTGCTCATGTTGTAGAGGGCTTCCATTGGTAGTTTCTTCAGTGAAATTGGCTCCCAAATAGAAATTGTAGAAAGTCCATCTCTATAAATCAGTAAGCTCCCCCCACATCAACCTCAAGTTTTACAATATTCCTAAGCTGCAATGGTGTCTTCTTTTAGCTCTTATCTGATCATAGGCCAGCTTTAGCAGCTTGATGCACTTTAGAAAGAAGTGCATATCTAACTCTCCCAATTTATTATTTAATTCCCTGAAGTGTCTCGTGTATATGTAGTGGATGTATGATTCATCAAGCAATCTAACCTCATATCCATTGAATAATCTGATTTCAGCTCCCTCCTTTCCTCCCCACTTCCTTTCAATTACCATCTCATAAGTTTTCTCATCATAGTACACATTTGAGATGGGTGTGGAGGAATGCGTACCAGACACCATTTTCCTCTTTAGTGATTCTGTTGGCTTCACCTTCAGCCCAGGGAATACAATCTCTTCTGCTTGCATCTTTTTCTTCTTCTTAAGGGGATTGACAAATGTTTTATCTTTTCTCATGCATATTGTTTTTAATGAATTGAAGTTGTTTGTTCTTCAGAACATCTTAAGTATGTTCTCAAATTCATATCCCCTGAATATAGCTGCATGATTGATCAGTTCAAGTTGAGCTAGTTCCTTCAAATCATGAATCTCCAGGGCATTTCCAAGAGCTGAGTACTTTGTAAAGAATTGTACTAGCCCTGAGATCCTTTTCACCATGAACATATTCCATGTACTGTCATACTTCCAAGCAATTACCTTTTGATCAACTTTACGCTTGGGAGTAGACACCCCTCTTATTAGTTCTGCAGTGGTCAATCCTTCTTGCAGTTTCAACTGAGATGGTTCTGCAAACCATTTAGGGTACTTGTGTAGTACAGGAGCTAGTAGTTCTTGGTCTTTTTGATTTAGCATCATGTCTTCAGCTGATATTCTATTTCTTGGCTTAGTTCTTGATCATTCTTCTTCTAGCTTCTTAAGTTTTTCTTTTTTCTCATTAATCAGTTGAAGAGTTACAGCCCTTAATGAGTTGGTTTTCATGTTTCCAATCCTCCTTCTTGTGAACCCCTGACTTGAGAGATAGTCCTTCATTTCCTTATCTGACATACTATAAGGATCAAGAAATAGTGGTTCATGAGTTGGGGATGATTTCTTCATTGAAGACAGCTTGTGTAGGGGAGCCTTTCTTGGCAATGGTCTTTCATACCCGGTTGATTTCTTCATAGAAGATTCTTTATGCATTGGAGCATCTTTGGTGATTGCTTTTCATATTCCGTTTCAATGTTTGGATCAAGCAGCCTTTTCATTTTATCTTCCTATTCTTTCATTCCTTCATATGTCATTCCAAATACTTCATCTGGATCATATCCTTGATTGATCAGAAACATAGCTTTGATCATTAACTCATCAGTTTGGGCTTTGGACACCATTTCTTCCACTGCCTGTCTGTTTTCATAGGTCTATCCATATGAACATCCTTTTCAGCATCATATCCACCAGTAATCTCTCCTTCTTCTAAATCAAGTACACCAGCTAATTTCTTCATTGAGCTTCAGCCGCTCATGCTCTTCCAGAAATTCAGCAATTGCTGCCAGGCTTCTGGGGTCATCTTTTTGTTTCTTAAATGTTCTTCTTCAACCACAAGTCTCTTAGTGAGGAATCATACATGCCAATTCAATGGTTGAGTTGATGGTTGTTCTGCTGAATTCCTACAAGTCCAAGACCTAATGCGGATGAAGATCCTGCACAAGAAGAAAAACCAAGTATGGTCTTCCGCAACTAACCAAAAACAAGTTATCTGAGTGAGATGGTACCAGGCTGGGACCTTCTTCAAAAGAAACACTAAGGTTTTGTGATAGTTGTCTGATAGGATCAGCTTGAAGAGGAACATCTTCATTCATGTGTTCATCAAATGTAGGTAGAATCAATGGATAATTATCTCTTCTTTCTATAGATGATGAAGTATCACTTGAATGTATATTTCCTGCATCAGACAAGTGAAATGGTCAAATGATTTTGTAAACGTGTCAATATCAAACAACCAGTCAGGACAATTTGTAGATTTAGGAAACGAATGTTCCTTGAATTGAACATTTGTAGATTCATCAAAAATGTTCAATCTAGGATTGAACACTCTATAAGCCTTTGAAACAGAATAATAACCTACAAAGAATCCTTCATCAGACTTGGATAAAAATTTTCCCAAATGGTCTCGGGTGTTTAATATTAAGACTGGACGACCGAATGATTTGAGGAATCCAATAAATGGTTTCCTATGAAAGATCAGTTCATAAGGTGTCATGTTACTTTCTTTAACAATCAGAGTTCGATTTTGCACAAAGCACGATGTGTTAACTGCTTTTGCCCAGAAGGTGATTGGCAGTTTAGCATCGGCTAGCATCATTCTTGCTGCTTCAATAAGTGTTCTATTTCGCCTTTCAGCTACCCCATTTTGTTGAGGAGTTCTAGTTCCACTGAATTAATGAGCAATGCCTTTTCTAGCACAAAAGGAACTCATATTTTCATTTTTGAATTTAGTACCATTATCACTTCTTATTATTTTGACCTTAAGATCAAGTTGATTTTCAATTTTAGTGATAAATTCTTGAATGATTTGGGATGCTTCGTTTTTATGAAGTAGGAAGAACACCCATATGAATCGTGAAAAATCATCAATGATCACTAAACAATATTGTTTCTTTCCCATACTCATTGCATGAGTTGGTCCAAACAGATCCATGTGAAGTAGCTTTAATGGAGTATTATTAGTGTTCACCAGCTTGGTTTTGTGAGATGATTTGTGTTGTTTTCCTTTTATGCACGCTGAACATTGATCAATAAAATTGAATTCTTTTTGACGAAGACCAATAACATGGTTTCCTTTGACTAACTTGTTCATATTTTTAAAGTTAGTATGCCCCAAACATCTATGCCAAAGCTGTGACTCATCAAATGATGCTTTAGATAAAAGATATGTTTCTTCCTTAGGTGATGCAGAACACAAGTTTAAGACATATGTATTATTCTTCCTTGGAGTCTTTAAGACAATCCATTCTTTAGGGATCTGAAATCCAGGTTTCAGAATGTAGCAATGAGTGTCTATAAAGTGAGTGGAAATTTTTTTGTCGTAGATCTAAGACACGCTTAGCATATTGAAATTTAGTTGTTCACAGTAGTTCACTCTATCAAAGCTCAGCATCCCGTTTGTCACAGATCCTTCTCCTGTAATTCTACCACCTTCTAAATCTCCACCGAATGCCACAGTAGTTCCTTGTATGTGCTTGAAGTCATGAAGGAGGGAACAATCTCCAGTCATGTGTCGGGAGCATCCACTGTCTACGTACCATAGGTTATTAGACCTGTGTGGATGAACCTGCAAGCAAAAAGAACTAATTAGAATAAAGAACCCAAGCCATGATGGTCTTGGGTTTCCCGCTCCTGTTCTTGATAGTGACCTCCTGTTATTTCCTCTAAATTGTGATTAGGATGGTGGTGTTCTGGGAGATTTTTGGTAATGAATTGGTTGAGTCATCTCTTCAACATGTAATGACGATTTAGATGAATAATGAAATCGTTGGTCTCTATTTTGTTGTAAAAATTTAGCCCGTTTTTCATTATCAAAAGTAGGTTTTTGCTTAGTAAGGCCAATTTTGTGTTTCATTGTGAGATGATTTCTTTGACCTTCCTTATGTCCTTCAAATTATTTCTTTCATTTGTTGATCTAGGTGTCCTAGATTGAGTATTATAAATATGGGCTTGAGATGGGCTTGTGTTGGGGAATTCTCAAACCTTCTGATTGAAGTAACAATCAAATGTATTGTGATTGTTCATGTCACAGATTGAACAATACTTATTGAAATAGCAGTTTTTGGTGGAGTGATTGTTCATATCACAGATAGAGCAATATTGATTAAAGAAGCATTTATCTGTCTTGTGATTGAACATTTCACAAATGTCACAATACATTTGTTTGTTTCTTGAATCAGATTTTTCCTTGTCTGACTCAACTGATATTTTCTTTTGATGAGTCACTTCTTTTCTTTAGGTGATGAATCAGAATCAACCTTTTAGTAGTTTGCTTCACAACACTACTTTTGTTTCGTTGTGTGGGCTGTTTCTGTTTCTTCAACCTTTTTCTCACTTCTTTCTCAAACTGGTCAATATGTTCTTGTTATAGATATCAAACCCAACTCCCTGCCTTAATCTTGAAGACTGAGGGTCTGATGAAGTTTTATGTGTTGAACATAGTGTTACAGTTTGTTTCTTTTGCAGTGAAACCTTTTCTGATTTGCTTGAATTTTGTGAAGATACAATCTTATTATCAGAACTACTCTTAGTAGTGGGTTTCGCTGTCTTGACATATTTCTTTTTGCCTTAACAAATAGATGGTATGAATTTTATAAAAGGTACAATTGCTTTTACAGGGCTTGATGGTTTCATGACACTCACTGTCTTGTCTGAACACTCTTTAATTTTGATTGGGTTGACCTAACTTGATTTAATCGTCATTGGTTTCAATGTAACATCAGGTTTGTTTTGAGGATTGGTCACCTGTTTCACTACAGATTTAGGTTCCATAGTTTTAGATTCAATTGCTTCAGAGAGAGACAGATTCAAGCATGATGGTGTAGTTGTCATTATATGTGGAGGACATGAATTATACCCAATCCCTGTCATGTCCTTTGGATCATTTTAGGAATCCAGGATCTCTTACAGCTTGACTAAAGACATTTGAAACTTTTCAAGTTTCACTTCAGTCATAGATTGTTGAGCCTTAGATTGAGCTAATTTTTCAGTAAGTAGCTCATTCTTAGTTGCAAGAGTGTGCTTCTCACCATGCAGTTTTTCTATGTCAGAGATGAGAGATTTAGTTTTGATTTCAAATTTTTTTATTTCTCTTCATCATCTTTGACTTTACCTTTTCTTCTTTGATTTTATCAGCCAGTTTGTGATTATGCTCCCTATACCCTTGCAATTCATTAATGCATTTTTCACTACAAAGGTTAGATTTTACCTTACTAGGCATTAGAGATGGTCCATCATTGATGTGAGCCATAAGAGCATGATTTTGAAATTGAGGCTTGACTTCCTCTACATACACTCCAGTCACATACTCCATCTGCTTTATCACTAGAGCACTAGCTGAAGACTGACTGCTTCCATGAGCTTGATTTGTCAGTTGAGGTGGATTCTGATATGATTGTGTTGATGATACTGCTTCTGTTGGTTGCTTGAGTAAAAGCTTGAGTTAGGCTGTGAGGATGACTGGCCTGGAGAGTTCCTTTGATAGTTTTTTCTCTTGGGGGCATTGCACTCTCTTGAGAAGTGGCCATTCATGCCCAGTTGAAGCATCTCACCTTGGATTTATCATATCCAAGTTTTGTATTTTCATTCAGGCTCGGCTTTCTTCCTTTTCTAAAGAATTTCTTAGCTCTCATTGCAATCATGGCCGTTTGCCATTGTAGATCCATTTCTTCCATATCATTTGGATCCATTTCCTCCAGATCATCTTGAACGAGATGAGCAGAAGTGAGTCTTCCTCCCAAGTAGGCTTCAAAGCTTGTAACAAATGCATTTTAAGTTGCATTTTGTTCTTCTGATCTTGAGTCTTTAGGATTGGTTTGAGGAACAGTATTGACTCTGGGAGTTTGAGGAGCAGCAATGACTCTATGAGGTTGAGATGAGGTTGAAGGATGATTGATTGGTGGAGTTGCAATGAACCCAGTATTGTTCATTTGATCTCTAGATGAGATAAAATCATCCTCCTCAGTGAAGAATGCATTTTGCACAGAATGAGGTTCTGATGGAAATTTGTAAGCCTCAATTACTCTAGGTCCACTAAGATTTCTACTTCTTTCATGAAGTTCTAAAGCTTTAATTTTGGCTATCATGATGTCTAGGGTAGTACTCTAAGATCAAGAGTATTTTTCAGCATGGTTACATTCTGTTCCAGCTTTCAGGGAGACTGTGAAGCATCTTTTTGTTTAATTCTTTAATTTTGTAAGTGACTCCCATGATTTCCAAGTCATTTACTAACTATACAAATCTGTGCAGTTGTTTAGATATTGATTCTCCCTTGGTATGGTGGAATGTTTCATAGTGATTAACAAACTTGTCTTTGTTGATTTCAACCACTTCACTACTTCCTTCACACATGATTTTGAGTGCATCCCACACAGCTTTTGCAGTTCCATACTTCTCCAATCTTTTTAGCCATCCATCTTGAGTGCTTGAGTCAAAATTGAGTAGGCTTTGAGGTCTATCTGATTTTCTTGTAGTCTTCTTCATCTAATGTCAGATCTTCAATGGGTATTCAAGCAGTTCTGTATATTGTAGCTTGATCTGTAGACAGAGTAACAGGGATGTGTGGCCTATTGTATATTGATATCCAGAAATCAGGATCTACACCTGTGATGTAATTCCTAAACCTGATTTTCCACTGTTTAAACTCAGATTTATGTTTAAGCATTGGAGGTTTAGGTGTATGACCAAGTTCCGAGTAACGGTTAGAATCCATTTTAACTATGTGTTTAACTGGTATAATATAGATTTAGATGATTTTTAGGATTGATTAGTCCAACTAGTCCAAACAGTTCCAATGGAATTCAGAAATAGATCTGTGATGGTATTTGAGTTTCTTGCTGTTGTGAGTATTTTGGTGAGTTTGTGTTGACAAGAGTAATTTTTGTTGTTTACTAACTAGAGAATATGATATACTCTACTAGAAACTCGATTACCAGATCAATCGAATTCTATTCAGTTCTTTCGCAGATCTGAAAGAGAATCAAGAGCCAAGGCTCTGATACCAATTGACTTGGGTTGAGTAAGAGTGAGAATCTTACTATGAATTGACTATGGTAATCTAGTCAATGATTTAATGGCGGAAACAAACAATCAAAGAACATTCAATGCAAGAAAAATACTCATAAATGCTTTTGTATTGATATGTGAAAGTTGATGAATTATAGAGAATAATTACAATAAAAAGTTCTCTATCCATCAGTCGTCACCTCATGTACGAGGTATATATTCAATTTATAGGTAGACAAGATGCCTTTTCCAAAATGACTACACTACCCCTGACCTATTACATCAGAACTAGCCTAAGTTTTCGTCCGCATCTTTGCTTGTTCATCCGCATTGACAAATGCGGATGAGTTGACTTGATCAGCATTTCTTCACTTGATCAACCGCATTAGTTTGTTGGTCATCTGCATTGGTTAATGCGGATGAACAAATACTTATACGCATTTGTTACGTCATCCACATTTGTCAACGCGGATGAGCAAAGTCTTGTCCGCATTCACTTTTAGTCTTCCGCATTAGTCAATACGGAAGAGTAAATACTTGTCCGCATTCATCTTGGTCTTCTGCATTTGTCAATGCGGAAGAACAAATACTTATCCGTATTGTTTTATGTCTTCCGCATTTGATAAATGCGGGAGACAATACTTTGTTCTTCTTAGCAGATTCTTCATCCGGATTTCTTCTTGGACTTAAGGGATTTCAGCAGAGCAATCATCAAATCACCCATTGAGTTGACATGTATGATCCTTCCAAGGGTCCAACATATTACTTATGTTCTTAGTTTTTATTGTGGTTAATCCAGTCTTACTGTTTGATTAAGTTTGGTTAATCTCCTCTTTGTGTTGTTGTGTTGTAATTGACCCCCTTCACCGGTCTTGCAGGAAACCTTTCATTGGTTTTCATAGGTCATGTGGATGTCCTTGCACCATCTTGAATACCAAAGATCAAATGTTATGTTTGTTGAGAAATCAGATGATGACAATTCATTGGATACTCTCCCAAGCTAAGGCTTATAGAGTATACAATCTCATAACCAGAGTAGTTGAAGAGTCAGCCAATGTGACTTTCAATGAGCACACTCCCAGTGTGAAAGGTTCTAGTCCTGATTGGCTGTTTGATCTTGATTTGGTTACCAACTATTTTAACAAATCTTGTGAGCATGTTTCAAGTTCTACAGACATACTAGCTACAGGTGATCCTAATCCAAGATTTGAGCTAAGAAGACCTTCAAGCTACACATCTTCAGCTCTAGTGGTAACAAATCCTGCAAATGAGGCTTCTACCAGCATATCAATGACAAATCCTACTGATGGCTCTAGAATGCCTTCAAATTCCATTTTAGAGATACATAACTCAGAGGCAGGAGCTTTAAATGTTGGAAAGCATGGTGGTGGTAATAGTAATCATGAATTTCTAGATAGTGAAAACCACTCCATTTATGAAAACATCAATGATGTCACACACATATTGGATCTAGTTAATCTTGATATGTGTGCTGATGTGGATAGTGAATCCTTATTGCCAGATCAAAATTTATCTAATTTAGGCATGTTCAAGCAACTTTTTGTGATCCCTAAGCTAAGGATCCATAAGTCTCACCCTCCACAAACATCATTGGGGATGTTGATACAAGGGTAAGAACAAGAGGACAAACCCATAAGGCAAATGTTTGTCTTCACTCTTGTTTCTTGTCCCAGATAGAGTCAAAGAAAATTTAACAGGCTCTAAAGTATGGAAGTTGGATTGAATCTATGCAAGAGGAGCTGCTTCAATTCAAAAGGCAAAAGGTTTGGAACCAATGTCCTCTTCCTCATGGGAAGACTACTATAGGAACCAAATGGGTGTTCAGAATAAGAAGGATGATAGAGGAATTGTCATCAAGAATAAGGTAAGACTAGTTGTTCAAGGATATACTCAAAAAGAAGGAGTTGACTACATAGATGTCTTTGCTCCTGTAGCAAGACTTGAAGCTGTTATGATATTCCTAGCTTTTGCTATATCCAAGAACTTCCAGGTCTACCACTTGATGTCAAGTGTACTTTTCTTTATGGGGTGATTGATGAAGATGTGTATGTCAAACAACCACCTGGGTATGCAGATCCTAATCATCCTGATTATGTCTGCAAGGTTGATAAGGCTCTTTATGGGTTGCACTAAGCACCAAGAAAGTGGTATGAGACCCTATCAAAGTATCTCTGTCAGCATGGCTACTAGAGAGGTACTATTGATGGAACTCTCTTCAACAATGGAATAGGAGATGACATTATGCTAGTTCAAGTATATGTGGATGAGATTATCTTTGGGTCAACTAATTCAAAGCACTGCAAAGACTTTGAAAAGCTGATGAAAGACAAGTTTGAAATGAGTGCCACAGGGGAACTCAATTTCTTTCTAGGAATTCAAGTGAAGAAAGTTGACAATGACATCTTCATAAGTCAGTCTAAGTATGTTCAAGACATACTTCAAAGTTTTGACATGACTTATTGTAAGGTTGCTAAGACACCCATAGCAAGAAACCACTCCATTGGACCTGATCTTGAGGGGGACTGTGTTCATGAACATCTCTTCAGGGCAATGATTGGGTCTTTTATGTACCTCACAGCTAGCAGGCCTGATATCATATTTATTACATGCATCTATGCAAGATATCAAGCCAACCCCAATATGTCACACCTAATCACTGTCAAAAGAATTGTAAGATATCTCAAAGGTGCTCCATTACTTGGCCTTTGGTATCCAAAGAATTCTGACATTTCTGTATGCTTATATAGATAGTGACTATGGTGGCTACAACATGAATGCAAAGTCTACATCCGGGGGATGTCAATATCTTGGTGGAAGGATAGTCTCCTAGCAATGTAAGAAACAATCCTGTGTATCGGCATCAACCGCTGAGGCTGGATACTTTGCTGCTGTAAGCTGTTGTGTTCAAGTACTTTGGATTCAAAATCCGATGCTGAACTATGGACTCAACTTCAAGGAGACTCCCATACACATAGACATTAATAGTGCTATCTCAATCATAGAAAATCATATGCAGTACTCAAGGACAAAGCACATCAATATCAGGTATCATTTGATTAGAGATAACTTTGAAAAGGGACTAATCAAACTTGTCAAGCTTAACACAAATGAACAATATGCTAATCTATTCACTAAAGCTTTTGATAAACAAAGATTCAAATATCTTGTATCAGCTACTGGGATGATTAACTTTGAGTAGCTTTTCTTAAAACTTAATCATATTGTTTCTAAAACCTATGTGTCCAAAGTTGTCTATTTTATCACCTTCATAAACCCTTTGTTCTCTTTGGAAGTAAAATCGTTTTAAAAGTTATTCCTTAGATTTTTGAAAATTCTGATCTTTTTATCCTTCGGAAGATTTAAAATTAGCTTAGGAAGAAACTTTGGACTTAGAAAACAAATATCTACTTAAGTCGTTTTACCTTCGGAAGAAATTTCTAAAATATCTTCCGGAGCTTAAAATCAACTTAAATACCTGTATGTTTTATAAGAACAAATTTTCTTCGCACAACAATTTCTCTTCGCATGTTTTAAATTCTTCATAGAATAAAAACTCTGAGTTCTAAATCTCTTCCGAAGCAAAATTCTCAAAAATCTTTGAAATATCTTACGAAGTCAATTTTCCTTTGGAAGCTTTTCTTCAAGAACTTCCGAAGCAAAATAACCTTCGGATGATTTCTCGACTTCCAAGAAAACTACTGTTTAGGCAAAAGAAAACTACTTTTTCAGAGGTGGGACCGACTTCCAGATTTCAAAGTTTATCCTCTTTCATTAACTTTGTCTCAAATCTTTTTCACATATAAACCCAATAGTTCCCCCCTCTTTCACTATCTTCTTCATCTGTATTTCTTCTTTAACCTAAATTCTCCCAAAATGCCTTTGTTCTTCATCTTCCCTCACCCTTAAGCTTCTCAAATGGCTAATCTCAATTTCCGAAACAACCCTGATTTCTCCATGCAACTTCACAGGAAAGACAACCAGGTTGCTCTATTGAACACTGAGAAAGATGATAGTTTCTCAGAGATTTGCCATTTTCTAGCTCTATCAAACTTCTTCACCTCCCTTACTATTGATCCTACTTTGTATGAGGATCATTTTCTTGAATTTTGAAAGACCTGCCAAGAGGTCATTATGAATAGGGAGAAGGCACTGTCTGCCACAGTACAGGGGAGGACAATCTTTATCACTCTGGCCATCATCCACAATCATCTTCAGCTGGATGATGAAGAAGGTGATGTGCTCATCCTAAAAGAAGCTGTTAATCATTCATTTGAGTAGATAGGCTATGAGGGATATTTCTCTGTAAAGACCTTCAGGAAAGGGAAAGTCTCAGCTCAGTGGAAATACCTACTTCATTTGGTTATCCCCAGCTTGTCCAACAAGCATAGAGGGTGGGACTCGATTCCTGAAGATCTCTCCTTCATAGTGCATGGAATGGTTTAGGGGTCAAGTTTAGTTACTCTCAGTTTGTTTATACAATTTTACTTGCTAACTTGGACTACTTAGAGTATTACATGTTTCCTAGATATGCTTAATATATTCTCAACTGTGAATTGAGCTCACAGTTGAGAGAAACAGGTAATCTTCTTAAAATTGGGACAGATAAAGCCCGACATCTTAGAAATTTTCAAGAAGCCAACTGTTGGCTTCTTAGTGGTAGAAACAACCCTTGTCCCCAAAATGTTAGAGCTTATTACTCAATGTGACAATCTAGCAACATAAGCTAGTGTTGAACCCACACCTTCTAGTTTTCTACCACCAAAAAGACCCCAAATCACCCACACATACCAAAGAAAATCCAAATGAACCCCCGCTCAAGCTATTGAGTCTGTGGAGGATCCCATACACTCACCCATACAGGAGGAAGTGGATACTAGAGCTCCCACTTCTCCTGAGAAGAAAACCAGTCCCAACTCTTCAAGGATCAGTGTTGAGGTTCCTCATGCTCAGCCTGATGTGATCACAAGCCAAACTGCCTTAAGCCTTCACTCTGAGTCTCAACACTCAAGTGAATAATCTTCAAGGGACTGTTACCATCCCTAGCATCTAGACTTAAATCACCCAATCCCAAACCTTGACTTCTATACTAATGAAGATTTAGGTTTCAGTGAGTACCATGAGTCTCTATACTCCTCCCCTACTCAAAGAAAGATGAGTGCTCGTGAGTCACATATTTCTAGCCCATATCAGTCACCTTTCATTATGGTGGATACTTCTGAACTTGTTCAAGATATCCATATGGAAGAGGCTTTCACTTCAGCAAGTGATTACATCATTAAGACCTCAACTGTGAAAACTTAGTCCATTGATGTCACAATCCAACCTTGACGGCGGAATGGTCAAGATGTGAGGGTTAAGATTGTTCATAGCCATATAACGCTCTTTATATGTAACTATTATTATCATTAATTTCAAATACAAATACAACCATAGTCTCAACATGTAAAAAAAATCAAAACATAAAACCAAAGCGCTTATTCATTATACAGGTCCAAATCCTAGATTTAAGCAACTTCAAAAGATGACCTCAAACTTGGGCATTTCCTGAAACATGTTAAAAATAAAGGGTTAACTATGAATTTGGTGAGTTTCCAAGGGTTTAATATGCATAATATATCAAAAGTTTACAAGTAGCAATTCATGGTCAAAGGTTATGACTTATGAAAGTTAATAGAACACATATAGCTACAATCAAACCTCGACTGATTACAAATTTACATGTTTATATGATTGGCTAAGTGTACTTGGTTCCTATGATGAACAAGTCATACGTCATCAGGAGCCGACAATACATCGACTTTAGCACCAAATAGGCTTGTCAGGCCATCGTCAGGCTTGCAATAGTTAATGATTGTGAACATAATATGTACCTCACATAAGACTTACAATAACACAAATACCCCTAACAAAATAAAAGTATGAATTGCAAGTGCTTTACAAGTATCACAAGGGTTCCAAGTGTAAGTTGATAAGGTAACATGTTTCACCCCAAAATGGTGTGAAATAATATAAAAAGGGGCAAGAAAACTCACATGGCAAATAAGTATAAGTATGACAATTAATAAGGATGATAATAGGCGTCATTCCAATGTAAATCGTCACAAGAAACTTAAATATATATATATATATATATATAATATATATATATATATATATTATATATATATTTACAAGGTTTAACCTCTAATATTAAGTTTAATGAATATACAAAAACTAGGATTTCAAATGAAATTTAGGGAGTTTATGTTAGTACATTAAATAAAGAAATATACCATTATGTCTTTTAATATAAAAAATGAAATTAAATAATAATTAATGAAGTTTAAGTATAAATTTAAATAATTATTTGAAATAATCATGATTTAAACAATACTAATTAAAAGAAAACATTTGGACCAAAAATAAATTATTATTTATTATTTATAATCTGTTTTACAAGAAATTATTCAAGAATAACCTTTTCTAAAAATATTTTATTAAAAGACATTTAATTTTTTAAATTTAGAAAAATTACAGAAAATAATTTGGTATCCTTAATGACTGGGTTAGTGAAATTGAGATTCTCACTAAGGATCGAATATAATGACTGAGTTAATGATTGAATGGCGGAATCATACAATCAAGAAACATTCAATGTAGAAGAAATACTCATAAATACTTTTGTATATATTAATAAAGGTGATTGATTACAAAGACTGCTAGGGTTTAGCAAGAAAAGTAATAATTCACTTAGAGAATACAAATATTCTGATTCTCTAAATTCTGTCACCTCATGTACGAGGTTTTCTATTCTATTTATAAGAAGACAAGATTCCTTTTACAAAATGACTAAACTACCCCTGAACTATTACATCAGAAATAGTCTAAGTCTTGATCCGCATTACATTTTGTTCATCCGCATTGGCAAATGCAGATGAGTTGACTTGATCAGCGTTTCTTTTCTTGTTCTTCCGCATTGGTTAATGCGGATGAACAAATACTTCTGCGCATTTGTCTGGTCATCTGCATTGGCAAATGCAGATGAACAAAATATTGTCCGCATTTCTTCTGGTCTTCCACATTTATTAATGCAGAAGAACAAATACTACTCCATATTTGTTTTATATCTTCCGTATTGATAAATGCGGAAGACCATACTTGGTTTTTCTTCTTGTGCAGGATCTTCATCCGCATTAGGTCTTGGACTTGTAGGAATTCAGCAGAACAACCATCAACTCAACCATTGAATTGGCATGTATGATCCTTTTAGGGTGCAACTATACTCCCCCTAAGGATTATACAACCAATGTTCTTCAATTTTTGGGTGGTGATTGAGGTTGTGAGGATTCTACTGGGTCTTGTGGAGGGTTTAAAAATGTTGCTTTAGTTGGATCTAGAATGGATTTGATCATGTGGATGAAATCTGTTGCTTCTGTCATTCTTTCCCTACTTAGCACATGTATCTTCATTTTGTTCATATTATAGATGGCTTCTAGTGGTAACTTCTTTAGAGAAATAGGTTCCCAAATAGATACAATAGAAAGACCATCTCTGTGAATTAATAAGCTCCATCCACATCTAATTCCAGTTTAACAATATTCCCAAGCTGCAAAGGAGTCTTTTTCTTCTTTCTTTTGTCTCTCTTGGAAATGATATGAGCATATGCCATTTTCAGCAACTTGATGCACTTTAGGAAGAAGTGCATATCTTGTTCTCCCAGTTTGTTGCTGATTTCCCTGAAGTGTCTGGTATATATGTAGTGGATGTAGGATTCATCAAGCAATCTTACCTCATATCCACTGAATAGTCTTATTTCAGCACCCTCCTTTCCTCTCCGCTTTCTTTCAGTGACCATCTCATAAGTTTTCTCATCATAATACACATTTGAGATGGGTGTAGAGGAATGGGTACCAGACTCCATTTTTCACTTCAAAGACTCTGTTGGTTTCACTTTTAACTCTGGAAACACAACTTCTTCAGCTTGTTTTGTCTTCTTCTTCTTAAGGGGATTGATAGTTTGTTTGAACATTTTGAGTATGTTTTCAAATTCATATCCCTGAACATAGCTGAGTGATTGATCAGTTCCAGTTGATCTAGTATTATTTTCTACTCAACTTTGCCTTTGGGAGTAGATACACCTCTAATCAACTCTGCAGTGGTTAACCCTTCTTGAAGTTTTAGTTGGGAGGGTTCAGCAAACCATTCAGGGTATTATGAAGCATAGGAGCCAACAATTCATGATCTTTTTGGTTAGTTGCATGTTTTGAGCTGTCACTCTAGATCTTGGCTTGTTGTTTATAATTTCTTCTTCTATCTGCTTGAGCTTGTCTTTTTTTTCATTAATCATCCGAAGAGTTGTAGCCCTCAATGAGTTTGTTTTCATATTCCCAAGCTTCCTTCTTGTGAAGCCTTGGCTTGAAAGATAATCCTTCATTTCCTTATCTGACATGCTATAAGGATCAGGAAATAGGGGTTCAGGAGTTGATGTTGATTTCTTCATGGCTGACAGTTTAGACATAGGAACCTTTCGAGAACGTGTTTTTTCATACTCAGTTACAAAGGTGGCGTCGAGCAGTTTATTGATTTTTCTTCTTGTGCTTTCATGCCTTCATATTTCATACTAAAGACTTCATCTGCATCATACCCATGATTGATCAAAAACATTGCGTTTATCATCAGGTCATCAGTTTGAGCCTTTAACACCATTTGTCCACAGATCTTTCTTTTTGACAGGACTGTCAACATCTATAGGCTCATCAGCATCATATCCTCCTTCAATCTCTCCTTCTTCAAGATCAATAAATACAGTTGGTTTCTTCAATTGTGCCTCAACTTGTTCATGATCTTCCAAGAATTCGGCTATTACAGTAAGACTTCTGGGATCATCTTGTTTGGTTTTCTTTACTGGTTCTTCTTCTTTCATAGATCTCTTTCCTTAGCTTTCTCAGATAAGTATTTCCTCTTTCTGGTATAAGTTTGAAATGGAGGACCAGAAGAGGATTCAGCCTTTCTCATCTTCTCAGGCAATTTTTCAGCCTCAGTTTGTATATTTTCCTGATGGTTAGCTTCTTTTTCTTCCCTTCTTTTTCTTTTTTCACAAAACTTTCTAATCATATCTTTTTGTTCCTCTGATAATGACACAGCAGGTACCATTTGCATACTCAACTCTTTCTCCAAGGGAATTGGAGATTGAGGAATGACCATAATGGGTTCAGTGGTGGTCCTCTGGTCAGCAACAAAATCCCAAATTCCTCATCAATTATGAATTCTTCCAAGGTAAAGCTATCTAGAGCACTGATTAGTTCTTCAAATTCAGCCTTCTCAGTTTGAGTAGCATCTGATTGTCAAGAATAAACCACAATATCTAGACTTGATTCTTCATTTTTTGTTTACTTGCATCTTCTTCTTTTTTCATCATTCTCAGTAGAGGATTGTTTCTCATCAGTCATTACTCTTTCTTCATCCTTTTTACTTTCTTCAGCCTTAGCACTTCTTTGAATTTCAATTAACATCTCAAGCTCAAGGATTCTTTTATTTTGGCTTTCAATTTGACTTTGGAGATTGAAGATGATCTTTTCTTGTTTTTCAATCATATCCTCTTGCTCTTCCATAACTATAGTTTGAATGGCAAGAGTATCAACATGGTCACTTACTTCTTCTCTGGAATGGTTAAGAGCAGCTTTTAAGTATTCAATCTCTTTCTCTTTCTTTTTCTTTTCAACTTCATATTTTTCTTTTAGCTCTTTTAACTCATGCTCCTTTTCATCAAGTTCTAGAATCCTATCATCAATGATTCTAGCTCTCATATTCAGTATTCTTTCCATCCTTTCAACTTTTTGCAAGAGCTCAAAGATTAACTCATCTTTTTCATCAGGTCTATTTACATTGGATTCAGAAAAACTCTCTGAGGGAGCAGTCTCAGAAGTGACTCTCTTTATAGGCATTTGAACATGTTGATCCTCCTCATCCGAAGATGATTTGGATGCTTTGGATGAGCTAATTGAGTCTCCAAACTCAGTTGGATTATCATGGGTAGGCAATGGTTGAGGTGGTGATTTTGGTGAGTGATGAGGTGGTGATATTGGTGAGTGATAAGGTGGAGATGTCATTGGTTGGACTATTGGTGATAGAATGGGATTTTTATGGGGCGATTGTAATGGTGATGGTTGTGGTGATGGTTTTGGAGATGGTTGTGGTAGAGGCACAAATGGAGATGCATAGTCATGAATTTAAGGTTCACTATGAGAATCACCCCCTGCACCATCCGAGGGTGATACTCACCTTTGCCTATCAATACCATCAGCTTGTTCACCAGCAGCTTGTTCTTCAGTGTGATCATGAGCATCTTGTTTTTCTCCTTGTTCTTCTAGATTGATTTGTTGAAGCATCCAAGGAAGAAGAGGTGAGTGAGCTCCACTATAGAAGTTTCTGGGATCCCTCTTCTTAATGTACTTGTATGATTTTGCATCATAATGAGGAATATCTAGAACTGCTCCCTCAGTAGCTAGATTTGGAAATGCTTCATTTATCAGGCAATGAATGAATCGTGGATACATCAAGAACTTGTATCTCTTTCTCTCTTGTATGTTTGAAACCAGAACATTAAATACATAAGCAGACATGTTGAATGGTCTGTTTGTGCATAGAGCACACATTGCTGATGAAGTGATGATTGGAATATCATTCCATCTTGTTTTTCTTTTGGATAAGCAGTGTTGAAAGATGTGGATTAGAAATCTCCAAGGCAAATAAACTAATCCCTTACAATCTGCTTAGCTTCAAATCCCCCTTCGTACCCAATTTCTGCAAAGAAGGTAGTGATGTCATCCTCATCCAACTCTATTGTTGCATGAGCATCATCACCAAATTGCAGACATCTTCTCACTGAATCTTTAGTTATGCTCAAAGTATGCTCATTATCAATTCTTCCAGATAAAGTTCTAACACCATCTGCTTCAATCACTTCAGCTGAATTCCAGAAAGACCTTATGAGGTTCTCATAGATGATGGGTCTAACAGTGATAGCATAAGCTACCCTTGTTGTAGAGATGAATCTGATAATTTCTCTAAGTCCCTCAGCTTCTGGTACATCAGGGTCGAAGTATCTGCTGACATTATGGAGCTTGCTCCATGAAAGATTAGCCATTTAATCTGCAGAAGAGAATATGTGTTAGTTTTGATGAGAAAGAATGTGCACAATTGATCAGTTTGACTTTTAATGGTCAAAGATGAACGTTTGAAGTCACTGTTTCATTATTGTCACATCAAATGGTGAATTTGTTGTAGAACAATCACATTTACTCTGTTTTTCAATTTTAAATAACCTACTTGTTAGATGTTACTTCATTAATTGTTACACATTTTCATTTTTCATCAGACTTTGTTCTTGTGATGAACACAACTATGAAGGTTTTTCATGTTGGTTAAAATTCCTCTTAGTTTGCATGTTCATTGATGTCGAAAATGTTTAACATATCTTTGAATAGATTGGATTTTGTTTGTTATTCAATATCATTTGGTTCTTCGTTCCGTTTTGGTTCAACAGTCCAAAAGTTAGGTCATGAAAGATGTTTGGAAATTTCACCTTTCTTTCAATGTTACTATGGTTTGTAATCGATTACAATAACAGGTTGATTAGAACACACTAAAATCTTTGGTTGTTGATGATGATGATGATCAAAGAGGGTTTACAGTGTTTTTGCGCTCGTCTCACTATGTAGTCTCTCAACTTTGAAAAGTATTAAATGACCCTTTGAAATTCCTTTAAATAGTCAAATAATGGATTTTACAATATTTTACAAGTTTCAGAGCAAATGCGGTCACATTTTTAAGTCACTGTAGCAAATGCGGAATGGTAAATTTTAAGTCTTTGGATCATCCGCATTTGTTTACTGTTGTCAATGTGGAGGTGAAAATTCCATAATTTGGCAATCCGCATTTGTTTGCTAATGCAAATGCGGAAGAGTTAACTTGTGATTTTGGGCATCCGCATTTACATACTGTAGCAAATGCGGAAGATTTTTTACTTTTGTTTTCTTCTATCCGCATTGTGCACTGTTGCAAATGCGGAAGAACCAAGTTGATCAACATTTGTTCATTGTAACAAATGTGGTTGACAAAACTTGTTCAGCATTGCTCACTATAGCAAATGCGGTTGAATAAAATTTGTCAGCATTGCTCACTGTATCAAATGCGATAGAATAAAATCCATATTTACTTGATCATCATTCATTGACAGGAGTTTAATCACTTAATTATTTCTGCTTGAAAATACATAACATTGAAGATACACATGAAATGCGGATGAGTAAAACAAATATGGAAGTGTAGATTTCATCCGTATTGACAAATACGGTTGACCACTTAAAAGTTTATCCGCATTGACAAATGCGGTTGAAAACTTGAAAGTTATTTTATCCGCATTGACAAATGCGGTAGAACAATTTTTGTTCCGCATAGGTTTTAATACTTCAAAATTTTGTGTATACTTGTAACACACTAATGCGCTAGAGTACAATCATTGCCCGCATTAGTTTCACTTGGAAATAAAAATCTATCCGCATTGGTTATAAGCATGGGTTACCTTCACCCACATTAACCAATGCACTACCTGCATTAACTTTTGAACTTAATCATAAGTTAATGAGGCTATTTTGGTGGTTCATGTTATGAAGAGATGTCATTGATTGATTTTTCTTAAGAAGTTGTTGACTGTTGATGATGTCAATTCTTGCTTGGATTGACTTGTATGTCAGAAATGATAAAAGTTTCCCATTATTTAACTGATCTTAGACTTTTCATGGTTCCAAGAATCCACATAGGCCGAGATACTATGGTATAACTTCTGCATCAACACATGCATTTTCTTTTTCTTTTGTTTTTAATGTTTTTAAGAAAGTAATTTAAGATAGTAACAATCTATAAAGATTTAATCAAAAATTTTAAATTACTCCCCCTAAAGTTTATATCCACATCTGGATAAAAACTTTAAAGATTTAAAAACTTTTTGACAATTGTATACATTGATTATTGATAATGAAGAGAAGTATATCTTTTGCATTGAACCTATTAGGTTTGAATTCCTGGTTCAGTCAATTGGCATGATTAACCTTGAGTAAAAATAATTCAAAAACATCAAAACATGTCAAAGAAAATACTAGAAAAACACAAAAAGAAGTTCATTTTATGAAGAATAGAATATTTTGGAAAATGATATAATTACAGTCGTTATATCATTCACTGTGCTTAATTTCAAAATTGCAAAGACTGTCATGACTTACCACATATGTTGGTAGGCTCAACTTGGAATAGAGATACATGCAGTGATGAATTAAAAATCTTATTCAATAGTGAAACACTCATCACAAAGTACATGTATGTATTGGCTTATCTGAGTACATGTGTGTAGTAACCTAAACACACCAGGTAATGATACTTTATGAATCTCTTTCACCTACATCAAGTATCATCTTTGTTTTACTGGGCAAAGACCTGATGAAACAAGCACATAGTATGGATGTAATGATCCAAAAGATTCCCAATAAGGAACACATCCAAATTGGATGAATCTACAAAAGCAATAATTTCCAAGTGAATGAACAAAAGCATCCTATCATGGATCACCTTCCAAACTAAAGTGAAAAGAATCCCAATGTGGATCATCATGAAAAGGATCAAAGTAAAAGAATCCCAATGAGGATTAGTGAAAACGACTTCTCATTATTTAAGTAACATGGCAAGGAAGGTTGTGAAAAAGTTCTATCATGCATTGTATAAAGATGGTTGATCATTCCATGCTTGTGTGTGAGGTACATATTGAATAATTACATCAACCAAGAACATGAATTAATGTTGAACACACTTCCACTCTTTTGAAATAACTTGATAATTGACATTCTTTAGATAAAGTGTACTCCCTTCATTAAAGTCCGGCTAACTGTCCGCTCAGTAGTCAAACACGGGTGCAAAACATCATAAAAAATGTGAGCTCAAGTACTTCAAAAAAGGCATCTGATAGTTGTACAAGTCCCTGGAGGAATTTGTGAAAAAGTGACCAAAGTTGATTTTTATACTCTTTTTTTGCTTTCAAGATCACAATGGACGTGCCTATGGTTGCAATCATCCATGTTCATGTTTTTCTTTTCTTTTTGAAGTCATCTTCATTAATTGTTCATAAACATTTCTTGCAACACATCCACATTTCTTTGATAATCCACATTTGTTTGCAAGGCATCCACATTTGATTTCAATGCATCCGCATTTGACTTCAAAGCATCCGCATTTATGCTTAGAGTACCCACATTTGTTTATAAGTCATCCGCATTTGGTGTCAAGGCATCCGCATTTGGTGACAAGTCATCCGCATTTATGACAAGTCATCCGCATTTGTTGCCAAGTCATCTGCATTTGTGTATAACACATCCGCATTTGTGTATAACACATCCGCATTTTATGAAGCTTCATCCGCATTTGTTTTTGTTCATCCGCATTTGTTTTTGGACTTGAAGAAAAACGATTTCACACTACAATAAAGGTCGGGAAATCAGCAGTAGCTTCTATCTCATCATCTTTTCTTTGTTTTTAATGATAATCGTGTTCAATTGCATCGAATTTTGAAGGAATAATCATGAACATGTTCACGATTCTTCAAAGCATACCATTGTTGAACAAATTTGTTGGTTTTTTATTTTGGGTAAGAACAGATGGATTTTTGATGAACAGGGACTTGGTTCTTTATTTTTCTTCTTTTCTTCATTGTTCTTGACATCATTAAAGATGAGATCAGATCTAAAATTTAGATAAATCCCGCAATAAATAGCTCTGATACCATTTTGCTAAATCAATATTTTAGATTCATTGAGCTTGGATCTTAGGATTCATCTCGTTCAGATCTTGAAATCAAAATTAAGATGGGTGGACGTGTGTGAATCAATGAACAAAGAGATGGATAATAAGAATGTTATGATTTCATTGATTTTAAAGAACAAGTTACAATGAGAATCATAGATAACTGCTGAAATCAAACCCACCCAAAGGAGAGGATTTCTCCTTGGATGGTGATTTACACCATGAGAAACACACACACACAAAAGCCACACCTTCAAAAATCACTAATGGGTCTATTTATACTTATATTACAACAAAAAGTAATTTTTACTTTTTCTAATTGTCTGGATCGTGACTTTGTCATGTTGAATTGTCTTGTATTGTTGTTTTTGTTGTAATCAACTTGGTCTCTGAACTGGTACAATGAGATCTTCAGTTGGTTGTAATTATGATTTGGTAAACTTCAGTTTACTCAATTATTGAACCCTAACAGTTTGGTTGACACTAACACTCGACATGAGGATGTTGAGGGTGATCAAATAGTTGATCAATACACAAAAAGCGTTCACAGATTTGGTAGAACTAGTAATCCACCTGAAAGATATGGATTTTTTGTAGATGGATGCAATGTGGTAGATTTTGATGAACCAACCACGTATCGTGATGTAATGTCCAATTGGGATTGTGACAAATGGCTTGAAGCGATGAATAGTGAGATGCAATCCATGTATGACAACAAAGTGTGGGACTTGGTTGAACCACCTCTTAACTCCAAGATAGTTGGAAGTAAGTGGGTTTGCAAGAAGATAACCGATATGCATGGAAACTTGGATACTTATAAAGCTGGACTTGTAGCAAAAGGTTTCACTCAAACTCAAGGGGTTGATTACGATGAGACCTTCTCACCAGTTGCAATGCTAAAGTCTATTAGGATATTATTTGCCATAGCTGCTCATTATGACTATGAGATTTGGCAAATGGATATCAAAACCACTTTTCTAAATGGATATCTTCAGGAAGATGTCTATATGGTTCAGCCTGAAGGTTTTGTCAATCAAAAACATCCTAACAAAGTATGCAAGTTAAAGAAATCAATCTATGGATTGAAGCAAGCATCAAGAAGTTGGAATCACCGTTTTGATGAAGAGATAATCAAATTTGGGTTCATCAAAAACGCTGATGAAGCATGTGTATATAAGAAAGCTAGTAGGAGCATTAACACTTTCCTAGTATTGTATGTCGATGACATCCTACTATTTGGAAATGACATTCCAACCTTGGAGTGTGTAAAAGCCTAGCTTGGAAGCTGTTTCTTCATTAAGGATCGCCTATATTTGGGAATAAAGTTCTATAGGATAGATTAAGACCATTGATAGGTTTAAATCAAAGTGCATACATTGATAAGATCTTGAAAAGGTTCAAGATGAAAAACTCTAGGAAATGTATGGTACCTATCCAAAGAGGAACGATATTGAGTAAGACTCAATGTCCAAGCTCAAAGGATGAGCAAGACAAGATGAAGGGAATCACGTATGTGTCTAATATAGGATGCATCATGTACACAATGATATGCACTAGGCCGGACATGTCATGCGCTTTGAGCATGACAAGCCGATACCAATAAAATCCTGGAAACAGTCATTGGATGGTTGTTTAGAACATACTTTAGTACCTAAGGAGGACCAAAGATATGTTCCTAATCTATGGATCTGGTGAGGAGGAACTCGTAGTAACGGGTTACATGGATGTGAGTTTCAAAACAGATCGGGATGATTCACGATCACAATCAGGGTACATTTTCATCTTGAATGGAGGAGCAATCTATTAGAAGAGCTCTAAGAAAGGTGTGGTGGCATTCTCAACTATAGAGTCAGAATACATCACCACTTTATTAGCAGCTTAGGAAGCTGCATGGTTAAAGAAATTCATTGTCGATCTAAGGGTGGTCCCTTCCATTCAGGACCCCGTAGAAATGCTTTGTGATAACGAGGGGGTGATTGCTCAAATCAAGGAACCCCGTGCATATCAAAAGGCTAGCCACATTTAATGAAGATTCAACTACACAAGGGATGAAGTTAAAATGGGAAAGATATGTATTCGCAAAGTTCACACGGATCAAAACATTACGGATCCACTCATGAAGCTTCTTGAAAAGGCAATGAATGAAAGTCATGCTTGTGCCATGGGACTTAAATATTCTAGTGATTGGATTTGATCTTTAACTTTGTATTTAGATATTGTAACTCTTTATTACTTGAATATATTATTTGGTTATAATGATTCAACTAATATTCCTATTTTGCATGGTTAAAATCCATGAGTAAATCATTTACTCACAACGTCCGTAGTCATTCATACTTGGGGGAACAAGTATGAAGGTAAGACTATTATACACTTGGATTGGCAGATATTCATATGGATGAATATAGAGCAAAGGGTTGCTGCCAAAGTTTATAGATATTTGTGGGATACAAATATTGGACTGACATGCATCTCAAATATTACTACATGGAATTTTCCTGATTGATCATAACTAATTTTGAGTAAAGGCAAACATCATTTGGTATCCTCTAACCTGAGATACATATTGGGTCTTGATATTTACCGAATATTATACTTTGACTTAGTTCTTAGCTGTTTTGAAACATGGCAGTACATAAGTCTGAGTTCAGGTATAATACAAGGTAATTGTGAGAGAAGTATGTAGTCAAGATGGGATTTGTCCTTCTTATTCGTTGAGAGTAAGATGCCTAAGGCCTGATAAAGTTAAATCAATGGAGAATGATCACTTTATGTCTTTGGGATTTAACATGAAATCTGTGACAAAAGGATAGATGACTGATTCACCTAAAACAATTCAATTAAGGTACTTGAAGGGGATGATGTTATTGAATGGCACTTAGTCATACGTATTAAGGGTAGTAACCATTGTATGCCCAAGACAAATACAATATCGATGTGGTTAGTATGTTATGATCTGAAGTCGGGTCATACCCAATAAGAAGCTAAACAAACACCAATAAATATTATTTGATGATAAGATCAAACAAATAAATATTGACACCAATTTAGAAATTGGTTTTCTAAAACATTGCATTTGAAATAAAATAATTATATGGATAATTTTTTCATGATAAATTATTTGTAACATTATTTAAGTGAGTTAAATAATAACAAATAATAGTGTGTTAATGTTATAAAACTAAAAGAGGCTTTCATTTTACAAATCTTATGGGTTTAAGAGTGTATAAACTTTATAAAATTAAATGGGAGGGAACCCATTTCAAACTCCTCCAAATCGGCCGCCCCTTTGGGGTCTTTGGAATCTTTAGTCTTCTTTTAATACAAGACTTAACCATCCTTTCACTCTTCCCCTTATCACACTCTCTCACACACACATGCAAATAACTTTTTCTCTTTCTCTCTTGGCTGAAAATTTTGAATTTTTGGTTGAACTTGAAGAACAGCTTGGCTGATTTTCAGGTTCACAAGAAGGAGTTGGGTCTGGGTGTTCTACTACCTAACAAGTTAGGTGTGTGCAAGGGCTTGTGGTTATACAAGCTTGAGGACTTCTCTTTTGAAGGCTAGACATTCATGTAACACCCGATTATTTTTTAGAAGGCTCAAACGAAAGAATAAAGTGAAGAAAAAGAAAGAAAAGCCATTTAACCCAAGTTGAAGGCTAAAAGTGTCAAAAGGACAAAAAGTTTGACAGTTGGTGATTAAAGGTGGCATGGCCGCCCACACTCTCTTCAAACATCAAATCTTCGGATATTAGAGAGAGAAGCACAAAGCTCTCGAGTATTTTGAATAATAAGGGAAGAAAGTCGAATTCAAGGTAAGAATTCATGTGTTTATGATGTTCTTAACTGGTTTTATCCTCGGTTGTATGGTTATGTATGTTTGTGTGTGTTCGGTTGTGTGTGATTTTAGTGGGTTTCTAGGTGTGAACATGTAGCAAACGGGTTTGAAGGAAGTCTTATCCAAAAAGGCTGTAAAGGTGGGTTCTAGGACCCTTTTTTTACTTGTTTTTAATTGTTTTGCGGCTGGAAATGCATGTATGAACATTTTTTTATAGAAGTGGGTATTGTACCCGTATGTAATGTATATTTGTGTGTCTTGGAGCATATATAGTCATATATAGTGCGTCCGTCGCTTGTCGAATAGTCTAGGCTTAATGTTATACACCTGATATGTTGTAAACACATGAAACTGGGTCATCTCCAGGAGCATATGCGATTGAGACTCAGTCGTATGACTGAGCCATGCTAATGGACCAGTCGTGCGACTAAGAGATGCGATTGGGACATTCGTAAGATTGAACCGTAAGTATGGTCCAGTCGTTCGATTGAACCATACGCATGGTCCAGCCGTACGATTGAACCATACGCATGGTCCAATCGCACCAATGGGCCTAGTCGCATCTAATATGGGCCAGGGCCTATATATACCAGTTTCAATGTCTAGAGGGGAGAGGATTCTCTAAAGGGTTTTAGAGAGAGTGTGCCTGGGAGCCTAGGGCTGCCGGATGAGAGGGGAGATCATGCTCGATCTTCCCTTGCCAAGAGTCTTGATTCTTATGTTGTAACGAGCTTGTAATCGTTAGGTTTTATTCAATGAAACCATTTAATTATAGTTTGTATTATTGTTTGAATTTTGGTTTGTGTTGTTGTTTATCCTTCCGTCAAGAACATGCTCGTATGTTTATCGATCCGGATAAAACCGACTTCACAATTGGTATCAGAGCCGGTTACTGCTGGAATGATCTAACAATCATTGTAGCAACCCGATCTCTTGATTTCTGGATCAAAGTTCATATCTTGATGTTAAACCCACTTCATGTTCTTCGTGTTTTGCTCAGATCTTGATACGTGTGTTGCTTCTATGTTAAAATCGAATTCAAAACCACGTTCCTATCACCCTTTCGAATCTGATGATGTCTACTTTGTTTCGGTTCATGTTGAATTCATCTTGTTCTTGAAAGGTAGTTTCAAGAACACCCTATGGTTGTTCTTTTCGTTTTGATAGCATTTCATTTCACACACATATATATATATATAATATATATATATATATATATATATATATATAATATATATATATATATATATATATATGATCCTTGTTTAACGGTTTTGTTTTGGGTTAATATGGTTCCAATTTTCAGATTTTTAAACACCTTTTAACCACTTATATCCGCTGCGTTTTTGAAGTTTAAATGGTTAAACTAGCTTTGATAAACATGTTACAAAACCCAACAAATATCACAAGCAATCTCCAAGGTCACCTCTAAATAGATTACAATTTAGAGGAAAGTATCAAGAGGTCACCATAATGGATAGGAATGGGAAACCCAAGACCATCATGGCTTGTGTTCCGCATTCTAATTAGTTCTTTTGTGCGTGCAGGGTCATCCATATAGGTCTAATAGCCTATGGTATGTGGAAAGTGGATGTTCCCGACACATGACTTGAGATCGTTCCTATGACATCCGTCACCATGAGGTCCGTCAATTGACTCGAAATCCATTAATTCTCTTTCCGCGCATTTATTATTTTTGTGTAATTAATATATTCTCGAACCGAGTCTCATCGTATTTACCTTTCTTGCCAACCTTAACATTATAGAACATTAATAATAAAATTTTCTTTTATTATTATTATTGCAAATAATATTAATAATATTATTATTATTAATATTGTTATTATTATAAAAATTAAAGTCCAGGGTTTAAATGATTATTTAACTAAACTTGAGGGAATAAATAATCTAAAGTTGAGCCGCTAGAGTGTAAAATAATAATTATATATATAAAAAAATTGTTACGGGCAACCCTAAGTTGCCATCTCCCTCACCGTGCAACCGTCGAGCCATCCATCGACAGAACCACCTTCGCCACCGCTTCGTCATCGTCGGTTGCCGCCATCTCACCGATCAGCCTCTAAGCAGGTATCTGACTCGGTTAGACTTTGTTTCGTTTCGTTTCACGTCGTTTGGGTCGAGTTATCGTCTCGGTTGTTTCGGGTTTGATTTGTATGTATATATATGTACGCTTGCTCGTATGTATATATATATGTGTATGTGAGGATCATATGAGTATAGATATGTGTATGCATTCGTATGTATGTATGTATATATTGTGTGTGTACGTTGGTTTGGCATGTTGTATATGTATATATACGTGATGGGTGTATGTATATACCCTTTGCGTGTGTGTTGATTTGTATGTATGTACATATGTTTGCATGATTTGTATATATATATATATATATATATATATATATATATATATATTCATGTATATAGCATGTGTATATATGTGTGCTTAGCTTTATGTGTGTGTGAATTATTTGTTGCATGCGTGTGTAGATACTAGGAACATGTATGTGTATGTTGTGTGAGTGTTGTGTATGTTGTGTGAGTGTTGCGTATGCAAGGGTGTATGTTTGTTGGTGCTATTGTGTGTGTGTGTAAGCATGAGTGTGCATGTGTTATATAGTGTGGTAGGTGTGCGCGCATTATTATGTGCGTATGAAATGGTGTGTTCAATAGATACCAGCTCGTGGCTGTCGTGTATGTGAAATATATATGTATATATATATGCATATGCTTGTGTGCTAGTATATATATAATTTGTATGAATACGTGTGCTTGGTATCTACTATTATCACTATGATTAATTTAACTATTATTATCATTATTAATAATAATATTAATATTATTATCATTATTCTTATATTGTGTAGTAGGGTGTAAAATATATTTATATACATATGTATTTCATATGGATCGAACTAACCATGTAATCAAATCATTATAATTATATATATAGACGTATTCATAAACACCTATATTTATGTGTGTGTTGCTCGTCAACCCGATCCGACCCGAAACCGACCGAACGTACTTGTTTCTCATCGAACATGTTTAAAGTTCTTAATTATAATTATTATAGGTGTTAGATTGTCGTTTGCTCTCATCCTTTGAAGTTTTTGTCCATTTTAATTCATCTCAATCAAGGTGAGTTTCGCGGCCCCATTTTCATATTAAACATTTATAAATTAGGGGGGGAAAGTATACTCTCCCTTTTTATGCTATGAACTTATTCAATTCTTTTGGGACTGTTGTGTTTACTGTTTTGTAAGTATTTATCTAGTACATGCATGAGTTGTCTTTGTGGTTCTATATTCACAACTATTTAACTCTGGTGTTGGAGCCGATGGACAGATATTGATAGTACTATTGGGTTGACACCCCTACCCTTGTTTGTTAGCATACTAGTTGGGACTGACAGTGGCCAGGGACGGGCCCTAGGGTGAATATGTTTCGACAAATTCTTTGTGTACATCATAGGTTTAGTTGTGATGCTCATGATTACATGTGATATTACTTGCTTATAACTGTATGCACTCATGTCCTACCAAACTTTTTTACAACATCAAGTTTTGTTTATTATTTAAACCTGCGAACTCACCAACATTATATTGACCATTTTGAGCATGTCTTTTCAAGTAATAATCATGAGGATTACTAGGGATGCCTGCCTTAGCGTTGACCTTAGTCTTACATTATCTTGAACTTGGGTGCATTTGACATTTACTTGTTATTCATATTTTGGTTACTTTTTTCCAGGTTGTGGGATTTTTACTCGTTTGTTTTGTATGACTATGTTTGTCGTGGAACTGACTAACAATGACACAAGTCTCCATTTATGTCCGGTGACATCATGACACATTGACTTTCATTATTTAATACATCTCTATTGATTATCAATGTGTTATGATGATCCCGTCTGTTACATCCTTATCTTTCCACTATAAGCGGGGTTGTGACAGTTTCCTCCTTCATGACTTCAAGCGAATAAAAGGAACTACTATGACATTTAGAGGAGATTCACAAGGTGGAAGAATTACTGTGAAAGGATTTGCGACAAATGGAATGCTGAGCTTTGATATAGTGAACTACTATGAACAACTCAACTTCAATCTTCTAAGTGTGTCTCAGATCTGCGACAAGAAATATTCAACTCACGTTAGCAACACTCATTGCTACTTTCCGAAACCAGGATTTCAGATCTCGAGGAAGAATAACACATATGTCTTAAACCTAAATTCTACAACACCAATAGAAGAAACATGTCTTTTGTCAAAAGCATCATTTGAGAGTCCCAGCTTTGACACAAACGTTTGGGGCACACAAACTTTAAAAACATGAATAGATTGGTCAAAGTAAACAATGTCATTGGTCTTCTTCAAAAAGAATTTCATTTTGTTGATCATTGTTCAACGTGCCTCAAAGGAAAACAACATAAATCTTCTCACAAATCCAAGCTGGTGAACACAAATAATACTCCATTGAAGCTATTTCACATGGATCTGTTTGGACCAACTCATGTTATGAGCATTGGAAAGAAACAATATTGCTTGGTGATCATTGATGACTTTTCAAAATTTACATGGGTTTTCTTCTTACTTCATAAAAATGTGGCATCCTAAGTAATACAAGACTTTATCACAAAAATGAAAACTAACTTGATCATAAGTTCAAAATAATAAGAAGTGATAATGAAACTGAGTTTAAAAATGAAGACATGAGCTCATTTGTGCAACCAAAGGCATTGCTCATCAATTTAGTGCAGCTAGAACTCGTTAACAAAATGGGATAGCTAAAAGGAGAAATAGAACACTAATTGAAGCAGTAAGAACAATGCTAGTCGATGCTAAACTGCCTATTACCTTTTGGGCAGAGGCAGTTAACACATCGTGCTTTGTGCAAAATCGAACTCTGATTGTAAAAGAGAGTAACATGACTCCATATGAATTGTTGTTTAAGAGAAAACCATTTATTGGATTTTTTTAAATCATTTGGTAGTCCTGTCTCAATATTAAACACCCGAGACTATTTGGGAAAGTTTTCATCTAAGTTTGATAAAGGATTCTTTGTAGGTTATTCTTCTGTTTCAAAGGCTTACGGAGTGTTTAATCCTAGATTAAACATTATGGATGAATCAACAAATGTTCAATTCAAGGAACACTCGTTTCCCAAATCTAAAAATGGTCTTGACAGGTTGTTTGATATTGACTCATTCACAAAATCATTTGATCAATTTCACTTGTCTGATGCAAGAAATCTACATTTAGGTGAAATTTCTTCAGGTATAGAAAGAAGAGATGACTTTCCATTGATTCCGCCTACATCTACTGAATACATGAATCAAGATGTTCCTCTCCAAGCTGATCCCATCAGACAACCATCACAAAATCAAAGTGTTTCAACTGAAGGAGGTGCAAGCATGTTACCGTCACATTCAAAAGATCTGTCAACAGAGATTAGAAATCAAAAACAAACTACTCCTCCAACTGGAACAGAAAGAACATCAAATGATGGAAGTAAACAAAGTGCTGCTGAAGTAGTCAATGAAACGGAGTCTGATTATCTTCATAATTCTCCAACAGTACAAGATGAAGGTGCCTCTCACCATAATGATCTGAATGTCTCCAATCTTGATATAACCATTGCTGGTGACTTAATTCAAACCACCTGAATACACAAGAATCATCCAGTGGAAAGCATTATTGGTGAACTTAATGAGACGGTGACAAAAAAAGTCAAGTATTGCAAACATCTGGTTGTTCTCATGCTTTCTTTGTCAAACAGTACCCAAGAACGTCAAAGAGGCTCTTCAAGACAATAGCTGGATTGAAGCAATGCATGAAGAATTGCCTCAATTCAAGAAGCAAGAAGTATGGCAACTAGTATACCTTCCTGAAGGACAATACCCTATCGGCACCAGATGGTTGTACAGAAACAACACTAATGAAAAAGGGATCGTCATCAGAAATAAAGCAAGGCTGGTGGCACATGGTTACACTCAAGAATAAGGAATTGATTATGATGAAGTGTTTGCACTTGTTGCCAGATTAGAAGCAATAAGAATCTTTCTAGCATATTCTGCATCCATGAAGTTTACTGTTTATCAAATGGATGTGAAGTGTGCATTCTTATATGGAAAGATTGCTGAAAAAGTCTATCTGAGTCAACCACCTGGCTTTGAAGATCCAGATTTCCCTCATAGGGTGTACAAGCTTGACAAAGCCTTGTATGGTCTTCATCAAGCTCCAAGAAGGTGATATGAGACTCTATCATATTTTCTTCTTAAAAATGGATAAAAAAGAGGAAAGATTGATCAGACTCTCTTTAGAAAGAGAAGAGGAAAAGACATGTTGCTAGTCCAGATTTATGTGGATTATATTATATTTGGCTCAAGAAACAAGCAACTCTATAAGAATTTGAAGACCTTATGCATTCAAAATTTCAAATGAGTGCAATGGGGGAACTCATTTCCTTTCTAAGGGTGCAAGTCCAACAAATGGCGGATGGAATCTTCATCAATCAATCAAAATATGTGCAAACTATTTTGAAGAAATTCAACTTTGCTGATTGTTAGTCTATCAGAACTCTTGTGGATACTAAAGTGAAGATTGGACCTGATCCAGAAGGCAAATCAGTGGATCAGACTCACTATCAATCTATGAACAGTTCCCTTATGTATCTAACAGCCAGTAGGACTGACATTATGTTTGGTGTTTGTGTGTGTGCCAGATATCAAGCTCATGTAAATGCTGTCAAGAGAATATTTCAGATCTCTTAAGGGCAAACGCGCTCTTGGATTATGGTATTCAAAGGAAGGAGACTTCAATCTCTATGCCTTCACTAATAGTGATTATGGAGGATGCAACTTCAATAGGAAATCCACCTCTAGCGGTTGTCAATTTCTTGGTCCCAGACTGGTCTCCTAGAAGTGCAAGAAGTAGACAAACGTATCTGTCTCAATAGCAGAAGCTGAGTATATAGCAGCACCAGCTTGTTGCTCTCAAGTATTCTGAATTCAAGACCAGATGCTTGATTATGGTTTTAACTTCTTGCACACACCAATTCACATTGACAACACGACAGCTGTTTTCATTACAAATAATCCAGTTCAACACTCAAAAACAAAACACATTGAAATCGGATATCACTTTTCGAGAGACTATGCTAAAAAGGTGTTAATTAAATTGATTCAAGTACACACTGAAAATCAATTGGCTGATTTATTACTAAGGCATTTAAACCTAGTAGGTTTGAATTCTTAGTTGAATCAACTGGAATGATTAACCTTGAGTAAAACCAATCAAAACATCAAAAAACAATTTGTAGATATATGTGTATCTAGTTTATGAGCTTAATGTAAAATATCTTTCATGTCTTACATATATGTAACAGAATGGGTATGAATGAAATATAATGTGTTTGTCATGTTTATATTGTTTAATATTTCATTGATTATTGTGGGTTAACACATTGAATTAATTATATAGGTTTGTGGTTGTTTACATAGTTCTTAGTCAATAATGATTGAGAAACGTGCTTAAATCTAATCGTGTGAATTTCTCATGCGAATGGACCATACGCATGAATACTTCATGCTAATGAACCAGTCGCACGACTGAACCTGGACACTGGATCAGTCGTACGATTGTAACATGAGATTTACTCAGTCGCACAACTGAATCTTCAGTCATGCGGATGGATCAACTACATGCTTCAGTCGCATGACTGAACCATGCTAATGGTTCAGTCACACGACTAGAAGACCCTAACCTATAAATACCACCAAATTCGTGAAAAAACGTAAAGATTCAAATCCCTACGCACTAAATCGTACCCTAGCCGTCCAGAGACCCTAGAACACCTGTTCCAAGTTCATAGATCACAATAAATCATCCTACTATCATTCTTAACATTTAGGTTTCATTCTTGGATTGATTATACTTGCGTTCTTACCGATTGGATCGCCAATCAAATAGGATTCCGCACTATTTGGTTTGGTACACACGTAAATCAGTTAGTACTCCGTACCGAAAATGGTCCTAACACAATTCAAAAAAATATCATAAAATCACAAAAGAAGTCAATTTTGATGAAGAAAAGAATATTGGGAAATGATATAATTACAGTCGTTATATCATTCACTGTGTTTAATTTCAAAAATTGAGAGACTGTCATGAATTACCAGATATGTTGGTAGGCTTAACTTGGAAGAGAAGATACATGCAGTGATGAATTAAAATTTTATTTAATGATGAAACACCCATCTCAAAGTATAGGTATGTTTTGGCTTATCTAAGTATGTGTGTGTAGTAACCTAAACACACTAGGTAATGATACTTTATGAATATCTTTCACCTACATCAAGTTTCATCTTTGTTTTGCTAAGCAAAGACTTGATGAAACAAGCACATAGTGCAGATGTACTGATCCAAAAGATTCCCAATGAGGAACACATCCAAATTGGATGAATCTACAAAAGCAATACATTCCAAATGAATGAACAAAAGAATCCAATCATTGATCACCTTCCAAAGTGAAGTGAAAAGAATCCCAATGTTGATCATCATGAAAAGGATCAAAGTAAAAGAATCCCAATAAGGATCAGTGAAAATGAGGTCTCATAACATAAGTAACTTGGTAAAGAAAGTAGTGAAAAATTTCTACCATGCATTACATAAGGATGGTTGATCATTCCATGCTTTTGTGTGTGAGGTACATGTTAAATAATTAAATCAACCCTAAACATGATAAATATCACATGCATCAAAATATCACCTAGTATGAGTTTAAGAGGACAAACATATCTTCAATCAACAAGTTGATGAACATGTCCATTTTCTCATAAAGGATGCACATGTGTAACGTATGATTGATATGATTCTAACAACAGGTACTTCTCTTCATAATTAATAATCAAAAGTACATAATTTTCAAAAAGTTTCAAATCTTTAGAGTATCTATCCTAAGGAGGATATAAACTTTTGGGGGAGTAATTTAAAATTTTTTACTAAGGTTTTATAAAAATCTACTATCTTAAATTACTTTCCTAAAACTTCAAAACAAAACATAAAGAAAATGTATGTATTGGTGCATAAGTTATACTATAGTATCTCAGCCTATGCAGATGCTTGGAAGCATAATAAATCCAAGATCAGTCAAACAATGGAAAACTTGTATCACGTCTAGCATACAAGTCAATCCAAGCAAAAGTTGATGACCCCAACAACAGTTAACAACCTCATAAGAGAATTCAATCAACTTCATAAATGAGTTCAACCAGAGATAGTTCTTCATAACAAGAAAAACCAAAACAAAAACGTTAACTTGATTAAGTTCACAAATTAATGCAGGTAAGTGCATTGGTTAATGCAGGTGAAGGTAACCCATTCATATAACTAATGCGGGTAATTGTTTATGCCAAGGTGAAACTAATGCGGATATGGATTCTACTCTACCGTATTTATGTCCAACAAGTATACATGAAAAGTTTGAAGTGTTAAAACCTATGCAGAACAAAAGTATTCTACCGCATTTGTTAATGCATATGGTAATTTCACTTCCGCAATTGTTTTACTCACCCGCACTTGTGGATTTGTGTAACTTCAACACTTTACATGTACATTCAAAAGGAATAAACAAGTGCTTAATCTCTTTTGTCACCATGGATGATGATAAAGTAAATGTGGAAATAGTGTGCAAATTTGATCAGCAGCATTTGCTATAATGAGCAAATGTTGAACAAGTTTGATCATCTGCATTTGCTACAGTGAGCAAATGCTGAACGAATTTGATCAGCCGCATTTGCTACTGTGAGCAAATGCTAAACAAGTTTGATCAACCGCATTTGCTACATTGAGAAAATACTGAATAAAGTTTGATCAACCGCATTTGCTACAGTGAGCAAATACTGAACAAGTTTGAACAACCGCATTTGCTACAATGCACAAATGCTAATAAACTTTGTTCTTCCGTAGTTGCGATAATGCACAAATGTGGATAGTCGAAATCTTAAGTATTCAAACTTCCGCATTTGCTATAGTACACAAATGCAGATGTCCAAACTCTTAAGTTTTACTCTTCCACATTTACCAACAGTCAACAAATGTAGATGTACAAAACCCTTTCGCATTTTCTACAGTGTGAACTAAACTTGACCGCATTTGTTCTGAAACTTGTGAAAAACTTGTAATGTTATTATTTGACAATTTAAAGCACATTCAAATGGTCATTTAATACTTTTCAAATTTGAGTGACTCTAAAGTGCGATGAGAAAAAGCACATGGTTAATCTTCTTCAATCATCATCATCTTTAACAATCAATGATCTTAGTCTCATATATTTTGTCATCATCTTCGATTCTACTCAAATATAGGATTGAAAAAAGGTGAAACATTTAGCATTTTGTAACCTAAATGTCAAACACTTGGACTAATGATGAACTTAGAACACTAGGTTAATGAAGAACACTCAAAATCTAACCCATTTTAAGAAAATATGAACATTTTCGACTTCAATGAGCATGAAAACTAAGAAGAATATCAACAAACAAGAAAACAATTCATAACCATGTTCATCATATGAACAGAGGATGTTGAATGCTAAAATGTCAAAAGCAATTCTTGAAATAAAATCAGAATAAGGGTCAAACAACATAAAAAATAATATTTTCAAACATAATAAACAAAAATAACGATGAATAACTCTTGAAAACATCAAAATTTGAAGTGATTCCTATATAACAGTACCTTTGGATACTCATCTTTGACCATCAAAAGTCAAACTGATAAAGTATGCATAATGCAAAACATATTCATTCTCATCAATCTAACTCATATGCCTCTAATGCAGGGTAAATGGCTAATCTTACATGGAGCAAGCTCCATAATATCAGTGGCTATTTGGACCCTCATATGCCTGAGGCATAAGGACTTAGAGATATGATAAGATTTATCTCAACTATAAGAGAAGCCCATGCCATCATAGTTAGACCTATTATCTATGAAAGATATATTAGGTCATTCTAGATTACTGTAGCAGGAACTGATGTGGATGGTGAAAAGACTCTAACATGAAGAATTACTGATGATCATTCTCTTACCATCACTAAACAAATTGTGAGACAGTACCTGTAGTTTGGTGATGATGCTAACACTCCTATTGAGTTGGAAGATGAAGAAATTACCACTTTCTTTGCTGAAATTGGATATGAAGGAGGTTATGAGGGAAAGTAGATTGTGAAGGGGCCGGTGAACTTACCATGGAGGTTTCTAATCCATCTGTATCAGCACTATTTTTCCAAAAGGAAGACAGGATGGAATGACATTCCTGTGATCACTTCTTCAGCCATACGTGCTTTATGCACCAACAGACCATTCAACATGTCAGCATATGTGTTCAATGGCCTAACCTCAAACATACGGGAAGGAAGAAGGCATATGTTCCTAATGTCCTCAAGATTTCTGCAATGTCTAGTCAACAAAGCATTTCCAAACCTTGTACTTGAAGGACCTGCTTTGGACATTCTTCACTATGATGCCAAGTCCTACAAGTATATCAAGAAAAGAGGTACAAGAAATTTCTACAGTGGAGCACACTCTTCTCTGTTACCATGGATGTTTCAGCAGATCAATCTTGAAGGAAAAATAGAAGAACCGGAGTCTCCTGTTGATAAGCCCATTCAAGAAGAAGTACCGGCTGCTCAAGATCAGAAAGCTACTAATGAGCATGTTGAGGAAAGAGTTGAAGGTCAAAGGTCAATGTCACCCCAGGTGGATGTAAGGGGTGATCTTCACACTAGACCTCATGTTCATGACATGGCATCTCCCTTTGTACCATCACCATTACCATCAGCCCATAGAACACCAATTACTTCACTTCATAGATCACCTATTCCATCAGCACAAATACAACCAATCATTTCTCCACCTATATCTCCACCTCATCACTCTCCAATATCACCAACTAAACCATCCCTTGCCAATACTGAACCAGTTGAATTTGAAGATTCTACTAGCTTATCTCAGAAATCCAAATTATCTTCTGAAGAGGAGGATCACCCTAGCCAAATGCCTTTAAAGTAAACCACTTCTGAGGTTGCTCCTATAGAAAGTTATGCTGAATCTAGTGTGCACAAACCAGATGAGAAGGATGAATTAATATCTAAACTTATGCAAAAGGTGGCAAAGATGGAAAGACTACTAAATAGAAGAGCCAACATTATTCAAGACAGACTTCTAGAACTTAATGAGAAAGAAAATGAGTTGAAAGATGTGAAAGAAAGATATGAGGCTGAAAAAGGAAGATAAAGAAAAGGAGATAGAGAACTTAAAAGCTGCTCTTCAACATCAAGGGATGAGATAAGTGGTCATGTGGACACTTTATCCATTCAAACAATTTCCATGGAAGAGCAAGAAGAGCTTATTGAAGAACAAGATGAGATTATTATCAATTGTAGAAACAGAATGAAATTTTGAACAAAAGAGTAGTTGAACTTGAGATGCTTGTTGAAATCAAAAGGAAGGTTGAATCAAAAGTAAAGAAAGTTGATGTGAAAGAAGCTGAGTCTGAGAGCTCTTTAGGGGAGGGTAGTTATGCCTCTCCTCCAAGTAAACATATAAGATTATCTCAAGCAAAACTAAAACCAAGCAAGACAAAGCAAGATGAGTCTAGCCTGGAAATGGTAGTCTATAGAGATAACAGTTAGTATGCATACTAAAGAGGCTGAATTAATGACATGATCAATGATCTAGACAGCTTCACATCAGAAGAATTCATCATTGATGATGAGTTCTAGGATTCTATATATGATTAAAGGACTGTTACTAAACCCATAGTGGTTATTCCTCAACCTCTGATCCCTCTGGAGAAGGAATTGAGCTTGCAAATAGTTCCTGCTCTGTCAATATCTAATGAGCAAAAACAGATGATTAGAAAACTATGTGAAGAGCAAAGAGAGAAAGAAGAAAAAGTTGTTGCTGTCCATGAACAAGTATAATCAGAGGCTGAAAAAGTGCCTCAAGGAGCTGAAATGCCTGAAACCTCTTCTGGTCCTTCAATACACACATATACCAGAAAGAGGAAGTACTTGGTTGAAAAGGTGGCCTATGGTGGAAGAGGATCCATTAAAGAAAATCAAGAAGGATGATTCCAGAAGCATTGTAGCTATAGCAGAACTTTTGGAAGAACATGAGCAAGCAGAAGCTCAATTGAAGAAGCAAGTTGTTTTTGTTGACCTTGAAGAAAGGGAAATTGAAGGAGGCTATGTGGTTGATGAGCCAATAGCAGTTGATAGTATTGTGAAGGAAAAAAGATCAGTACAAGAAATGGTGGAAAAGGCATAGAATGATGATTAATGGTTAAAGCTATGTTTTTGATTATCATGGATATGATCCTAATGATGTTTTTGGCACGACTTATGAGGGAATGAAGGCTGAAGAAGAAAATTGAACAAACTGTTGGACCCCACTGTTGAAACTGAATATGAAAAGACTATTTCCCCTAAAGCTGATAGGCCTAAAGTTACATTCATGAAGAAGCAAACCTCAATTCCTGAATCTCTAAATCCCGATCTCTATAACATGTCTGATAAGGAAATGAAGGATAATCTATAAAGTCAAGGATTCACCAAGAGAAAGCCTGGTAATATGATAATAATTCCCTAAGAGCTGCCATCCTTAGGTTGATCAATGAAAAGAAAGAAAGAGAGACTTAAGACTCCAGAAGAAGAAATTACTGGCAAAACGCCAAGAACCAGAGTGTCTGCTCAAGATATGCAGCTCACCCACAAAGATCATGACTCTTTGGCACCTGTATTTCATAGATATCTAAGTGGTTTGCTGAGCCTTCTTAACTGAAACTTCAAGAAGGGCTGACCACTGCAGAGATGATTAAGGGTGTGTCTACTCCTAAGGGAAAAACTAACCAGAAAATTATTGCCTGGAAGTATGACAGTGATTGCAATATGTTTATGGTCAAAATGATCTCAGGGCTGGTCCAATTCTTACAGAGTACTCTACTCTTGTAAATGCCCTAGAGATTCATGACTTAAAGGAACTAGCTAACTTGGAACTGATCAATCACAAGGCCATGTTCATAGGGTATGAGTTCGAAGAAATTCTTAGAATGTTTAAAAAAATGACAACTTCAAGTCTCTGAAGGTTATTTGTATGAAGAAAGATAGATATCTCATCAACCCTCTAGAGAAGGAAAAGACAAAACCAGCAGAGCTAAGAATGAAACCAATAGAGTCTTTATAAAGAAAGATGGTGTCTAGCACCCATTCCTCCATACCAATGTCAAATGTGTACTATGATGAAAAGACTTATGAGTTGGTAATAGAAAGAAAATAGGGAGGAAAGGAAGGGGCATAAATTAGATTATTTAGTGGATATAAAGTGAGGCTATTAGATGAATCATACATCCACTACATCTACACCAAGCATTTTAGAGAGATATGTAACAAACTTGGTGAAGAAGACATGCACTTCTTTTTGAAATGCATCAAACTATTGAAGATGGCATATGATCAAATCATTGCCAATAGAGAAAAGAGAAAGAAGAAAAAGACTCCTCTGCACCTAGGAAACATTATGAAGCTGGAAGTTGATGTAAATGGCGCTCTACTGATTCATAGGGATGGGCTGTCCACTATATCTATATGGGAACTAGTTTCTCTCAAGAAACTACCATTGGAAGCAATCTACACCATGAGTCAGATGAGAATACATGTGCTGAATAGAGAAAAGATGTCAGATGCCAATGACTTTGTCAATATGATAAAGGCCATTTTGGATCCATCACAACCAGAACCACTACGGCCTTCACAAGACCTAGCAGAATCCTCTCAACCTTAACCACCACCAAACCATTGAAGAACATAGGCTGTATAATCCTTAGGGGGAGTATTATTGGAATCTGAAATGATCATACATGCCAATTCAATTGGTGAGTTGATGGTTGTTCTGCTAGAAACTCCCTAAGTACAAGAAGTAATGCAAATGAAGAATCTACTAAGAGGAATCATGTGTTGAGTAACCGTATTTGTAAATGCGAAAGACATAGAACAAATGCTATCAAGTGGTTGTTCTTCCGCATTTGCAAATACGGATAACCAGCAACAAATGTGCATAAGTATTTGTTCATCCGCATTAACCAATGTGGATGACCAACTACTAATGCGGATGACAAGAGAAGAAATGCTAATAAGGAACAACGCATCCGCATTTGTCAATACGGATGAACAGAAGAAATGCTGATGAAGACTTAGACTAGTTCTGATGTATAGGTCAGGGGTAGTTTAGTCATTTTGTAAAAAGGCGTCTTGTCAGCCTATAAATAGAATAGAATACCTCGTACATGAGGTGACTATTGATAGACGATTAGAATATTTTGTATTAAACATTTTGAAGGTGCATTAATACTGTTCTTGCTAAAACCCTAGCATTTATTGTAATCAATCACCTTCATCAATATATACAAAGCATTATGAGTATATTCCTGCATTAAATGTTTATCGATTGTTTGTTTCCGCCATTCAATCTCTGACTTGGTCACTATATGCGATCCTAGTGAGAATCTTAATCTCATCACCCGGTCTATTGCAAGATCTTCATCATTTTGATCCTTTGAAGCTGAATGATGTCCATCTTCATGAATCTATGCATGAGCATTAGTGGGAACAACTTTCCAAAGGAACGTCTACTGAAGTGGTTTGAGTATCTGTAGGAATTATAGGAACATCTAAAGATGTTGTTTATTGTTCTGCTGACATAATTTCGTTGGAAAGTATTAAGGCATCTCCAGAGCATGGAAGATCTACCGGGTGCAGATGGAACATCTGCTGATGCATTCCCCATTTCTTCGGAAGTAGGCAAAACATCTACGGAATCAAAGTTAGCTACTATTGATGCTATGTTTTCATCTGAGGATACTGATCTATTTTGTGAAAACTGACCTCTAGGTCACAATTCTAACCCTTGTCAACCTGTATCATTGCCCATTCTATTAATATTAATGTTAATATCATTATCATTATTATTATTAGCATTATTATTATTATGGCTGTTTGCCATTTTTATTATTTCATGTGTATTTTTGTGAATGTTTTAGCTAGTTTAAGCTTTAGCATAGGGAAACTTAGTGATCTAGGAATGTTAATTAGTCACCTTTGCAATAACTAAATCATAATTTGAAACAATTAGTGTTGGGTTTGTAACAAGTTTATCAAGACAAGTTTAACTATTAAAACTTCAAAAACGCAGCGGATATTAGTGGTTAAAGTATGTTAACAATCTGAAATTTTTAACCATTATAACCAAAGACAAAACCCAAGAACAACCATAAGGTGTTCTTGAAACTATCTTTCAAGAACAAGATGTTGAAGTATGGATGAGATGAAGATGATGATACTCTTGAATGTCCAGCCCCCAAGAGAGAAAGCCTCAAGTTTTATACCCACAAGCTCTTCCAACACCTAGCTAGTTAGGGAGCATAACACCAAGAACCCTCTTCTTATGCTCTTACAAAACCGAAATTTTCAGCTTCTTTTTCTCCTCTTGGATCCGAAGTTTTCAGGTTTTTGGAGGGATTTTCTTGCTTGTGTGTGTGAGAGAGAGTGTGTGTTTGATGGAAGAGTGCAAGAGTGTGTTATGTCTTGTAAAACCCAAGACAAAACTTGATTCCCAAGAGCCACAAGGGCTGCTGAAATTCTTGTTTGAAATAGGTTCCCCCCCCATTTCAATTGTTTTTTAAATTTACACTCTTAACCTTTAAGTTTATAAAATTTAAAACCCCTTTTAATTTTATAACATTAACACACTTTTATTTGTTATTATTTAACTAACTTAAATAATGAAACAAATAATTCTCATGAACAAATTATCCATATAATGTTGTTCCTTTACAAAAGCAACATTTTAGAAAACCCAATTTCTGAATTGGTGTCAATATTTATTTGTATGATCTCATCAACAAATGAATATTTATTGGTGTTTGTTTAGCTTGTTATTAGGTATGACCCAACTTCGATCATAACATACTAACCACATCAATCGTGTATGTGTCTTGGCCATACAAGATCCAACAATCTCCCACTTGCACAAGATTCATAGAAGATTGATGCAAGCAGTAAATATTGTCTAACAACAGTTTATGCCCTTAATACCTATGACTAAGTGCCATTCAATAACATCATCCCCTTCAAGTACCTTACTCAAAATGTTTTAGGTGAATCAATCATCTATCCTTTTGTCACAGATGTTTTATCAGGCCTGAGACATCTTACTCTCAACGAATAAGAGGGACAAATCCCATCTTGACTACATACGACTCTCACAATTACCATATACATACCTGAACTCAGACTTATGTATTGCCATGTTTCAGAATAGCGAAGAACTAAGTCAAAGTATAATATTTGGTAAATATCAAGACCCAATATGTATCTCAGGTCAGACGATACCAAATGATATTCGCCTTTACTCAAAATTACTTATGATCAATCAGGAAGATTTTATGTAATAATATTTGAGATGCAGGTCAGTCCAATATTTGTATCCCACAAATATCAATGAAGTTTGGCAGCAACCTTTTATTCATCTATATGAATATCTACCAATCCAAGTTCACAATATTCTTACCTTCATACTTTTTCCTACAAGTATGAATGACTACGGACGTTCTGAGTAAATGATTTACTCATGGATTTTAAACATGCAAAATAGGAATATTAGTTTAAACATTATAACCAAGTAATTTATTCAACTAATAATGGGTTACAATATCTAAATACAAAAATTAAAGATCAAATCAAGTCACTAGAATATTGAAGTCCCATGGCATAAGTATGACCTTCTTGCTTTTGACGTGCACGGGGTTCCTTGATTTGAGCAATCGCACCCTCGTTATCACAAAGAATTTCTAGGGGGTCTTGAATGGAAGGGACTAACCCTAGATCGGCAATGAATTTCATTAACCATACAACTTCCAAGAGATTGCTCCTCCATTCAAGATGAAAATGTACCCCGATTGTGATCATGAATCATCCTGATCAGTTTGGAAACTCGCATCCGTGTAACCCTTTACTACGAGTTCCTCCTCACCAGATCCATTAGATTAGGAACATATCTTTGGTCCTCCTTAGGTACTTAAGTATGTTCTAAACAACCCTCTAATGACTGTTTCAAGGATTTTGTTGGTATTGGCTTGTCATGCTTAATGCGCACGACACGTCTGGCCAAGTGCATATCATTGCATACATGAGGGATCCTATGGCAGATGCATACGGGATTCCCTTCATCTTTTCTTGCTCATCCTTTGAGCTTGGACATTGAGTCTTACTTAGTATCGTGCCTATTTGAATAAGTACGGTACCTTTCTTAGAGTTTTCCATCTTGAACCTTTTCAAGATCTTATCAATGTATGCACTTTGATTCAAACCTATCAACCGCCTTGATCTATCCCTATAGATCTTTATTCCCAAAATATAGGCAGCTTCACCAAGATCCTTAATGGAGATACAGTTTCCAAGACAGGTTTAACACCTTCCAAGGTTGGAATGTCATTTCCAAATCGTAAAATGTCATCGACATACAATACTAGGAAAGTGATGATGCTCCCACTAGCTTTCTTATCTACACATGCTTCATCAGCGTTTTTAATGAACCCAAATTTGATTATCTCTTCACCAAAACAGTGATTCCAACTTCTTAATGCTTACTCAATCCATAGATTGATTTCTTTAACTTGCATACTTTGATAGGATATTTTGGATCGACAAAACCTTTAGGCTGAACCATATAGACATCTTCCTCAAAATATCCAGTTAGAAAAGCGATTTTGACATCTGTTTGCCAAATCTCATAATCATAATGAGCAGCTATGACAAATAATATCCTAATAGACTTTAGCATTGCAACTGGTGAGAAGATCTCATCATAATCAACCCCTTGAGTATGAGTGAAACCTTTTGCTACAAGTCTAGCTTTATAAGTATCCAATTTTCCATGCATATCAATTTTCTTCTTGAAAGCCCTCTTACTTCCAACTATCTTGGAGTTAAGAGGTGGTTCAACCAAGTCCCACACTTGGTTGTCATACATGGATTGCATCTCAATGTTCATGGCTTCAAGCCATTTGTCACAATCCAAATTGGAAATTGCATCACGATAAGTGGTTGGTTTATCGGAATCTACCACATAGCATCCATCTATGAAGAATCCATATCCTTCAGGTGGATTATTAATTCAACCAGATCTATGAACATTTTGTGTGTATTGATCAACCAGTTGATCATCCTCAACTTCCTCATGTTGAGTGCTTGTGTCAACCAAACGTGTATCGGTTTGTGGTTCTTGATCTTCCTCAAGCCCCACAGTTCTACTGCTAGTTCCTTCCGTAAGAAACTTAGCTTGTAAGAACTCAGATTTCTTGGTAACAAACTCCTTTTGTTCCAATGGATCATAACAATAATATCGCATAGAATCTCTAGGATATCCAATGAAGATACACTTCGTGGAATGGCTTTCTAACTTGTTTGAGTTGAGAGTCTTAACATAAGCCTCACAACCCTATACCTTTAAATATGATAGTGATAGAACCCTTCCATGCCATATTTCAAAAGGTGTCATTTCCACTTTCTTGGTTGGGGCCATATTCAAGATATGGGCCGCAGAGAGCAAAGCAAAACCCCAAATTGATAAAGGCAATGAGCTTCTAGCTATCATAGATCGAACCATATCCAACAGAGTTTGATATCTCCGCTCGGACACGCCATTATGTTGTGGTGTTCCGGGTGAAGATAGTTGTGAGACAATACCACAACTTCTAAGATGATCTCTAAAAGCATCACTTAGGTATTCACCTCCTCTATCGTGTGTAGAGTTTTTATTTTCTTGTTGAGTTGATTTTCTACTTCATTTTGGAAGATTTTGAACATTTCAAAAGCTTCATCTTTGTGTCTTAACAAGTAGACATAACCATATCGACTATAGTCGTCGGTAAAGGTAGTGAAGTGTCTTACATGGTACCTAGTCATTGGTTTAAAAGGTCCATATACATCCGAATGTATGATGCCTAATAAATCTTTTGCCTTTTCGGATTTGCCACTAAAAGGTGCCTTAGTCATTTTACCTTGTAAACAAGATTCACATACATCAAATGAATCATATTCACTTGCTTTTAAAATATAGTTATTTTGAAGTGTTTGTATGCGCTTCTTGTTTATAAGACCAAGAAGACAATGCCAAAGATAGGTATCACTCAAATCCAATTTGAGTTTCTTGGTGGTAGTTTTGTACAATGAGCTATCATATAATGTGTTTTCATGAACCAATTCATAATACCATTAATACGAATAGCTTTAAAATAAAATATGCCATTTAAAGAAACATGAATTTGATTTTCAAAAATGTCAAAACATAACCATATTGTCTTAATTGGGCAATAAAAATAATGTTTCTAGTCAAACTAGGGGCATACAAAATATTGTTCAAAATTGCTTCCAAACCATTTGGAAGCTTCAAGATGTAGTCCCCTCGTCCTTCAACTTGAACATTTGCCCCATTCCCCATGTGGAGGCTAACATCCCCTTTCTTGAAGTCCTTACTTCTTTTAAACCCCTGTAATAAGTTGAAAATGTGAGTTCCACATCCGGTATCCAATAACCATGTGTTTGAGGATATTAATTTAGATCAATATGAATCATGAAAATTGTACATGAGGTTTGCCCAGCATCCCTCTTAGCTTGCAACTCTTTGAAATGGACTGGACAATTTCTTGCCCAATGTCCAATCTCCTACACTTAAAGCATGGGTCATTTGAAGCAACCTTTTGCTTCTTCTCTGCTGGTTTTGGTGGTGGTGCTCTTACCACTCCCTTTCCCTTTCCCTAACGTGCCCCTTACCCTTGGCAACATTTGCCTTGGGTGCGGGGTGAGGCATATTCTCGTTCCCACCTTCATTGATGGTGAGAACGGGTAAAACCTTTTACCCATGGCCACCTCGGCAGTTTTGAGCATAGAGTGAAGCTCACTTATGTTCTTGTCTCACCCGTTCATGTTATAATTCATGACAAAGTTGTCAAACCTTTTTCGCAAAGAGTTGAGGATCAAATCCGTAGACAACTCTTTCGAGACGGGATAATTCAGCCTTTTGAGGCGGTCGATGTGGGTTTTCATCTTAAGTACATAAGATGAAACAGATTGGGTGTCATCCATATGAGATGCATGGAGTGTTTGACCCGTTTCGAAGCGCTCTACCCTTGGTTGTTGGTGGAACGTTTTCTTCAACAGGGTAATCATGTCGTACGCTCCATGATGTTCATACTCCTTTTGGACATCCGGAGTCATACTTGCCAACATGAGGCGAGACACTTGAACCGAGTCCACAGTGTATTTCACCCAATTATTATACGCCTGCTCATCCTCCTTATTAGGTTGATCGGGAATCAGAGCGTCTAAAATATACGATCGTTTCTCTTTCTTGAGAACAGTTCTCAAGTTTCGAACCAATCAATAAAGTTATTATGGTTTAGATGCTCCATTTGGAGAATGGTCCTTAGTGATAGTGAGTGAGCGGACGGGATATCATTATTTTCATTGTTGTTGGTGGCCATCAACAAAATTTAACAAAGTTCAATTTTAGTATTTCCGATATTGTACATATGTTAATAATTAAAGCCCCTTTTTAAGTGTCTTACACAATTTTAAAATTGTAGAATCCAACATTACATTTAAATAGTGGTTAGGTGACCTTTATCCTATTATTTAAATTAACAAGGTAGTCAACGTTTTGATAATTACAACCCTTTGCAACTTCTAGAGGTATGGGATCGACTTTAAAACATCATATGTATAGTCAGCATATTTATGCCATCAACACCTTTGTAAACCATATTGTAGGTGATCCATTTAGTATGGTTTGCAAATCAAGCTACCCTACTTGCACACACGTGTGAGTTTTCTAACATAAGTGGTTAGGTAACCTTTATCCCACAAATATGTATCCCCACCTCAAAATGGGTTAGGTGACCTTTATCCCCAAGTGACTCAAGAGTTGTGCAAAAGGATGATGTTTAACTTGTTTATAAAAGAAATTTAAGTTTTCATAATCTTAGTTTAGAAAACTCTATGTATCTTATATTTGCATGCTTTTAAATACACGGTACCCTATGGTTCACCTTTAATAAAACCCCTTTTATTAAAATCATTAATCCTTTTAATAACCTTTTATTAACCACTTAATGATAAAGAACCATTAATTTTCAGCTTGTTAAATTTGTTAATGAGTTTGTTATGCATATCCAAATATCAAACAACAACCATACAACAAACAACCAAACAAGGATAATCATACAAACATAAGTGCATAACAATAGCCACTAAGGAGACCACACTTGTTTGCCATCACAAGTGTTGTGATAAGGTCTTTCCTAAGGGTTAAAATGACACATCAAAATGTGTCCATGAACTCCCACTTGAATCCACATCCAAATGCTTCAAGTGTCCATGTCTTTTGTGTCCTTCTTTGGGTCTTCATCTTGTGCATCTTCTTTTACAAAATCATATCCTAATACAATTTTTCTAATAAAAGAAATGCACCTAATCTATTTATTACATAACCAAATGAATAAATAAAGTACAACCCAAAATACAAACACAAATATTACAACCCTTTCAAGAATCAAAACCAACAAGACAAATCACAACCAACCAATACCAAAACACATAAGGTCAAGGCTATGCTATGCACCAAAATACGTATCAATAGAACATTCAAGAACAACATTGAACCCCCTTTTATAACCTTAAAGTTCTGGCCAACATGAACCAAAACTTTAGGGTTTTGTCCAAACAACACAATCAACCATTTGATGATAATCTTTCAAGGTTTACACTAAAGCATGTAAGATAAAACCTTGAAACATAAATGATTCAATCATCCACAACAAAACAGCCCCTAATGGGTTGAAAAATTCCATGGAAACTAACTTTTCATGAACATTTGAAGCACATATTCCACATAACCGGCTCTAGATGCCATTGTTGGGTTTTGTAACAAGTTTATCAAAGCAAGTTTAACCATTTAAACTTCAAAAACACAGTGGATATTAGTGGTAAAGTATGATAAACAATCTGAAATTATTAACCATTTTAACCAAGACAAACCCAAGAACAAGGATCATTAATATATGTGAAAAGACATGCTATCAAAACAAAAAGAACAACCATAGGGTGTTCTTAAAAGTACCTTTCAAGAACAAGATGTTGAAGTATGGATGAGATGAAGATGATGATGCTCTTGAATGTCCAGCCCACAAGAGAGAATGTCTCAAGTTTGTATACCCACAAGCTCTTCCAAACACCTACCTAGTTAGGGAGCACAACACCAAGAATCCTCTTCTTGTGCCTCTTACAAAACCAAAATTTTCAGCTTCCTTTTTTCCTCTTGGATCCGAAATTTTCAGGTCTTTGAGAGAGTTTCTTGCTTGTGTGTGTGTGTTTGATAGAAGAGTGCAGGAGTGTGTTATGTCTTGTAAAACCCAAGACAAAACTTGATTCCCAAGAGCCACAAGGGCTGCCAAAATTCTCGTTTGAAATGGGTTCCCCCCCCATTTCAAGTTTTATAAAAAAAGTTACACTCTTAACCCTTAAGTTTATAAAATTAAAAACCCCTTTTTAATTTTATACCATTAACACACTTTTATTTGTTATTATTTAACTCACTTAAATAATGAAACAAATAACTTCTCATGAACAAATTATCCACATAATGTTGTTCTTTTACAAAAGAAAAGTTTTAGAAAACCCATTTTCTAAATTAGTGTCAATATTTATTTGTATGATCTCATCAACAAATAAATAATTATTGGTGTTTGTTTAGCTTGTTATTGGGTATGACCCGACTTGGATCATAACGTACTAACCACATCAAACTTGTATGTGTCTTGGGCATACAAGATCCAACATTAAGGTGTGCATGAACTCAAAATTTTCGGATTAATGCATGCATGCCAATGCAAAATACATATCAACTAACTAAATTATACCACCAAAAATAATACACTACACTACAACATGATACTACATAATATAATTTACAATTAAATTTAAATCAAAATTTACCCACTACAAGCCAAGATTCGGCCGCCCCACTCACCACCCCTCTACACCATTCACCACACTCCCTCCTCTTCCCCATTACCCTTACATGCAATCTTTCTCCATTCTCCACACACACTACACTCTCATCTCTCTCTCAGTTAACTATAGTAGAAAACACCATATTTCTCTCTATTCCAGCCCTATATTCGAAGAAGACAACATCACAAGGATCGGCCAAGCTCAAACCCGCAAGAAGGTGAAGTCTTTGTGAGCATTTGGGTGCATGGTTCCATTGTGCTCGCCATCTACTGCCTTGGTTAGAGATTCAAAAACTCTCAAACTCTCAAAATTCTTCCATATTCGTGGAACACCCAAAGTGTAAACCACCTTACACCCGATTTGGCTATATCTTGTGTTTTCTTCATTTTTCACTAAAAAATCATACCATTCTTGTATCCAACATAAATTTCGGCTAAAACATTGTTCTTGAGAATCTTTTAACATTCTCAAAGGTATCTCACTTGTTATATATTACATTCTATAGGTGTAACCCGATTTACACCATGAAAATCCTCTTTTTGGGTGCTTGTTCTTGAGTTTTATGTTAAAAACCATAAGTTAGGCTTAGTATTTCAGTAATTTTTGGATGAGATTGGGTGTATTATGAGATGATGATGGCTGAAAATAATAAAGATATGGACTTGTAGGTATTTTGGACATAATTTGGGACCCGAAAGGTGGTGAAGCAACTTAAAAATAAGAAAACTTGGATTTTAAACATCTTAAAAAATATTCCAGGCTCAAAAAGTGTTAACAAAGTGTTCTAGACTAGATTTGTTGATTAAGTGATCAACAGACAAATTAAATGGTATTATTAACTAAAACGGGTATTAACCGGGTGACATTTTGAGGAAAATCCTAGAAATAATGGTATAAAACAAAAATCCATAGAAACCATGTTATTTTAGTATGTTATGTGCTATAACATTTAATGGTGTTGAAAATTGGTCAAACAAACTTTTAAAACGGTCAATTAAGGGTAAAAACGCGTTTTAACGGATTAAACATAAAAACGAGGCTTTCATCTAAAAGGGGCTTGAAATACATTTCCAAAAGATTAGAAACTTATAAAAATATCCTTAAAACAATATTTAAGGGTCTAAGACTCAAAATATACGAATCCATACTTAACCGTTACAAACGTTCGGTTTTATTGTAACCGGTAATGTACAACATAAGAATATTAAACCCGGACCAAATTCTGAAGATTTGGATTAAACTCACTTTAAATAAGTTACTTAGCTTCAAGAACGTATTATTTGGCCATAAAAGTTAATAAATCCAAGAAAACAAACTTTGGGGTAGAAATTGTAATTTTTAGAAACTTGGAGGACTAAAGTGTAAATTTTGCCAAACCTTTATAAACCAACCCCTTGATCTAACAATCATTTGGTGAACTAAAATTAACTGATAGAAATGATCCAACATTGTAAATTATGTATTCTTTCTCGACACCAGGAACAGAGTACGAGGAATATATGAGGAGATGCGGACATCCGGGCTGGATATCCGTTACATCCGACGACACTGAGTTGTCACAAGACTCTTCCTCGACATCCCCCTCTAGGAGCCAGACATGCTCCTACTCACAACATGGCGTAGCATCTATACACTCATCTATCCCACCTATCGGGGATAGGGGTGCACATATTATCACCCGCCCACGTAAGAGTGCTAGGCCAGGACCCTCAGTCTCCTTTAGGATGCCACATCCTCCTCCACCAACTATTAGGATCCCGAAACCTGCGCCATCGACGTTTGACTCACTCCGACACCACCCACATGATGAGCATTGGATGCCACCAAGGCGCAACATGTATGATGGGGCCCTAGTGTGCTAGCTGGTGATAGGTACTCCTAGTCGAGCTGGCGAGCAAGCGACGTAGGTCCCTCCGACACCACACTAGACGAGATTCTGAAGACCATTTGTCATCACAAGCAGACCCTCCAGCACACCACCCGGACCTCTCAGTCTGCCCAGTTTCAGGCCATTATGGCTTCGCACGGGGTCTAGCGGTTGGAGCATGGAGAGGATGAGGGATTATCTGTCTTTTAGAAAGTGGAAGGAAACTATTTTTATTATTATCTGATACTATTATTATTATTATGGGGGTGATGGAACCTTCCAACTTATTAGAGTATAACTCTGATTCAACTATGCTTGCTGATACTATTGACTCAATCTATTTATGAAAGTATTTCTATGGATGCTAAATTTTGTTGAGCTATTTGTATTGAACTGCTATGTGTCATGTTATGCTTAGGGAATCTTGACCCGTGTCCATTCTCGATGAATTTTCTTAAATTGATGTAGTGGAACATTATTAGAGGTATTTAGTGGTGTGTATATTACACTCCCTCCTTCTAGGACGTTGCATATTACGGTGAATGATGCATGGACTACTCGAAACCAATTATGAGATGGTAAACAAAAAATTATCTGTGATGCTATTAGAATGCCAACTAGAAGAGGAACCCATATGGAAGATGAGGAGCTACTAGAGGCCACCATGAAGGGGCTAGATGAACCAGAAACCAAACCCCTACTCCACCAGCAACTCCTCATGGGGAGAATGTTAACCAAGGGAATGATGAGAAATTTTCCAAACTCATAGCATAACAGATTGCTAACACCATTCCTACCATCATCGCTCAGATCAATGCGGACCGAAGTAACCCCGGTGGTAATGATGGATTTGGCAATGACGAGGGCAACAACGAGGAAGCTGAAGCACTGATGAATGGATTCTCCTACAAAAACTTCATGGCATGCAAGCCAAAGGATTTGTATGGCACCGAGAGTGCAATAGAGATGTACTGATGGATCGATGACATGGAGGTTGTCTTATACATCAGTGAGTGTAAGATGGATCACATGGTGAGGTTCACATCCTAATTGCTCAAGGGACCGGATCTGGAATGGTGGAAGATGGCTACTCAGCCCCGGGGAAGAAACGTTGCTAACCGAATGAGTTGGACTGAATTCACGGAGCAGATAACCAACAAGTACTACCCCATCAATCAACTCGAGAAGTTGTAGTCGGAATTTCTGATCCTAGAAATGAAAGGTCCAAATTACACTGAGTGCATCAACCGCTTCTTAGCCCTGTCTCGACTGGTGCCACACCTAGTGGCAACGGAATCTAAGGGCGTAGCACGTTTCATCTAGGGGCTACATCCTAGAGTCAGGGGAATGGTCCAATCCTCCAGGCCCTTAACCTTGCATGTTGTGGTTGACTTCACCAGGAGTTTGGCTGATGATTTAGTTAGGACTGGATGGACTGAGCAAACCAAGGTTAACGAGAAAAAGAACGGATGGGTGAGAAAAAGGAAGTTTCTTGATGTGAATAGAGCAATTGGTAGTAGTAGCGGGTCAAGCAAGAAGATTTTTGAAGGTGTGAGGCATGATGATCAAGGTGGTGGGCATGGAGGTTGTACTCAGGTACAAGCCTATTCTGCAATAAGTGCAAACTGCACCATCAAAAGGAGTGCAACCTGATGCCTTGCTTCCGATGCAAACGCCCTGGACATTTAACTAAAGATTGCACATACGCGCCAAGTAAAAAATTCTATGAGTGTGGAGACCCAGGACATATGAGGAATAACTGTCCCAAGCTGGGGAGACGTAATGAATCCAGACGCAATAAGCCTAAGGGACGAGCATTTGTGATGGAAACAGCCGATGCTCGCAAAGAACCTGATGTGGTCAATGGTACGTTCATTATAAACAACCATTTTGCTACCGTTCTATTTCATACTAGAGCAACTACTAGTTTTGTCTGTAGTACTTTTAGGTCTTTGATTGACTTGAGTGCATATATCCTGACTCATCTGTTTACTGTATAATTAGCTCACGATAACATCATAGAAACTAATGAAGTCATCTAGGATTCCTTAATGAATCTAGAAGGTAGTACATTTAAGTTAAACTTGATGCCTATTAAATTAGGAGGATTTGATGTGGTCATTAGCATGGCTTGGTTGGCTAAGCATAGAGTCGAGATCATGTGTGATGAACACCTACTTAAGATACCTTTGAGCGACAGGAAAGTACTAGTCGTTCATGGTAAAAGAACTAACACGCTATATCCTATTGTTGGACCAAAAGAACCAATGAGCCAAGATCAGAAAATCTCTAAGTCCCACACGGTATCACAACAACTGCTGAAAGCCTCATCAGTAGTTTGACAAGTACTGAAGACTTCAACAGCTGAAGATCAAGTGCTGAAGACCTTAACAGCTGAAGAACCAAAGTGCTGAAGTACAACAGCTGAAGAACACAAGTGCTGAAGCTGAAAGACCAAAGTACTGAAGTACAACAGCTGAAGAGTTCACAAGTACTGAAGATCAACAACTGATGTACAAAGTCTGAAGACAAAGACTGAAGACATCAGCTGATGATATCTACTGAAGTCATCAGCTGATGAAACGCCTGAAGGTCAAAGTCTGAAGACCAAGTACTGAAGCCTCAGTAGTTTGTCACAACTGCTGAAGAGTACTTCTTCAGTAGTTGTGATATCAGTAGTTTTATGTTTTATGTTTCAGTAGTTTTGTAAAACGACTGAAGAGCTTGTTCTTCAGTCGTTGTAGTTTCAGTAGTTTTATATTTTGTACTTAACTGCTGATATGTTCTCAGTAGTTGTGAACATTTCAGTAGTTTGTTAAGATTTAGTTATTTCTGTATTGGATCTGCCAGTTGTCACTTTCCGTGATAACAGCAGTGACTGTTGCACTCTATATAAGGAGTGACAACCCATTGTAATCATTAGAGCGATATGAGCAATTGAATGGAATGTTTGATTGATTTGATTAGAAATATTCTCCATCTATAAACATTCCTAGAAATCAGAAATTCATATTCTCTCCTATAACCGTATGCGATCTTAATGCTTACATATATTGTTTGCTTGCTACAATTTGTCTAATTCGTTTGTGTATTCCGCTGCTTTACATTCTGATAAACATCAAACTTGTGATCACTGATCCTGTCAAATGGTATCAGAGCAGGTTAATCATTGATCGATCTAATAATTGATCATTGAAACTGCTATTCTAGATCCAAGTTTGATTGAATTAGCTTTTGTTTTTGCAAGAAACGGTTATAGAGATTGAATTTTCTGTATTTCTGCTCATTCATCCTGAGATCTTATTCTTGGTTCTCATTGAGTTTGTTGTGGTTTGTCTAAAACTTTTTAAAACTTGAACTAAACTGTTTTTGAACTGAAAATGACCACTCCCTCCAATGATCCTCACAATACTGGTTCCTCAACCAAGCCTCCTATGCTGGTTAGGAATGAGTATAACATATGGCAAAGACGTATGCTCCATCACCTGTCTGTTAACAGCGCAGGGTGTTGGACATCAGTGGTACATGGTCCACACAAGCCTATGGTGAATAACCCGGAAACCAATCAAATGGTTCCGAAGAGGAGGGAGCAATACTCAGATGAGGATAAAAAGTTGCTTGAGATTGATGCAAAAGCCCATGGAATTCTGGCCATGGCTTTGCCCAATGAAATCTATTCTGGGCTAATGCATCATGAAACTGCCCATGACCTCTGGATTGCTTTGAAAGAACAATTTGGAGGAACAGATGAGGTCTTGGCAAATAATAGAGAAATTCTTGCCCAACAATATGAGACATTCTCTCATAGAAAGGGTGAGACACTGACTCAACAATATGAGCGGTTTTCTTGTTTGATCTCTGAACTAAAAATGGTCAAACTTGAATACACCAATATTCAGATGAATAACAGATTTCTCAGATCACTGCCTGAGAGATGGGACACATATACTATTGTCCTACGCTCCAGTGCAAGTTTGGACAAACTATCTCTCACCCAACTCCATGGGAAATTGCTCACTTTTGAGAGAGAGATAGAACAGAAGAGAAAGCTGTCTTCATCTGGAAAGCTCACTGAAGACTTTATTCAAGGCAACACTGCCTTGGTGGGTCATGAGTCAGAATATGCTGCATCTGAATGCCAGTATGATGAGCATATTAATTTCTCTTCGAGCACTTCTAATTCTGCATTTGTAAGTGTTGATGGTCAGTTTACTGGTGGTAATAATGACAATTTATGTTTCATATGGATGATCTCAAGGGGATTGCTGATGATGACTTAGAAGAGATGGATATTTTGAGCCAAATGGCCTTGATAAATATCAGATCTCAGAAGTTCTACAAAAGAACTGGAAGAAAATTCCCAGGACTCTCTGGCAAAACCAAAGTTGGTTTTGACAAGAGCAAGTTGAGGTGTCACAAATGCCAACGGCTTGGACACTTTGCAAGAGAGTGTAGATCAACTGGATCAAACTCTACTGCACCCTTTGTGACTTTTCCTGGCAACAGTCAACAAAACAGAGGGCAACATCCTGTCACATCTAGTCATCATCCTCAACAACAATCTCCGGCATATTTTGTTCCTCAGGGTCAAATGCCTTATCAGTACCCTTGTTATTACATGCCACAGTCAAGTCAAGTTCAAGTTCCTATGACACCACAACCTCATGCATTACCAGAACCTCAGCCTTCCCCATCTCATCAACAACCTTCATCTCAACAACACAGCTTCTTCACCCCAGGAGTTGTTGACTGGAGCAGTTTACCAGATGACTTGTCTGGTCATGATCAACTGTTCTCAGGTGCTGGTCAACATGGTGGTGACAGTCCCTTTGGGAATCTAGCTCTTATGGCTTTGGAGTCTGCTGATACTTCATCTTCCAATGCCTCTACACCTCAGGTATCACAGGTATCCTCTGAGGCAAAAGCCAAATTATGTTCTGAACAATGCATAGCAGCATTTGCTTCCATTAGAGAAGCAAATGTAGCTTTAATTAATAAGAACATTGAGCTAGAACAAGAAATTTCCAAAAACAAAGCTGAGTTTGAGTTTGTGCTCAAAGATAAAAATGATGAGGTTTATAAACTGAATTGCAAAATAATTGATGATAAGGCTAGAGAAGATGTACTTTTAGAGAAGTACAAAGATCTCAAAGAAACCCTTGCAGTTACCCAGGTCGAGTGTGATAGATGGGTACAATCATGCAAAGGTTTTGAAATGCTTCTTAGTAAGCAATCTGCTTCAAATGTGAAGTTTGGAATTGGTTACAATCACACTGCTCCACCTACAGATTTTACCCCAAGAGCAGAGGTAGAATCTGATGGTGAGAGTGATAACCAATCCATCAAGTCATGTGATCTACCTTCTGATACAGCACAATCAGAAGTAGCAGTCAGTATCAAGTCCTCTTTGAACCTATCAGCTGATGTTGATGGTCCAAATGCTGACATTCACATGATCAATAAGTTGATCAACTCAGGAGTCAATCCTGAAGGTCCTGAAAGGACTGGAGAGCAGGATTCAACTCCTGAAGTTCAAACTTCAACTGCTGTCAGTACTGAAGAGAAGAAAACTGGCAGTAGAAAGAGTTTGAAGACTACTAAAGATGCTGTCAAGAAAGCAACCAATGCTTCCAAAGCATTGAAGAACAAGTCTTCTGTTGCTTCACCATCTTTAGTTGATGATCAACCTAAGATGAAGAAGAAACCATGTGAAGTATGTGGTTTGTTCAATCATCTTACAGATGATTGTTGGTACAAAAGAGGTTCCAAACTCAAACAAAAGGAAGAAATTAATGAGAAAATGGTAAAAATGAAAACTGAGTTTGAGACCACATTTGTATCAGCAACATCAAATCCTGTAACCCTTAAGTCCTTAAAGCAATCCAAAAAGGAAGGAGTTAAACAGGTGACAGCTGAGGGTGCTCAAAAGAAGAAGGTGCAACATAGGACCTTATCTAACTCCACTAGCAATGTGTCTGATGAGCTGAAAGCTTTATCACAAAATCAGACACAGCTGGTGATGATGGTACAACATCTGTTGGGTAGAGTTAACCAACTAGATTCTCCTATGTTGAAACCACAGAAAAGGAGGTCTAAGCCAAAGGACTCCTCTTCTGCACCATCTTCTTCCTCTCAGGCTGTTGTTACAAATAAACATGCTAGTTTACCATCTATTGATGAGACCAGGCCCAAAACCAAAAAGGTTTGGGTCTCTAAAACTAACTGATTGTTTATTATTGCAGGGTTCTTCAACATGCCAAAATAGCATCTGGTATGTAGACAGTGGGGGATCCATGCACATGACTGGGAACATCTCTCTTCTTCATGACTACTCTCAAGGAAAGAAGGGATTTGTCTCTTTTGGCAATGATGCTAGGGGTTACATCATCGGTAAGGGCTTTGTCTCCAATGGAGAAATCAAATTTGATGATGTTAATCATGTGGAAAATCTCAAGTACAACCTCTTGAGTGTCAGTCAAATGTGTGATAAAGGCCATGTTGCCCTTTTCACAAGTCAAAACTGTAGGATTCTGTCATCCAAAGTTTTGCCCTTGATTGACAAGGTGTTGGATGATCACACTCTCCTGAAAGCCAACAGGACAGGAAGAGTGTATGCCTTAGATCTCTCTAAGAAGATAGATCTCAAAGGCCATCCTTGCCTATTTTCCAAAGCCTCTTCTCAAGAATCTAAACTATGGCACAGGAGGCTGGGTCATGTTAATCTCAAAAACATGAATCAGCTTAGCCACCATAGTTTAGTCAGGGCTTACCAATAAAGGAGTTCCACTGTGATGAAACTTGCACTGCTTGTTTAAAAGGAAAACAGCACAAGGTCTCATTTCCTCCTATTGAAGTGTCCAAGTCCACTGCCTGCTTGCAATTACTGCATATGGATCTATTTGGTCCTGTGAGAGTAATGAGCATGGCAAAGAAGAAATACTGTCTGGTAATTGTGGATGATTACTCCAGATTTGTATGGACTTTCTTTCTACATTCAAAGGATGAGGCTGCTCAGAAGATTATCCACTTTGTGCTGTACATTGAGAAGCAGTATTCCCTTCCAGTCAAGTGTATTAGGAGTGATAATGGAACTGAGTTCAGAAATCATACACTTGATGACTTCTATCTCTCAAAGGGAATCAAAAGGCAGTTCAGCATTCCAAGGACTCCGGAACAAAATGGAGTAGTGGAGAGAAAGAACAGGACCCTCATTGAAGCTGCAAGGTCCATGCTGGCTGACTCAGGTTTGCCATTGACCTTTTGGGCTGAAGCTGTCAACACAGCTTGTTATGTGCAAAATAGAGTGTTAGTAAATCAGAGGTTGATGAAGACTCCATATGAAGTTCTCCATCATTTGGCTCCACTGATTTCATTTTTCAAAGCATTTGGGTGTCCCTGTTTTATTCTCAACACAAAGGATCAACTCCACAATTTGATCCTAAGGTGGATGCAGGATACTTTGTTGGTTATTCATCTACTTGCAAAGCATACAGAGTCTTCAACTGCAGAACAAAGATGGTTGAAGAAACTCTACATGTTAAGTTTAATGAATCTCCAAAGGACAAGATTCCACAAAGTCCTGTGGAGTTATTTGATCTGGACATACTGCAATATGTTCCTTATCAAACTCCTGCTGTTGCTCCTGTCAACAGTTCACCACCTGGTGGTACTGCTGATGATGATGATGATTGCAGTACTCACCTCTTCAGGTTTAGTGATCAGCTGCCTGATTCAACTAGACCTGATGTTCCTGTAGCGCCAGTAGCACCATCCACAACAAATGCTGATGAGATTTCTTCGAATTCAACTTCCTTTGAATTACCATCCACTGATTGGTTTCAAGGAAATGATTCACCATCACCATCTGTTGCTGCTGAACCGGCTACAAACACTTGCACAGATCTCATTGTGTATCAAGATCTGAAGAATCACCCCATGTCTCAAATCATTGGTGATATCACTGCTGGAGTATCAACAAGAAGTCAATTGTCAAACTTCTGCTTCTATGCTCTCTTCATCAGTCAGCAAGAGCCAAAGAATTATCACATTGCTTTAAAGGACAATGGATGGGTTGATGCCATGCAGCTTGAGCTTCTTCAGTTCAAGAAACAGCAAGTGTGGGAACTGGTTCCTCTACCTCCAGGTAAGTGTGCAATAGGCACTAAATGGGTGTTTAGGAACAAAACTGATGAAAATGGGCTTATTGTTAAGAACAAGGCCAGACTGGTTGTTCAGGGGTTTGCACAAGAAGAAGGTATTGATTATGATGAAACCTTTGCCCCTGTAGCCAGACTGGAAGCAATTCGATTGTTTTTAGCTTATGCTGCTTATCAAAAACTTAAAGTTTTTCAAATGGATGTCAAAAGTGCATTTTTGTATGGAAAAGTTAAAGAAGAGGTTTATGTATGTCAACCTCCAGGCTTTGAGGACAACAAACATCCTAATTGGGTGTATAAGCTTGATAAAGCTCTTTATGGGTTAAAACAAGCTCCCAGAGCCTGGTATGAGACATTATCAAACTTTCTTCTGGAAAACAATTTCACTAGAGGCTCCATAGACAAGACTTTATTATTAAGAAAGCTGGGCAGCATAATCTACTTGTTCAAATTATGTAGATGATATCATTTTTGCATCCTCTGATCCAAAGTTGTGTGATGCCTTTACAAAGTTGATGCAACAGAAGTTTGAAATGAGTGCCATGGGAGAATTACAGTTCTTTCTGGGGTTGCAAATCAAACAAAAGGCTGATGGAATTTTTATTCATCAATCCAAATATACAAAAGATCTTTTGCAAAAGTTTGATTTACAAAACTGTAAGCCCTGTTCTACTCCCATGAGCAGCACCACACAACTGGACTCAGATCAGAAAGGTAAAGTGGTTGATGAAACACTTTACAGATGTATGATTGGGTCCTTGATGTATTTAACAGCTTCTAGACCAGATATTATGTTTGCTACATGTGTTTGTGCTAGATTTCAGGCTGCACCTAAAGAGTCTCATCTGATTGCAGTCAAGAGGATCTTTAGATATCTGCAAGGCACTCCATCTCTAGGTTTATGGTATTCTACCAACCATTCTGGTAAATTAGTTGCTTTTTCTGACAGTGACTATGCAGGGTGTAAGTTGACCAGGAAATCAACTTCTGGTGGATGTCAATTCCTAGGCAACTGCTTGATTTCTTGGCAGAGCAAGAAACAGACCTCAGTTGCTACATCCACTGCGGAAGCAGAGTACATTGCTGCTGCAAGCTGTACATCTCAGGTACTCTGGCTTCAAAACCAACTTTTGGATTATGGCATTACAGAGACTAAGACTCCATTGTTAATGGATAGTGCTTCAGCTCTTTGCATTGTCAAAAATCCAGTCCAGCACTCTAGGACCAAACATATAGAGATCAGACACCATTTTATAAGAGACTGTTTTGAAAAAGGTCTGATTGATCCTAAGTTTGTGCCCAGTGCTGATGAGCTTGCAGACATTTTTACTAAGCCTTTGGATAGTTCAACTTTCCAAAACCTGGTGTTAAGGCTTGGTATGCTGCAGCTAGAATAGGTGACAACTACTGATGATCTCAGTAATTCATATTGATGATCATGAGTGCATGTCACATATAAGTACTGATGAGCTCTTTTAACCTCAGTACTTTTTATAACTACTGAAGGCTAAAAGTTCTCACAAGTACTGAAGTACTTCATCTGCTCTAAACTACTGAAGTAGTTACAACTACTGATGTAGTCATAACTACTGAAATCAGTAAAAACAGATAAGTACTGATGTCCTATGAAACAACTGAAATCAGCCATAAAGACTGATGAATGTGTTGAGGATAGTTTGAAACAGCTGAAAAGCTAAGAATTGACGAAAACAGCTGAAGAGAAATTCCCTTCAGTCGTTTGTACCACTGCTGTTTCATTTTAAACAACTGAAGCAAAACCACGTCTTCAGTAGTTTTATAACTACTGATGACCAATACCAAGTCTTCAGTTGTTTACAACAGCTGATGACAAAACCACTGTCTTCAGTAGTTTCATAACTACTGATGACAAACACCATGTCCTCAGTTGTTTCAATCACCTGAAGTCAAAACCACGGTCTTCAGTAGTTTTCTAAACTACTGATGCCTAACACCGCGACTTCAGCTGTTTCAACGTCTGAAAGGATAATACCATGTCAACGGTCGTTTAAAACTACTGATGACTAACACCACATCCTTCAGTCGTATCCTCACCCGTACCCTATAAATACCCTTAACCTGAGCTCTCCATACTTCATCTTCTTCAAACCTAACGTTCCTCTCCAACAAATTTCCATGGCGTCTTTGCAAATTAAACCGCGACACAACTGTGTTGCCTACCTTACAAAATCGCCGTTCTGGACTAAGTTCGATAATGCTATCGATCTTATGGTTCAGTCCCCATACAACAAGGCATTCCTTCTGAACCCTGTTTTACATGCCGAATCCTTGAACAATTTTTGGATGAACATTACGGTTACAACTGAGGAGAGCAACACACCATCCCTCCGGTCTGTAGTCAACAACAAAGAAGTAGTGATTACTCCTGCAACAATCCGAAAAATTCTTCACCTGAGTGATGCTACCTCTCCTGCTGGATATCCGAAGGGCACCATAGATCTATCATTTGCTCAGCATGGATATCAAGGTGATCTCAGTGCCACCACCATCATGAAGAAACACTTTAATGACGCTGAGCGCCTGATCTTTCATATGGTCAATGTATGTTTGGCCCCTAAGACATCGTCTTGGGATCAAATGTCCACCAAATGGCAGCAGGTATTGTATTCTATCCTTGAGCAACAACCACTGAACTTTTCAGAATTAATATTTTCAGAGCTCAAAGATATGGCTCAAAAATTAACTGCCAACCGTTGGATACTCTATCCACGGTTCATCATGGCCATTATAATAGACCAGCTTAATGCTGAGGGACTTGTTGGCTTGGGAGTCCCTGCTACGGCTGTTTTGCCAGAAGTATACTCCCGGCACAACTCTGACCGGACACTAAAAATGGCTGCCAAGCTGCGAAAACCCACGCAGCTGGAACCCACAGCCACCACCTCCAAATCCAATGTCCCCACCAAACCCACCAAAAAGAAACCCAAAATGGCTACTCAGGGAATTGAGTCCCCTGAGGATGCTCCTGCACAACAAACGCAGGATATATCCACTAGTCCAAACCCCCTAGTGGATACAATGACTCCTCCAGCCACAGCCGCTCAGGCTTCCTCTCAACAGGAACCTGCAGCAACCCAAGGGGCACCTACTTATCTGGGATCTTCCTCACTTGAGGAGATTGCCATTGAAGAGCACCATCCACCCCAGGTGCACACTGCTTCTTCCCCTGTACCCCAACCAACCGCCCCTCACAGCCCAACTTTAATAGTTGCACAAGTGCTGACTCAATTGCACTCCTCACCCCCTCCCCAGAAACCACTTACCACTGGGAATACCTCTACAATTGAGGGGGAGGAATACAGTGCACCTGAGAACCCACAGCACAGGGGTTTAACTGTTCTATCTCCTGGTGTGATATGGAGATAAGAACTTCTGGTGAGGCTGCCAACTCTTCTGAATCAGCAAATGATCAGACTGAGGTTGGTAACATAACTAAGACCTCACCAGAGGCAACAGCCGATGAAGGACAACGTCCTGAGGCTGGAAGTCCCCAGTTCCAGGACAAAGGGGCACATGCTACATCTGGTCTACACCCAGAGCATGTATATCCTGCTACAAGCAGGAGGTCAGGTGATTCAGCATATGCTGATGATGACCTGGGCTTCTTCTATGATGTTCTTGCCCAGAACACGATCCTAGAGGAGGAAGTCAGTAGACTGCAAAACCTACTTGACCAACTCTCTCAAGGAGTAAGACCATCTGCCACCACATCAACCCAACAGATGGCACCTTCCTCTGAAGGTCTCCTAAACACACAACCACTCACAAAATCTCAGCCACCTGCCTCTGTTTCTGGCACCATTCCTCAGGGACAGAACCCCCCTGAGCAACTGGCTGCTATCCTTCAAAATCCCCTATCTCTCATCACCCCACAGCTAACTGAATTGGTGATCAAAACTGTTGATGAGAGACTTTCTTCTGTATTACAACCCATGGTGGAGAATGTTCTGAGCAAACAACTTTCTGCTACTCAATTCCTGCAACCAATGCACCCAAAAAGGGGGAGAGTTCAGCAGTGAAAGGTAAAAGAAAGAGGAAAGAGAAGGAGAAAGAAACAGAAGAGACAGTAGTGGAAACTGAGGAGTTGGTTGAGGAGACTGAGAAAGAGAAGGAAAAAGAGAAGGAGGAGGCTACCATGGAGAAAGTGACTGAAAGTTCAAAAGACTTTCATGTCACATACAAGAAAAAGAAGAAGGATGAAAAAGAGAAAGCCTTGGAGCTGATGGTGAAAGAGGCTGATGCCGAACACAGCAGATCAATGGATAACATCATTGATCAGTTGTTTAGGCAAGGCCATGACACTGAAAAACTTGATTCTGAGATCAGAAGACTAGAGATTGAAGAAATCCAATCAAGATGGTCAAGTTATGATGTGTCAGAAAGAGAAAGGCTGGAGATCATGATCAGATTTATAGCAAAACATCTTGGAAGATCATTGATCGAGATCAAAGCTTGGTCCAGGGACAGTATCTTGGCAATAACCACCAAGATCTGTTCGTCTGAAGAATATACAAAAGGTTTAATTGTTGAAGTTTTAAATGAAGCTGGTGCTGGGAGCAGGACTGAACTAGCCAAACAGTCAAAAGCCAAACTCACATCCAAAATGCTAGAACAGCCTGTCAACATTCCCACATCAAAACTACCAAAACCACAACCCACAAAACCAATTCCCTCACCCTCTAAACCAACAGCCGATGATGCACCCAAGAAGAAGAAGAGAAGGGTGTTGAGGCTAGAAGAAGTAGAAGAAGAGGATGAAGATGATAGTCTGCCACTCTCTGCTGTTCTGAAGCTACCAAAGCCCCAGAGTCAATCCATGATCACACCCGACTCTCAAAGGGAAATGGTCAGAGTAAAGATAGAAGAAGAAGAACAGCAGAAACAGCACGATGAGCAACTGTTGAAGATGGTTGACAAGGAATTTCCTCAGTCATCATCTATTCAAGCCATGAAAGGGCATGCTCAAAGGCTGTACACTCTCAGACACACTTTCAGTATCAGAGGGAGAGAGTGAGAGTATGGCCAGACCCCAGGGTGAGTTCTAGAATCCATAAAAGAACTATCCCACACAGATACAACGGCCAAGTACGAAAAACAATAGAATCTACCATCATGTGGCCGTTGTAGTCTCACCCTGGGAAATCATTGATGAATTCAAGAAAGCTCACCAAGCAAAGAAGACACCTCAAGCCTTACTAGAAAACAAGATGATTAAGAAGGGGTGTTATACAAAAAGCTTGAAGACATCCAAAAGAATGAGCTCCAGTTACTCCTTGAAGGCAACCATCCGGATGAATTTGTATACAGGGAGGTAACTACGGTGGAGCTGAAAAATGGCAGGACCATGAAGTACTTATCAGAGTACTATGGTCCAGAGTTCTTCTTCGAAGGAGGAGCTGAAGAACTCTCTCAAGAGGAACAAATTGTTCTCCTTGAGGCCTATGTCCGTGAGTCTTACAGACTCATTATGGGGAAGTGAATCTCATGAATGGGATAACAACTCTGTGTCCAGTTCCCCAAAACAGAGTTCCCATTCATACTCTGCCAAACAAATATTTGAGGTTCTTCCCAGGCCGGAGCGTACATGGGTCATCTTCTCTACTGATCAAGAAGGAAAAAGACCAACATTTTTGCCATCAATAAGTGGGAGTTTAAATAAGTTAGAGGTTTTGGCTGCATTGGTTCAGGGGGAGTTTGTTGGACCAAAAGAACCAATGAGCCAAGATCAGAAAATCTCTAAGTCCCACACGGTATCACAACAACTGCTGAAAGCCTCATCAGTAGTTTGACAAGTACTGAAGACTTCAACAGCTGAAGATCAAGTGCTGAAGACCTTAACAGCTGAAGAACCAAAGTGCTGAAGTACAACAGCTGAAGAACACAAGTGCTGAAGCTGAAAGACCAAAGTACTGAAGTACAACAGCTGAAGAGTTCACAAGTACTGAAGATCAACAACTGATGTACAAAGTCTGAAGACAAAGACTGAAGACATCAGCTGATGATATCTACTGAAGTCATCAGCTGATGAAACGCCTGAAGGTCAAAGTCTGAAGACCAAGTACTGAAGCCTCAGTAGTTTGTCACAACTGCTGAAGAGTACTTCTTCAGTAGTTGTGATATCAGTAGTTTTATGTTTTATGTTTCAGTAGTTTTGTAAAACGACTGAAGAGCTTGTTCTTCAGTCGTTGTAGTTTCAGTAGTTTTATATTTTGTACTTAACCTGCTGATATGTTCTCAGTAGTTGTGAACATTTCAGTAGTTTGTTAAGATTTAGTTATTTCTGTATTGGATCTGCCAGTTGTCACTTTCCGTGATAACAGCAGTGACTGTTGCACTCTATATAAGGAGTGACAACCCATTGTAATCATTAGAGCGATATGAGCAATTGAATGGAATGTTTGATTGATTTGATTAGAAATATTCTCCATCTATAAACATTCCTAGAAATCAGAAATTCATATTCTCTCCCTATAACCGTATGCGATCTTAACGCTTACATATATTGTTTGCTTGCTACAATTTGTCTAATTCGTTTGTGTATTCCGCTGCTTTACATTCTGATAAACATCAAACTTGTGATCACTGATCCTGTCACCTATGATATCCCATCTAAAAGCTGTCTATGTAATGAAAGCTAAAGAGGAGAAGAAGATGAAGCATATTCTGGGTTCTAAATACCAGATATTTTTCAAAGACCTAGGACTCCCTCCACATCGACAGGTTGAGTTCTAGATAGATCTACAGCCTGGTGCTAGACTAGTAGCTAAGGCACCGTATGACTCGCCCCTCCTGAGATGAAGGAACTAATGCTACAAATCCAGGAGCTACTTAACAAGGGATGCATACGACCAAGTGTTTCACCATGGGGTGCCCCAGTACTATTTGTGAAGAAGAAGGATGGAACCCTACGTATGTGCATTGTTTACAAGGAGCTGAACGAGCTGACAACAAAAAACTGATACCCTCTTCCTAGAATAGATGACCTATTCGGTCAACTGTAGGGAGCAAGTTATTTCTCTAAAATAGATTTGAGATCAAGGTACCATCAACTGAAGCTAAGAGAATAAGACATACCCAAAATAGCCTTTACAACAAGAAATGGACATTATGAGTATCTAGTCATGCCCTTTGGACTGACAAATGCACTAGTGGCGTTTATGGATCTCATGAACCGTGTATGTCGCCCATATCTTAACAAATTTGTGGTCGTTATTATCGACAACATCTTGTTCTACTCATGTAGTAAGGAAGAGCACGAGAAGCACCTCATGTTGATTCTTGAGTTACTCAAGAATAAGCAACTATATACCAAATTCTCCAAATGTGAATTTTCGATGAGAGAGATCCAATTTCCAGGGCACGTGGTAAATGAAAATAGGATTCAAGTTGACACTTCTAAGATTAAGGCTATTAAGAACTGGAAAATTCCTGAAACTCCTACCGAAATAAGGTAATTCCTTGGATTGGCCGAATACTATAGATGGTTTATCTCGGACTTCTCACGCATTGTGCAATCGTTGATTGCTCTAACTATGAAGAATACATCCTTTGTGTGGGACCAGAGAAGAATGAAGCATTCAAAACGCACAAGGAGAAACTGTGTAGTACACCAATCCTCACCCTCCCTGAAGGGGTCGAAGATTCATAGTCTATTGTGACGCCTCGCATCAAGGATTAGGATGCATGCTAATGCAAAACAACAAGGTAATTGCTTACGCTTCAAGACTACTGAACGATCATGAGAAGAACTACACAACGCATGATCTAGAATTGGGTGTCGTGGTGTTTGCACTCAAAATGTTGTGGCATTATCTCTATGGCACAAAGTGCATTATCTACACTGAACAAAGAAGTTTGCAACACATTCTCTATCAGAAGATGCTAAACATGTGCTAGAGAATAGGGGTTTAGCTATTAAATGATTACGAATGCGAAATCCGCTACCATCCTAGAAAGGCCAATATAGTGTTAGATGCCTTGAGCCGGAAAGAAAGAGAAAAACCTCTTCGTGTCCATGCCTTAAGCACAAGCAAAAGCACAAAAGGAAGACAAATTAGCAGGGAATTGTTAACAAGAATGGAGAAGCATTTGGAAAGGAGTAACGATGGTACATATGAATACGAATAGAGAACGTAGGTACTGAAGTATGGGGGAATTAAAGAGGTAATCCCTGACGAAGCCCACAAATATATGTACTCGATTCACCCCAGAAGTGAGAAGATGTACCAAGATCTAAAGGCACTTTTCTAGTGGCCTGGGATCAAGAAATCAATTGCCATATATGTTGGCAAGTGTCTGACGTGCGCCATGGTGAAGGCTGAGAATCAAAAATCGTCAGGGACGCTGCAACGTCCCAAAATTCCAGAGTGGAAATAGGATAACATCACCATGGATTTTGTTACAAAGTTACCCAGAACTTTTAGGGGTCATGATGCTATTTGGGTAATAGTAGATAGGCTAACTAAATTAGCTCACTTCTTGACAATTGGAGAAGACTATGATCTGACGAAGTTGGCTCAACTATACATAGATAAGATAACGACCAGGCAAGGTGTGCCTCTGTCAATCATCTCCAACCATGATAGCAACTTCACTTGTCACTTCTGGAAATCACTCCAGCAAGCTTTAGGAACCCATTTGGAATTAAGCACTACAAACCATCCACAAACTGACGGTCAGAGTGAAAGAACCATTCAAACCTTGGAAGATATGCTAAGAGCTTGCATGATTGACTTTGGCGGGAACTGGGACAACCATCTTCCTTTAGTGGAGTTCTCCAATAATAATAGTTACCATACAAGTATAAAGGAAGCTCCGTATGAGGCCTTATATGGTAAGAAATGATGATCACCATGGATTTGGAATGAGATCGGTGATAGCCAAGTAATAGGACCCGGCATCGTGTTGGAGACCACCGATAAGATATTTAAAATCAAGGAGCGTTTACGAGCATCTAGAGACCGTCAGAAGAAGTACGCTGACAGGAGACAAAAACTTTAGAGTTTCAAGTGGGTGATAATGTAATGCTAAAAGTAACACCATGGAAGGGAACTATGAGGTTTGGAAAGAAAGGGAAGTTAAGCCCGAGATACATTGGACCATTTGAAGTACTTGCAAGGATTGGCCTCGTGGCATATAAGTTAAAGCTACCTGAGGAGCTAAGTTAGATACATGACACCTTCCATGTGTCAAACTTGAAGAAGTGCCTAATAGACAAGACCATGGAGTTACCATTGAAGGAGGCTAGAATTAATGACAAGCTGAACTCGTGGAAGAGCTTATAAAGATCACTGACCGCTTGGTCAAGAAACTCAGATGAAGCCGCATACCCAAGGTTAAGGTAAGATGGAATTCTAGGTGAGGACCTGAATTCACTTGGGAGCAAGAAGATGAGATGAAAAAGAGTTATCCACACCTCTTCAAACCCACCCGTTCTAAATCTAATCGAAGCTAGAGTTTCGGGACAAAATTTCTAAACGGTGGGATAATGTGACAACCGACCTCTAGGTCATAATTCTAACCCTTATCAACGTTCATCATTACCCATTCAATTAATATTAATGTTAATATCATTATTCTTATTATTATTATTGCCATTTTTATTATTTCATGTGCATTTTGGTGAATGTTTTAGCTAGTTCAAGCATTAGCTTAGGGAAATTTAGTGATCCGGGAAAGTTAATTAGTCACCCTTACGTTAATTAAATCATAATTTGAAACAATTAAGGTGTGCATGAACTCAAAATTTTCGGATTACTACATGCATTCCCATGCAAAATACATATGAGCTAACTAAATTATACCACCAAAAATAGTACACTACACTACAAAATAATATTAAATGACATAATTTACCATTAAATTTAAATCAAAATTTACCCCACTACAAGACAAGATTTGGCCGCCACCTATTACCACCCCTCTCTGCCATTCACCACACACCCTCTTGTTCCTCACTACCCGTACATGCAATCCTTCTCCACTCTCCACACACACTACAATCTCATCTCTCTCACTCTCATCTCTATCTCGGTTCACTATAGCAGATTACACCATATTTCTCTCTACTTCTAGCCCTATACTCGAAGAACACAACATCACAAGGATCGCCCAAGCTCAAACCTGCAAGAAGGTGAAGTCTTGTGAGCATTTGGGTGCACTGTTCCATTGTGTTCGACATCTCCACCCTTGGTTCTAGATTCAACAACTCTTAACCTCTCAAAATTCTTCCAAACTCATGGAATACCTGAAGTGTAAGCCACCTTCCACCCGATTTGGCTATATCTTGTGTTTTCTTCATTTTTCACTCAAAAATCTTACCATTCTTGTATCCAACAGAAACTTGATTGTACAACCTTATTATTGAGAATATTTTAACATTATCGAAGGCATCTCACTCGTTATATATGTCATTCTATGGGTGTACCTGATTTACACCATGAAAACCCTCTTTTGGGTGTTGTTGCACCATCTAACTTGCACATATTGTAACTCTCCAAAGAAAAGTTGTAATCTGCTCAAAAATTATTTTTAACCTCCTAATAACCTTTTTCTAAAGTTACAAAAAGTTTTTGGTAATGTTTAAACTCGAGTTATAACGTTTTACACATGTGTAATGGGTGAAAATGGTGTAATCGTTGTGTTTCCATCTTGTTCTTGAGTTGTATGTTAAAAACCATGAGTTAGGCTTAGTATTTTAGTATGTTTTGGATGAGATTGGGTGTATGATGAGATGATGATGGCTGAAAATAATAAAGATATGGACTTGTAGGTATTTTGGACACAATGTGGGACCCGAAAGGTGGTGAAGCAACTTAAAAATCAGAAAAAATGGATTTTAATCGTCTTAAAAAGTATTACAGGCTCAAAATGGGTTGAAAATTGTTCTAGACAATATTTGTTATTAAGTGGTCAAAAGACAAACTAAAAGGTATTTTTAACTAATATCGGGTATTAACCGGGTGACGTTTTGAGGAAAATCCTAAAAATAATGATATAAAACAAAAATACATGGAAACCATATTATTTCAGTATGTTATGTGCTATAAGATTTGTTGAAAATTGGTCAAACAAACTTTTAAAACGGTCAATTAAGGGTAAAAACGCGTTTTAACGGGTTAAACATAAAAATGAGGCTTTCATCTAAAATGGGCTTGAAATACATTTCCAACAATTTAGAAACTTATAAAAATGACCTAAAAATAATATTTAAGGGTCTAAGACTCAAAATATGGGAATCAATATTTAACCTTAAAACTTTCGGTTTTATCGTAACCGGTAACGTACAACATAAGTATGTTAAACCCGGACCTAAATTCTGAAAATTTGGATTAAACTCACTTAGATCTATTCGCATGAGAACTTCATATGACTAAGTTTGAATATGTTTCACAATCATTATTTGACTTAGATCTATTCAAACAACCACAAACCTATATAGTTAGTACAATAAGCATTAACATACAATAATCAATGAAATATTAAACATTATAAACATAAACCACACATTTTATTTCATTCAAACCATCCAGTTACATATATGTAAGACATGAAAGACATTTATCTAACTGAAGTCTCGGTTCTTGTCAGGGCCGAATTATGTAATTTTGTAGTCAAATCGACTGAAATTTTGGAAGATTGCACCACATTATACCTGTGTAAACACCAAAGATTGTCCGAATATCAAAATATGAAGTCAAATTAGGTCAAAGGAAATTTTGGCAGAGTAACGGTATGCTATGCGAATTTAGGGCGAATGAGGGGTGGTGAGTCTATGCGATCGACTATGGCCCTATTTATATTGACTATGGTTTCAATCAGGCGACTGGATCCATTCGCTTCTTTCATTCGGGCAATTTGAACCCAGTCGGGCGATTGGTTCTGTCGATCACTTTCAGTCGGCCAACTGGGGTTCAGTCGGGCGACTGACTCATTCGGACAACTCCATTCGGGTGACTGGCTCAATCTTGTAAGCCATTCGTTTGAATGGTTCATACTTATGCTTCATTCGGTTGTCTAGTGCATAAGTATGGTCCAATCGAACGAATGGTCCATACTCATGGTCCAGTCGTGCGAATGGATCATACTTATGGTTTTGACTTTATGACCATTTGACATTTAACCCCATTTAAACATGGATTAAACATTACGAGCATTTGATCATCTCAGACATGATCATCTAAACTTTGAAAACTTTTGATCACCTCAGTCGTGATCCTTTTAGGCAAAACACGTTTTGTCACCTCAAACGTGACCCATTTAACATTTGAAAACACGTTTGGTCACCTCAGACATGACCCTTTTAAGTGTATAAATCCCAGATTGAATTCCACGACATATTCCGACATATAACCTAAATTGACGTACTTAAACAAAAGAACCTAGTAGAAATAAGGATAGAATTTAAGACATATTTTTTGTGATTTTGTGTGAGGTGGAAACCCTAAGATTGAAATCTAAAAGATTTATTTCTTGAATAGGCAGCTTCAAGTTATTTTGACCATAAGAACGATTCATTATGGAATCATAAAAGTAATCAAATCATTGAGGATGTGTTACAAAATCATTTGATGCTAGATTCTTGTTTTCGTCGAGAGTCATTAGCAAATTATAGAAATCATACTAGTACTATAAGACACACACATTGATTTGGACTTTCAAGAATTGCAGCCATGATGATTGTTAGTATACTTATACACTTCAATCCATACACAAACTTTTTACACATAATGGTGATTGTTTAAGGTTTAATTATTTCAACGAGCGGTTGTGGGTCCCACGCATATATGGTAATCAACATTCCTCAGGAGATTTTTTGAGCGGTCTATGGGTATTTTGACAAGAAGAAACTACTCTTAGAGCTTTCAAAGAGAAGCCAAGCCTCAGGTCAGTGCCACCGCACAGCAGAGAGGTGGCAAACAACAGTGAATTCCAGATATATAGGTTATGCTTATCCTCAGGTCAGTGCCACCACACAACAGAAAGGCACATAACCTATCTTCTTCTTGAGCAATTAATTTTGTTGCACAGATTGCACCAACAACATAGATTATCAGTTTGATTGCTTTTCCATTTTTCATCATGTGCTTTGCTTATATTTTGGTCATCTGCACATATTTGTGGCGTTTATTTTGCTCGTCACCCCTTATTGGAACTTTGTTAATTGTGTTAACCAGGGATAAGATGATAACCCACAGCTTGTTGAACAACTTAGTTTGATCTTGAGATCACCAACTAGGTCTACTTATCTATTGTGTTGAATCTACCGACACATCATCTAATGGTCTAGCAACCTTTAGGTCTACTTTCTCCGTGTTACCTTAGTAGTAGCTAGTTTTACTATCATTTTTCCTTTTATTTTTGCTTAAACTTCTCAGACTTGTACTTTGAACTTCGCATCTAATTCAATTTAAATCTTTTAAAGTCCCAAATGCTTTGTTCCTGTGTACTATCATTTTCGATAGTCGTTGAATCGATATCTCGGCTACGATCTCATTTGTATGAGCTAACTGTCCTCCTCCCTTGTTTATTTTGTAATACTAACTTAACCTATTCTCCCCCTAAAATTCTAAAAATGTAAACGATTTGCGGTTTTAGGATTTTAATAGGCGAAGAATTGAAACAATAAAATAAATAAATAAAATAAAATAAATAAATAAAATAAAATAAAATAAAATAAAATAAATTAAAATAAAATGGACTTGCACATCGGACTAGACCTGTTCATCGTCTGGAATTACATCACTTTTCTTTTTAACGCCATTGACCTCTAACAAATATAGAAAACGTGGTTTATCAAAGGCTTTTGTATAGAGGTCAGCGCATTGAAAATCCATATTTATTTTAACAACATCGATTAGATTCTTTTCAAAACAATCACGTATGAAGTGATATTTAATGTCGATGTGTTTGGTCTTAGGATGTTGGATAGGATTTTTAGTAATGGCTATTGCAGTAGAATTATCAACAAATATAGGGGTGTTAGAAAATTTCAAACTGTAGTCCCGCATCTGCTATTGAATCCAGATGATTTGAGAATAGCAGCTTGCCGCAGCAACATATTCAGCTTCACAAGTTGACAACGCAACTGATGTCTGCTTCTTACACTGCCACGTGACTAATCTTCTCCCAAAGAATTGACAACCTGCTGAAATGGATTTGTAGTTCATCTTGCAGCCAGCATAATTCGAGTCACTGTACGCAGTTAGCTCAAAGTCATCGTCATGAAGATATCACAACCCAAGTGTTGGTGTACACTTCACATAACGGAATATCCTTTTGACCCCAATAAGATGGTTAACTTTTGGTTTTGCCTGATATCTCGAACAGAGACATGTTGCATACATAATATCAGGTCTTGAGGCAGTGAGGTACATGAGGGATCCAATCATTCCTCGGTACATGGTGGCATCAACTAGATCACCATTCTCGTCAGGTGCTACGTCATGGTTTGTAGCAAGTGGAGTCCCAGCTGTAAAACATTCTCCATGTCAAAACGACTGAGAATATCCACTACATACTTGGTCTGATGTACAAATATTCCCTTTGATGTTTGATCCACCTGTAACCCGAGAAAGAACTTCATCTCTCCCATGGCACTCATTTCAAATTCTGCCTTCATCACTACTTCAAATTCTTTACATAATTCTTCGTTCTTGGAACCGAATATTATGTCATCATTGTAAATTTGAACGAGCAACAGATCACCATCTTTCTCTATGATGAATAGTGTACAGTCAATTACACCTCTGCGAAATCTGTGTTTCACCAGGTGAGTTGAGAGTTTTTTCATACCATGCTCTTGGGGCTTGATGAAACCCGTAGAGAGCCTATCCAGTTTGTAAACTCGTCTCGATGATATGGATCCTCAAATCCCTCAGGTTGACTAACATACACTGTTTCCCGGATTTCACCATGAAGAAATGCACTCTTTACATCCAATTGATAGAATTTAATCTTCATGTAAGAGGCATAGGCTAGGAAGATACGGATGGCTTCCATTCTCACTACAGGTGCAAATAATTCTGTTGATACTTGTATGTCCCTAGATCATGATATGAATGTAAAAGATCTTGTTTGTCTGATTCTGATATAAAGTTTGGAATTATTAATGAAATGATATTGATTGTTTGTTATTTATAATGTTTAATATTTCATTAATGAGTCGATGTTGAATTGGTTTGTGGTTGTTTGAATTGTTACACATAATGTTCTATTAAGTAATACATTCAAACTTAACAAAATGAAGTTCTCATACGAATGGCTCATGCGAATGGACCATACGCATGAATAACTTCATAAGAATGACTCAGTCGCACGACTGAACCAGGAGACTGAATCAGTCGTATGATTGTAACATAAGATTGGCTCAGTCGCATGACTGAACACTCAGTCGTGCGGATGAATCAACCGCATGGTTCAATCGCACGACTGAACCATACTAATGGTTCAGTCGCACCAATGAACAGTACTAACCTATATCTACAACCCAATTCGTGGAAAAACGGGGGAATTTATTCTATTTCGACTCCAAACGTACCCTAGCCGTCCAGAAGCCCTCAAGTTGATACTCCAAGTTCATAGAACGCTGTAGATCGATTCCTAATCGATTCTCAACGTTTGATTCAATACTTTATTGATTCTACGTGCGTTCTCACTGATTGGATCGCCAATCAAATAGGATTCCACACTATTTGGTTTGGTTTACATGTTAATCATTAGGTATTTCATTCAAATACCAGGTCCTAACAAGTGGTATCAGAGCTCTAGCTCTTGATTACGTGTGATTCAATCAAGATTGATAAAAAGTTTGTGTTTTTACACTAAAAAAACGCAATCTTTTGTGTCAAAAGTTCTCTTGGACGTTCCCTGCTCATCAAGTTTCAGTGTCTACGGCCTTAGGCGATTAGGGTTTGCGAAATTTTGAATTTTTACGGCTAAAACACGTTTAACCTAGAAATTTTCGCAAAACAGCAGCTTTAGTCGCATGAGTGAGCCATTCGCACGACTGGAATTCATTCGCATACACCAGACGCACGATTGGACTGAGTCGCATCTCCATTCGTACGACTGAACCATCCGTTCGCAGCGTTCATACGCATCAGCTTCATTCGCACGACTAAACCAATCGCTTAGTTCAGTCGCACGATTGAACCAATCGCATAGTTCATTCTCACGGATAGCCCATTCGCATCACCCAGTCACACCAGATTGATAGTTTGTTTAGTACACTTAAGAGTTAATCGGGATGGAAGATCACATGTTAGCGTTTACTGCCGGCAAGGACTCAAGGATCCAGAACTTACTGTTGCTTGAGAGTGAGGTGGGGAATCATAATAAACCACCAAAACTCTTAACGTTAGATGAGTTTCCCCATTGGAAACAACGTTTTGAGATCTACCTCAATGGAGTGGATCCAAATTTGTAGGAAGCTATCGAGACTGGGTATAGTATGCGATGGGAGCGGATGGGGTAAAGCTTACTTTGGGAGGGATGACTAATCCTCAGAAAAATAAGTATAACGCAGAGAAGAGAGTTTATGCATTGATTACTCAGTCTATTCCTAAAGATATTTTCCACTAGTACTCGGAAAATAAGCAGGCCAAGAAATTGTGGGATGAGCTGGAAAAGAGATACGACGGGAATGCTTCGTTGAAGGTAATTAAAGCTAAGGAACTGAAGAAGGAATTTGACAACTTCTCTTCGATGGGAGACGAGAGTTTGGGCGATGTTATTGATAGATTCTACCATCTGATGAGTGAATTGCATACACATGGGTTGCTACTACCATGGAAGAAAAGGTGTCAAATTCGCAGACGGATTTCCGTAAAAGTGGGCTTCATTTGTGTCAAATCTGAGACAGAATTAGATGCTGGAAAAGTTGGATATAATGACTTCATTCTAATGCTGCGAGAAAAAGCACTTAGGATGAAATACAGAGCTCAGAAGTCTTCGCATACTCAGAATCTAGCTTTGTATAAAGCCACGCCTCAAGCTAAGATGTCTGGAGCACCTCTTCAGACTGCTTTTGTGTCAAGCTCATCTGTTCCTTTACAAGTCTCTCCTTCAGGATCAGAAACGTCAGGGTCTTCTAGTACCTAATATATCGGATCCGAAGCAAATGCTACCAGACTGAACACTGAGAATCTTGGAAAAGTGACAGTAGAAGTAGCTCGAGAGCACATGGATCTCTTGGCAAAAGTGGTTCATTCTTATGATGGACTTGTTGCTGGGAAGATTGGAAACTGCCATCTGGCAGATGAGGACTACGAGCAGGTAGATGAAATGGAGCTGGAGAGGATGGATATTATGTGGGCCTTACCTAGTGCTGTCCGTAGGGCGAAGAAGTTGTGAAAAAGACCGGACAGAACTTGGTTGCTACTAAGGATACCACATTTGGCTTTGACAAGAGTAAAGTGACCTGCTTTAACTGTGGAGAAAAGGGGCACTTCAAGAGAGAATGTGTGAAGCCAAAGAAGACTGGGAACGGGAACCCATTCTCGTCCTTCACTCGTCAAGACAAGCAAGCTAGCAGTTCACTTCATCAAGCAAGGATCCAAAAGCCTTGACTGCTCGTGATGATGAAGGACAGGACGGGAGCTTTCGGTTTGTCTTTCCAAGGGAATCTAATATTGCCAGTGTAGAAGATTTAGATGATGATTCCGCGAGTGAGGGAGATATTGCAGTTGAGATAGCGATGTCAAATATTGAAGAGACAACTGCAACTGAAGTCAGCTACAAGCCTGAAGAAGGGATTTCAACAGCAAAGACAGAATCACCAGAACCAGAGACATCTGATGCTGTGTTGATGACTAACTCTTCTGAACCTCCTCAGGTAAGTACCACTGACCAAATGTTTAAAAATCATGCTTGTTCTGATTGTGATACTTTTAGAGATAGCATAGATGAGAAATTTTCTAGGTTATTAGATCATAATGATAACTTAGTAAAGGATTTGTAACTGTGCACTGCGGCTAATAGAGTGTTAAAACAAAATGAGCATAGTTACAAAGAAAAGATAGACCTTTTGACCAAACAGCTTAGGGAAACTGAAGTAGTTGCATTTAAACAAGCTAATAACATTAGGTACTATCTTAACTCCCTAGAAGACACTAAGAAGCAAAAGGTAGTCTTAGAAGTATAAGTAAACTCATTAAAGCAAAAACTGCACAGTTGGACAAGTTCATCAGACATTGTCCAACACTTAGTGAAAGAAAGAAACAACAGGGAGGGTTTGGGTTATAAAGTGGTTCCACCACCACCTGAGACCTTGTTGAACACTAAAAGTAGACCAATAAATATCAACCCTATCAAAGATCATATGGTGTCTACTCCTCTTGTTAGTGATCTAGATTCCGCATGTTCATCAATTGAATCTGGAACAAAACAACAGGAGGCCACTTCAAAGGCAAAGGGTAAAATGCCTTGTGTTAATCTGGAAAAAGAATTTGAAAAGGGTAATATAAAGTCGGGTCAAACAAAGTCAAATCTAAATCTAAAAGGACTGCTAGTGTTAATTTTTCACAAGCGTCATGTCAAAAACCTGTTAACAAAAAGAAAAAGATGTTAAAAATGTTAAAACATTAAGTCTGTTAAACAGGAGAAAACATCAAAAGAAACAGAGTCAAAACCCAAACTAAGTGATGTTACTAGGGTGTCACACACATCTCCACAGAGAAAGTTTAATCATAAAGTTGATAGCAGGTCGTGCTACTACTGTGGAGAGTGTGGACACATTGCTTCATTTTGTCCTTACTATCAGACACCTAGGAAGAAGATTGAATTTCAGGATTCAAAACCTAGGTCTTCTAAGAGGAGTTCGCTAATTCCACCTAGAAGAACTAGTGAACCTACCTTTCAACCAATTAGCCAGTCGACTGTTTATCACAAACAGGCATTGCACAAATCTGGATTATGGAAAGAGAAGTCATCCTCTGTGTCTGATAATGATGACAAGAAGGAACCTGAGCTACACTCACCCTCTAAGGGTCAATGGGTTAAATTCATGATGCGATGCCTCTGGGAAACCCAAGCCAGTAAAGGCTTGGGTTCCTAACCTAAACTAATGCTTTACATTGTATGTGCAGGTGTTCGCTACAGTGCTGAAACCAACACGTGGATTGTAGACAGCGGAGCATCCAGGCATATGACAGGAAACATGGCTCTTTTATCAAACGTCAAGCAAATAAAAGGAGGGCATGTGTCGTTTGCTGGAAACAAGGGAGGCTATATCACAGCTCAGGGAGAAGTTGGAAATCAGTAAGTTAAGTTTGATAAGGTGAACTACGTTCAACAACTTCAAAACAACTTACTTTCTGTTCCCAAATCTGTGATAAAGGTTTTAAAGTCATATTCGACAACAAGAAGTGTTACGTCCTAAAGAAAGACTACGTGATTCCAGAGGACCAAGTTCTGATGACAGCTTCAAGATATAAAGACCTTTATGTTTTGGATCTCTCAACAGCTTCTACAACAGATCATGAAGTTCAGTGCTTTCTATCAAAAGCCACTGAGAAGGACTCCATCTCCTGGCATAGGAGAATGGGACACATCAATCAACGGAAGATGAATCACCTGATCAAGAAGGATCTTGTGAGAGGAGTTAATGTCAAGAATTTCCAACTTCCGGATTTTTGTGTAGTGTGCAAGAAAGGCAAACAGACGAAGAAGTCTCATAAGGAAAATAAAGTTCATTCAATAGAACTTCCTCTTGAACTTCTTCACATGGATCTGTTTGGTCCAGTCAGCACAAAGAGCATTGCAGGCGACTTGTACTGTTTTGTGGTTACGGATGACTACACAAGATTCTCTTGCGTAATGTTTTTGAAGTCCAAATCAGAAACATTTGAGTCATTTAAGGAGTTAGTAACCACACTAGAATCTCTCTACAAGCTGAAGGTGAGACAAGTACGCTTGGACAACGGGACTGAATTCAAGAATCAGTGGATGGAGGCTTACTGCAAGGAAAAAGGAATTGTGCATCAATTCTTTTCTGCCTACACGCCCCAGATGAATGGTGTTGCTGAGAGAAAGAACAGAAGCTTGATAGAGACAGCATGGACAATGTTGGCAGACTTGAAACTGCCTATCCAATTCTGGAATGAGGCAGTGGCTAATGCGTGTTATACACTGAATCGAGTTCTGATAGTCAAGCGCCACGGAAAAACATGTTACGAGCTACTACAACGACGTAAACTGAATCTGGAGTATCTCAAACCATTTGGCGCGCCGTGTACACTTCTGAAGAAGACTCAAGAAGGTAAATTCAGCGAGAAGGCTGATGAACGAATCTTCTTAGGATACAACATACCGAACAACAGATTTTACAACAACTCAACAGGTCTAGTATAAGTGTGGTGTAATGTTGATGTTCAGAGATATACCACACCACCTATTGGCAAAGGACCCGCCTACTTTTTCGACTATGATGGATTCTTTAAGTCCTTCAACATCCCTATCTCACCTTCGGATGATGAGTCAGCTACTCGAATGATGTATGATATCTCGAATACACCATCTCTTGATTCAACATCATCGAGTTCACAGGGAGAATCATCTACTCAATCAGGGGAAGTAGTCGACGAAAGTGACTCCTCCTCTGAAGATGAAGGTGAAGAAGATAACCAAAACAGTCAGGAGGAACAGGTTCCAGTTCCTGAAACTCCACAAGCATCTAACGGTGATGCACCTTTGACTTCAGAACCTCAAACTCCTTCTACCTCAGATGCAGAACCAAATGTTAATAATCTTGGCTCTGAGGTAGCTGTTCCTACTACTCCAGGATCACGTCTAAATGTCTATCATCCCTTAGACAATGTCATTGGGGATGTCAGATCAGGAGTTTAAACCCGAAATCAGCTGTACTCAGCTGATTATGCCTCTGTTATGGAGAAGGGATACATTCATGATGGCGCTTATCGGTGTTTTTTCTCGCAGTTTGAACCAAAATACGTCAGTGATGCACTAAACGATGAGGCATGGGTGAGTGCCATGCAAGAGGAACTTCTTCAGTTCAAGAAGTTAGGAGTATGGACTCTGGTAGATAGACCTAAAGGTGCTAAGGTCATTGGCACCAAATGGGTCTTGAAATGCAAGAAGGATGACCAAGGGGTCATTATCAGGAACAAGGCTCGACTGGTTGTTGAGGTATTTCGCCAAGTCGAGGGGAATTTATTCTATTTTGACTCCAGGCGTACCCTAGCCGTCCAGAAGCCTCCAAGTTGATACTCCAAGTTCATAGAACGATGTAGATCGATTCCTAATCGATTTCAACGTTTGATTCAATACTTTATTGATTCTATGTGCGTTCTCACTGATTAGATCGCCAATCAAATAGGATTCCGCACTATTTGGTTGGTTTACACGTTAATCATTAGGTATTTCGTTCAAATACCAGGTCCTAACAACTTCATTGTAATCAATACCCTCGACTTGTCAAAATCCTTGAACTACAAGTCGAGCCTTGTTCCTGATGATGACACCTTGGTCATCTTTCTTACATTTCAAGACCCACTTGGTGCCAATGACATTAGCACCTTTAGGTCTATCTACTAGTGTCCATACACCTAACTTCTTGACTGAAGAAGTTCTTCTTGCATGGCACTCACCCATGCCTCATCATTTAGGGCTTCACTGACATATTTTGCTCAAACTGAGACACAAAACAGTGGTAAGCACCATCGTGAAGATACCCATTTTCCATGATCGAGTGTTGGACCCTTGAAAGGATCATACATGCCAACTCAATGGGTGATTTGATGATTGTTCTGCTGAAATCCCTTAAGTCCAAGAAGAAATGCGGATGAAGAATCTGCTAAGAAGAATAAAGTATTGTCTCCGGCATTTGTCAAATGCGGAAGGCATAGAACAAATACGGACAAGTATTTGTTCTTCCACATTGACAAATGCGGAAGACCAAGAATGGATGCAGAAAAGTACTTACTCTTCCGCATTGACAAATGCGGAAGACAAAGTAAATGCGGACAAGACTTTGCTCATCCGCATTCACAAATGCGGATGACCGAACAAATGCGCACCAGAGTACATTGCTGCTGTAAGTTGTACGTCTCAGATACTTGTTTAGTTTCTTAGCAGAGTAAATTAACCAGAAAATCAACCCTTGGTGGATTCCATTTCTAGGCAATTGTTTAGTTTCTTGGCAGAGTAAGAAACAAACTTCAGTTGCCACATCCACTGCCGAAGCACAGTACATTGCTGCTGCAAGTTGTAGTCTCAGATACTCTGGCTTCAGAATCAATTACTGGATTATGACATTACAGAGACTAAGACTCCTTTACTGATGGATAGTGCTTCAGCTCTTTGTATTGTTAAGAATCCTGTCCAGCATTCTAGGACCAAACATATTGAGATCAGACATCATTTTATCAGGGATTGTTATGAAAAAGGTCTGATTGATCCAAAGTTTGTTCCCGGTGCTGATGAGCTTGCAGATATATTTACTAAGCCTTTGGACAGTGCAACTTTCCAAAATCTTGTGCTAAGGCTTGGTATGTTGCAGCTTGAATTATTTGACAACTACTGATGATCTTAGTTCACAAGTACTAATGAGCATTAGTATACAACTGTCAAAAATAAGTACTGATAAGTTATTTTATCTTCAGTAGTTTTCATAACTACCGAAGACTAAATTACTTAAAAGTACTGAAGTACTTTATTTGTTGAAAAGTACTGATGTAGTTACAGGTACTGATGTGGTTACAACTACTGATGTCTGTACTAACAGATAAGTACTGATGACCAATGAAACATCTAAAAATCAGATAGTCTGCTGAGTAAGTGTTAAGGTAAATGAAACAACTGAGATCTGTGAATTGACGACAACAACTGATGAGCAATTTTACTCTTCAATTGTTTCAAACAATTGCTGTTTCATTTCAAAACAACTGAAGCCAAAACTAAGTCTTTAGTTGTTTCAAACTACTGATGGCTAACACCAAGTCTTCAGTTGTTTACAACATCTAAAAGTTAAAACCATGTCTTCAGTCGTTTTCTAACAACTGATGACTAACACCAAAATTTTCAATTGTTTTCTTTCGGCCGTTTCATAACCTATAAATACCTAACCCTAACTTCAAACTTTTCATAAGTCGTTTTTCAAATGTTCATCTTCCATTAATGGCGACCATGCAAATCAAACCACGACACAACTGTGTTGCCTATTTCACAAAATCGGCCTTTTGGACTAAGTTTGATGCTGCCATTGATCTGATCGTTGATTCCCCTTATCAAACTGCTTTTCTTCTGAATCCAACCATCTATCCCGATACCCTTCGCCAATTCTGGACAAATGTCACTGTCCATACTGGTGAGAATGATGTCGCGATCACTCTCTAGTCATTTGTAAACCAAAAGAAGGTGGTCATCACTCCTGCTATCATTCGCCAAACCCTAGATCTGAATGATGCCGCCTTTGTCACCAAATACCCGAAGGGCACCACTGATCTATCATTCATCAACCATGGATATGAGGGCGACCTAAGTGCTACCACCATTCAGAAGAAGCACTTCCATGATGCTGAACGCCTAATCTTTCATATGATCAATGTCTGGCTTGCCCCCAAATCCTCATCATGGGATCAAATGTCATTCAGGTGGCAGTAGGTATTGTATTCTATCCTTGAACACCAAAGCTTAAATTTGTCTGAAATTAGATTTTTGGAATTAAAAGATCTGGAAATGAAACCTGTGGCTAACAAATGGATATTATATCCAAGGTTTCTTATGGCCATAATCATAAATCAATTAAAATCTGATGGCCCTGTTGGCTTTGGAGTCCCTGTTGTGGTAGTTTTGCTAGAGGCGTACTCCAGGCACAACTCTGACCCACAACTCATAGAGGCTGCCAAACTGCTAAAACCCAAGCAGAAGGAACCCATAGCCTCATCCTCCAAATCCAAAGTCCCCTCCAAACCACAATCCAAACAAACCAAAAAGGCTACTCAGGGAGTTGAGTTCCCTGATGATGCCCCTGCAACACAAAGGCAGGATGACACTACGGGTAGTAATCCCCCTGTAGTTTCTATGACTCTACCAGCTGAAACCGCTCAGGTATCCTCTCAACAGGATCCTGATGCAACCAAAAATGGGGAAACCACATTACTGGAATCTCTCTCACTCGTTAAGATTGCCATTGAAGAGCACCATTCACCCCAGGTGCAATCCTCTTCACACTTATCTCCCACTGAAGCCATCCCTACAAGCCCAACTGTGGTTATTGCACAAGTGCTGACTCAATTACATTCCTCTAACCCTCCTCAAAAACCTATTACCACTGGGAAAACCTCAACAGTTGAGGGAGAGGATTATAATATGGCTGATAACCCATAGCACAGGGATTACAAAGTTCAATCTCCCTGTGTAGAGGAAGAGATTCGAACATCTGGTGAGGCTGCCTCTTCTCCTGTTTCAGCACATGAACAGGATGAAGGTGGTATCATCTCTAAGACCTTACCAGAGGCAACTGTTAATGAAGGACATAATCCTGAGGCAGGAAGTCCCCAGTTCCAAGAAATAGGGGCACATGTGAATACTGATCTACACTCAGCACATGTTCATCCTGATTTAATCAGGAGGTCAGATGATTCGGCAAAGACTGATGATGACCTCGGCTTTTTCTTTGATGTTCTAGCCCACAACACCATTCTTGAGATTGAGGTATGCAGACTACAAGAACTGCTTGCCAAAATGTCACAAGAATCAAGTCCATCTGCCCAAATTCACCCACAGATGGCAATTTCTTTTGAAGCTCTCCAAAACACTGAGCCACTCCTAATAACTATGCCACCAGCCTCTGATTCAGGCACAATTTCTCAGGGACAGAACCCCTCTGAGCAAATGGTTACTGCCTTTCAATCCTCCTAACTTCTTAGTACTTCCATCATCACTAATATTGTGCATCAAGCCATTGATGAGAGGCTTTCCTCAAATATTCAAACCTTAATTGATGTTGTTGTTTCTAAGAGACTTTCTGACATTCAAACCCCTGAACCCAATGCAACCAAAAAAGGGAGTCTAAGTTAGTGAAAGTAGAAAAAAGAAAGAGAGTTGAAGAGGAAGAAGAAAAAGAGAAGGAAGAAAAGGAGATGATCACATACAAGAGAAAGAAGAGTGCTGAACAGACTGAAGATGAGAAAAAGTTAGAAGACCGGATCAAAGAAGCTGATGAGCAACATAGCAGATCTATGGATAAGATCATTGATCACCTTTTCAGACAAGGTTTTGACACAGCCAAACTTGACTCTGAAATCAGGAGGCTAGAGATTCAAGAGATTGAACATAGATGGGCAAGTTGGAGTGAGAAAGAAAGGGAAAGGCTGGAAGCTATGATAAGATTCATATCAAAGCATTTGGGAAGATCAATCATTGAAGTGAAGTTATGGTCCAGAGACAGTATTTTGGAGATAACCACCAGAATCTGTTCTTCTGAATTATTCAACAAAGGATTGATCATAGAAGCTCTTGATGAAGCTGGTGCTGGGAAAAGGTCTGATATGGAAAAGTTATCCAAAGCTTCACTCATAACCAAGATGCTAGAGCAGCCTGTACAATCTCCCATACCAAAACAACTAACTTCACAGCCCTCAAAACCAACTCCTTTACCCAAGAAACCTACTCAAACCACTACCAATGATGCACCCAAGAGGAAGAGAAGGGTGTTGTGGATAAAAGAAGAAGAAGATGATGATGAGGATGATAGTCTGCCAATCTCTGCTGTTCTTAAAATAAAGATGCCTGAGCCCAGGAGTCAACCAACAACAATCACACCTGACATCCAAAGGCAAATGGTAAAAGTCAAACTTGAAGAAGAAGAACAACACAAACAACTTGATGAGCAGTTGTTAAGGATGGTTGATAAAGAGTTTCCTAAGTCTTCATCCATACAAGCTATGAAGAAACATGCTCAGAGGTTGTATGCTCTCAGATTCACATTTCAATATCAGAAAGAGAGAGTGAGAATTTGGCCTGACCCCAGAGTAAGGGACAAAATTCATAAAAAGAAGATTCCAGTAGATACAATGGCCAAGTAAAGAAGATTGTAGATGCTTTGATAATGCTGGCCATTGTAGTGTCACCCTAGGAAATCCTTGATGACTTCAAGGGAGCTTACAAGTCTAAAATGACTCCACAAACTTTACTAGAAAACAAAATGGTAAAGAAGGGGTTGATCTACAAGAAGCTTGAAGAAATAAGAAGAAATGAGCTCCAGTTGTTACTTGAAGGCACTCATCCTGATGAGTTTGCATACAAAGAAATAACTACTGTGGAGCTAAAGAATGGAAAGAATGTTAAGTACTTACGAGAGTACTATGGGCATGAGTTCTTCTTTGAAAGTGAAGCTAAAGAACTCACAATGGAAGAACAAGTTGAATTCCTTGAGGCCTATGTCAGAGAGTCTTACAGACTCATCATTGGGAAGTAGGTCTCATGGATGGGGTAACAGCTCTGTGTCCAATTCCCCAAGACACCATTCATCTTTAGCCAATCAAACTTTCTGAAACCTCTTCCCTGGCCTGAGCTTAATTTGAAGATTTCTTAGCTGATCCAGAAAATGTTTCTACCAATAAGTGGGACTTCAATAATCTTTAAGGTTTTGGCTGCATTGGTTCAAGGGGAGTTTGTTGGACCAAAAGAACCAATGAGCCAGATCAGAAAAACCTTTATGTCCCACAGACATCAAAACAACTAATGTGGTCTACAACAGCTGAATACAAAGTTTGAAGACAAAGTCTGACCAAAAAGTCTAAAGACAAAGTCTGAAGACAAAATCTGAAGACAACTGCTGAAGACAAAGTCTGAAGACAAAGTCTGAAGACAAAGTCTGAAGACAAAGTCTGAAGACAAAGTCTGAAGACAAAGTCTGAAGACAAAGTCTGAAGACAAAGTCTGAAGACAAAGTCTGAAGACAACTGTTGAAGACAAAGTCTGATGACAAAGTCTGAAGACAACAGTTGAAGACAAAGTCCGAAGACAAAGTCTGAAGACAAAGTCTGAAGACCAAGTTCTCAGAAGTTGTCACAACAGCTGAAGTAGTTCTTTTTAGTAGTTGTGATGGTTTACTTTTTAGTAGTTTGTAATCAGTAGTTTTATTTTATGTAAAACATCTAAAGTGTTTACACATCAGATGTTATAACTTCAGTAGTTGTAATGTTAGCTTGTACTTAGCTTTTTGTGAAGGTGTTCTCAGTTGTTGTGGACATCTTCAGTAGTTTAGTTTACTTTCAGTTGTTTGTATAATTCAGTTAGCTGTCACTATCAAGTGACGTCAGCTGATGTCACATTCCTTTATAAAAGGAATGTTGACCTAATTTCTGTTAGGATCAGTGATCTGTGTTGATTGATTAGAGAGTATAGCAGCGGAAATCGAACAATGAATTAGCCAATTCACAAGAACGAAACGATATTCAATGAAGAACAAAGACGGTTATAGAGAGAGAGAATTTCTGCAAATATATTTCATTCAATATTCGCTTTCGTGGTAACAGAATGTCACACTTACAATTAGGTCGACACCTCTTATATAAGAGATGTGACGTCTGCTGATGTCACTTGATAGTGACATCTAACAGATTTATTACAACTGAAACACAACTACTGAAGATGTCAAAACAGCTGACATCTCCTTACAAAAATGCTAAGTGTTATCAGTTGTTATAACTACTGAAAAACATAAAACTACTGAAACTACAACGACTGAAGAACAAGCTCTTCAGTCGTTATACAAAACTACTGAAAGTAAAAATATAAAACTACTGATATCACAACTACTAAAGAAGTACTCTTCAGCTGTTGTGACAAACTACTGAAACTTCAGTACTTGATCTTCAGACTTGAACTTCAGATGTTTCATCAGCTGATGACTTCAGTAGATATCATCAGTTGATGTCTTCAGTCTTTGTCTTCAGACTTTGTACATCAGTTGTTGATCTTCAACACTTGTAAACTCTTCAGCTGTTGTACTTCAGTACTTTGAACTTCAGCTTCAGCACTTGTGTTCTTCAGCTGTTCAGCTTCAGTAATTGTGTTCTTTAGCTGTTCAGCTTCAGTACTTGTGTCATCAGCTGTTCAGCTTCAGTACTTGTGTTCTTTAGCTGTTGAACTTCAGCACTTTAGTCTTCAGCTGTTGAAGTCTTCAGCACTTTTCAAACTGCTGATGAAGCTTTCAGCAGTTGTTGTGATCTCATGTGGGACTTAGAGGTTTTCTGATCTTGGCTCATTGGTTCTTTTGGTCCAACAAACTCCCCCTGAACCAATACAGCCAAAACCTCTAATTTATTTATTATCCCACTTATTGTTGGCAAAAAGGTTGGTCTTTTTCCTTCTTGATCAGTAGAGAAGATGACCCATATAAGCTCCGGCCTGGGAAGAAGTCTCTGATATTTGTTTGGCAAGATATGAATGAGAACTCTGTTTTGGGGAACTGGACACAGAGTTGTTATCCCATTCATGAGATCTACTTCCCGTGTATGAGCCTGTAGGACTCTCTGGTGTAGGCTCTGAGAAACATGATTTGTTCTTCCATGGTCAGGTTCTCGGCTTCACCATCAAACAATCCTTCTCGCCCATACAACTCTGAGATGTACTTGGCCTGTTTGCCGTTTTTGAGCTCAACTGTTGTAATTTGTCTGTATGCAAACTCATCAGGATGATTCCCTTCGAGTAACAGACTGAGCTCATTTTGTTTGAAGTTCTCAAGCCTCTTGTAGACTAACCCCTTTTTAATAATTCTGTTCTCTAGCATCTTCTGGGGTGGTTGTTTAGTCTCGTAGGCCTTCTTGAAATCTTCGATATTCTCCCAGGGTGATACTACAAGGGCCACTGTGATCTCTTCATCTACGATCCTCTGACTTGACCCTTGTATCTCGAAGGAATGTCTTTCTTTACAATCCTGTGAGCCACCCTCGGATCAGGCCATACTCTCACCCTTTCCTTCTGATATTGAAATGTGTTGGCGAGAGTGTACAACCTCAGAGCTTCTTTCTTCATGCTGATAATTGATGACGAAGCAGCATAAGTTTTGTCAATGCTTTTCAGCATTTCATCATCATGAAGCTTTTGCTGCTCCTCTTCTTCAATCTTTACTCTCACAGCATCCATTTGTGAGGTGGGAGTGATGGGCATAGGTTTGGCTTTCGCCAATGTTAGGACTGCAGACAGAGGCATCCTATCTTCTTCCATATCATCATCTTCTTCTTCTTCTTCTAGCCTCAACACCCTTCTCTTCTTCTTCTTGGGTGCATCATCGGCTGTTGGTTTCGATGGTAAGGGAGTTGGTTTTGTGGGTTGTGATTGTGGTTGTTTGGATTTAGGCTTTGAGATTGGTTTGGAGATTTGAGGGGTAGGCTATTTTTGAGTGGATGGAAGGGAAGGTTGTTCCAGCATTTTTGTTGTGAGTTTAGCCTTTGTAAGTCTTGCCATTTCAAACCTTTTTCCAGCCCCAGCCTCATCAAGGGCTTCAATGATAATCCCCTTGTGGAATTGCTCAGACAGACAGATTCTGGTGGCTATAGCCAGAATACTGTCTCTGGTCCACGCACGAATCTCCATCAAAGATCTTCCTAAGTATTTGGCAATGAAACGGATCATGATCTCCAATCTCTCCTTTTCGAGTGCATCATACCCAGCCCATCGGGTTTGAATCTCCTCCACTTCCAACTTCCTGATTTCACTATCTAATGTGGCTGTATCAAAACCTTGCCTGAAGAGTTGCTCAATGATTTTATCCATGGATCGGCTGTGTGTATCATCAGCATCTTTTACCAGCTCTTCCAAGGATTTTTCTTCAGCAGTAGGTTGATCATCAGCACTTTTCTTTCGTTTATAGGTGATCAGTTGTTGCTTTTCTTTTTCCAACTCCTGGGCTTGCTCTTGGGCCTTCTCATCCTCTATTCTTTTCCTCTTCTTTTCTTTCACTGCAGTACTCTCCCCCTTTTTGGATGCATTGGTGGTAGGGGTTTGTCCCGCAGAAAGTGTCTTTTGCACAGCAGCATCAATCAATGGTTGTAAAGTTGAGGAAATCCTCTCATCAATGGCTTTAGTCATGATGTCAGTGATTATGGGTGTGATGAGAGGGAGGGAATTTTGAAGGACAGCAACTATTTGCTCAGGAGGGTTCTGTTCCTGAGAAATAGTGCCAGAAGCAGAGGCAGGTGGCTTAGTTGTTGGGAGTGGCTCAGTGTTTGGAAGACCTTCAGATGAAGGTGCCATCTGTGGGTTGGTGGAGGCAGATGGTCTTTCTCCTTGAGAGAGTTGGTCAAGTAGTTTTTGCAGCCTACTGACTTCCTCCTCAAGGATTGTGTTCTGGGCAAGAACATCGTAGAAAAAGCCCAGGTCATCATCAGCAGAAGCTGAATCACCTGACCTCCTGCTTGGAGCAGGATGTACATGCACTGGGTGTAGACCAATTGTAGCATGTGCCCCTTTGTCTTGGAACTGGGGACTTCCAGCCTCAGGACTATGTCCATCATCAGCTGTTGCCTCTAGTGAGGTCTTAGCAATGTTACCAGCCTCATTCTGATCATGTGCTGATGCAGAAGAGGTGGCAGCCTCACTAGATATTCTAATCTCCCTATCTACACCAGGAGATAGAAGTGGTAAACCCCTATGCTGTGGGTTCTCAGCTACACTTTGGTCCTCCCTCTCAATGGTAGAGGTGTTCCCAGTAGTAATTGGTATCTGGGGAGGGGGTGAGGAGTGCAATTGAGTTAGCACTTGTGCAACAAGCAATGTAGGGCTTTGGGGGGCGGTTACATGGGGTGAAGGGATAGAAGCATTGTGCACCTGGGGAGGAAGGTGCTCTTCAATGGCAATCTCCTCAAGTAAGGAAGATCCCAGATGTGTGGGTACCCCTTGTGTGGTTGCTGCAGGCTCCTGTTGAGAGGAATCCTGAGCGGCTATGGCTGGAAGAGTCCTGATATCCACTAGGGGGTTATAACCAGTGGATATATCCTGCGTTTGTGTTGCAGGGGCATCCTCAGGGGACTCATTTCCCTGTGTAGCCGTTTTGAGTTTCTTTTTGGTGGGTTTGGTGGGGACTTTTGATTTGGAGGTGGTGGCTGTGGGTTCCAGCTGCGTGGGTTTGCGCAGCTTGGCAGCCAGTTTGAGTGAGTGGTCAGAGTTGTGCCGGGAGTATACTTCAGGCAAAACAGCCATAGCAGGGACTCCCAGGCCAACAAGTCCCTCAGCTTGAAGCTGGTTTGTAATTATGGCCATTATGAACCGCGGATATAATATCCAACGGTTAGCAGTTAGTTTTTGAGCCATATCCTTGAGCTCTGAAAATATTATTTCTGAAAAATTTAAAGGTTGTTGCTCAAGAATAGAATACATTACCTGCTGCCACTTTGTAGACATTTGATCCCAAGACGAAGTCTTAGGAGCCAAACAGACATTTACCATGTGAAAAATTAGGCGTTCAGCGTCATGGAAATGTTTCTTCATTATAGTGGAGGCACTAAGGTTGCCCTGATATCCATGGTGGGCAAAGGATAAATCAGTTGTGCCCTTTGGATATCCAGCAGGAGAAGTGGCATCATCCAGGTGTAGATTTAGGCGGAGTATTTTGGGAGTGATGACCACTTCGTGGTTGTTGACGACCGACCGGAGAGACGCTGTGTTGTTCTCCCCAGTGGTAAGTGTGACGTTCATCCAAAACTGTTTGAGGGATTCGGCATGAAGGATTGGATTGAGAAGAAATGCAGTTTTGTATTGTGACTGGACCATAAGATCGATAGCAGTATCGAACTTAGCCCAGAATGGCGATTTAGTGAGGTAAGCTACACAGTTGTGTCGCGGTTTGATTTGCATGGACACCATTTAGAAGAGAGAAGTTTTGGAGAGGAACGTTAGGTTTGAAGAAGATGAAGCTTTGAAGGATTAGGTTAGGGATATTTATAGGGTACGGGTTAGAAAACGACTGAAGGATTTGGTGTTAGTCATCAGTAGTTTTAAACGACTGTTAACATGGTATTACCCTTTCAGACGTTGAAACAGCTGAAGTCGTGGTGTTAGGCATCAGTAGTTATAAAACTACTGAAGACCATGGTTTTGACTTCAGATGATGAAACAACTGAGGACTTGGTGTTTGTCATCAGTAGTTGTGAAACTACTGAAGACAGTGGTTTTGTCATCAGTTGTTGTAAACAGCTGAAGACTTGGTATAGTCATCAGTAGTTATAAAACTACTGAAAACATGGTTTTGCTTCAGTTGTTTAGAATGAAACAGCAGTTTTGAAACAACTAAAGAGAAAGTTCTCTTCAGTAGTTTTCGTCATTCATAGCCTTTCAGCTGTTTCATACTGTCCTCAACACTTACTCATCAGACTTTGTATCTGCTTTTCAGGTGTTTCATAGGACGTCAGTACTTATCTGTTATACTGATTTCAGTAGTTGTAACTACATCAGTAGTTGTAACTACATCAGTAGTTTGGAACTGATAAAGTACTTTAGTACTTGTGAGGCATTTAGCCGGCAGTAGTTATAAAACTACTGAAGGTGAAAGGACTCATCAGTACTTATATGACATGGTTACCAATGATCATCAGTAATTTTTACTGAAATCATCAGAAGTTGTCACTTATTCTAGCTGCAGCATACCAAGCCTTAACACAAGGTTTTGGAAAGTAGAACTATCCAAAGGCTTAGTAAAAATATCTGCAAGCTCATCAACACTAGGCACAAACTTAGGATCAATCAGACCTTTTTCAAAGCAATCCCGAATAAAATGATGTCTCATCTCTATATGTTTGGTCCTAGAGTGCTGGACTGGATTTTTGACAATAACAGAGCTGAAGCACTATCCATTAATAATGGAGTCTTAGTCTCTGTAATGCCATAATCCAGAAGCTGGTTCTGAAGCCAGAGTACCTAAGAAGTACAACTTGCAGCAGCAATGTACTCGGCCTCAGCAGTTGATGTAGCAACAGATGTTTGTTTCTTACTCTGCCAAGAAATCAAACAGTTGCCTAGGAATTGACAACCACCAGAAGTTGACTTTCTAGTTAACTTGCACCCTGCATAGTCACTATCTGAAAAAGCAACTAATTTGCAAGAGTGTCCAGTGGAGTACCATAAACCCAGAGATTGTGTACCTTGCAAATATCTAAAGATTCTCTTGACTGCAATCAAATGAGACTCTTTAGGAGCAGCCTGAAATCTAGCACAACACATGTAGCAAACATAATATCTGGTCTAGAAGCTATTAAATACATCAAGGACCCAATCATACATCTGTAAAGTGTTTCATCAACAGCTTTACCTTTCTGATCAGCATCCAGTGTGTGGTGTTGCACATGGGAGTAGAACAGGGCTTACAGTTTTGTAAATCAAACTTATTAAAAAGATCTTTTGTATATTTTGACTGATGAATAAAGGTTCCATCAGCCTTTTGTTTGATTTGCAAGCCTAGAAAGAACTGTAATTCTCCCATTGCACTCATTTCAAACCTCTTTTTCATTAATGTTGTAAAATCATCACACAACTGGGGATCAGAGGATGCAAAAATGATATCATCACATAAATCTGAACAACTAGCTTATGCAAATCCACCTTCTTAATAATAGAGTTTTATCAATGGAGCCTCTAGTGAAATTATTCTTAAGAAGAAAAGTAGAGAGTGTCTCATACCAGGCTCTAGGAGCTTGTTTCAACCCATAAAGAGCCTTATCAAGTTTACACCCATTCAGGATGTTTATTATCCTCAAAGCCTGGTGGTTGACACACATAAACTTCTTCCTTTATTTTACCATATAAAATGCACTTTTGACATCCATTTGAAAACTTTAAGATTGTGGAATGCAGCATAGGCTAAGAACAATCTGATTGCCTCTAGTCTGGCTACAGGGGCAAAGGTTTCATCATTGTCAATACCTTCTTCTTGTGAAAACCCCTGTACAACCAGTCTAGCCTTGTTTACAATAATCCATTTTCATCAGTTTTGTTCTAAACACCCATTTGTGCCTATTGCACACTTACCTGGGGGAAGAGGAACTAGTTCCCACACTTGCTGTTTCTTGAACTGAAGTAGCTCAAGCTGCATAGCTTCAACCCATCCATTGTCTCTCAAAGCAACATGGTAGTTCTTTGGCTCTAGCTGACTGATGAAGAGAGCATAGAAGCAGAAGTTAGACAATTGACTTCTTGTTGAAACACCAGCATTGATATCACCAATAATCTGAGACATGGGGTGATTCTTCAGTTCTTGATAAACAATGAGATCTGTGCAAGTGTTTGTAGAACCTTCAGCAGCAGCAGATGTTGATGCGGACTCTTGAAACCAAGAATTAGATGGTAACTCAAAAGATGTATAGGAAACAGAGATCTCATCAGCATTTGTTGTGGATGGAACTGCTGAAGCTACAGGAACATCAAATTTAGCAGACACAGGCAGTTGGTCGCTAAACTTGAATAGGTGAGTATTGATATTATCATCATCATCATCAATACCACCAGGTGGAAGACATGCTGCAGAAGATGATTTATCCACATGATCTGCAACAGCTGGAGGTTGATAAGGAACATATTGCAGTATGTCCAAATCAAACAACTCCACAGGGTTTTGTGGAATCTTGTCCAAAGGAGATTCATTAAACTTCACATGCAAAGTCTCTTCAACTATCTTTATTCTGCAGTTGAAGACTCTGTATGCCTTGCAAGTAGATGAATAACCAACAAAATACCCTGCATCCACCTTAGGATCAAATTTATGGAGTTGATCCTTTGTGTTGAGAATAAAACAGGACACCCAAATGCTTTGAAAAATGAAATTAGAGGAGCCAAGTGATGGAGAACTTCATATGGAGTCTTCATCAACCTCTGATTTACTAAGACTCTATTTGCACATAGCAAGCTGTGTTAACAGCTTCAGCCCAAAAGTCAGTAGCAAACCAGAGTCAGCCAGCATTGACCTTGCAGCTTCAATTAGGGTCCTGTTCTTTCTCTCCACTACTCCATTTTGTTCTGGAGTCCTTGGGATGCTAAACTGCCTTTTGATTCTCTTTGAAAGATAGAAGTCATCAAGTGTATGGTTCTGAATTCAGTTCCATTTTGTCACTTCTAATACACTTGACTGGAAGGGAATACTGTCTCAATATACAACACAAAGTGAATAATCTTCTGAGCAACCTCATCCTTTGAATGTAGAAAGAAAGTCCATACAAATCTGGAGTAATCATCCACAATTACCAGACAGTATTTCTTCTTTGCCATGCTCATTACTCTCACAGGACCAAATAGATCCATATGCAGTAATTGCAAGCAGGTTGGACTTAGGCTCTTCAATAGGAGGGAATGAGACTTTGTGCTGTTTTCCTTTTAAACAACCAGTGCAGGTTTCATCACAGTGGAACTCCTTTATTGGTAAGCCTCTGACTAAACTATGTGGATAAGCTGATTCATGTTTTTGAAATTAACATGACCCAGGCTTCTGTGCCACAGTTTAGATTCTTGAGAAGAGGCTTTGGAAAATAGGCAAGGATTGCCTCTGAGATCTATTTTCTTGGAAAGATCTAAGGCATACACTCTTCCTGTCCTGTTGGCTCTCAGGAGGAGAGTGTGATCATCCAACACCTTATCAATCAAATGCAGAACTTTGGATGACAGAATCCTACAGTTCTGACTGGTGAAAAGAGCAACATGGCCTTTATCACACATTTGACTGACACTCAAGAGATTGTACTTGAGATTTTCCACATGATTAACATCATCAAACTTGATTTCTCCATTGGAGACAAAGCCATTTCCAATGATGTAACCTCTAGCATCGTTGCCAAAAGAAACAAACCCCTTCTTTCCTTGAGAGTAGTCATGAAGAAGAGAGCTATTCCCAGTCATGTGCATAGATCCCCCACTGTCTACATACCAGATGATACTTTGGCATGTTGGAGAACCCTGCAATAATAAACAATCAGTTAGTTTTGGAGACCCAAACCTTTTTGGTTTTGGGCCTAGTCTCATCAACAGATGGTAAACTAACAGGTTTATTGGAAACAACAGCCTGAGAGGAAGAAGATGGTGAAGAAGATGAATCCTTTGGCTTGGATCTCCTTTTCTGTGGTTTCAACATAGGAGCATCTAATGGATAACTCTACCCAACAGATGTTGAACCATCATAACCAGCTGTGTCTGATTTTGTGATAAAGCTTTCAGCTCATCAGACACATTGCCAGTGGAGTTTGATAAGTTCCTATGTTGCACCTTCTTCTTCTGAGCACTCTCAGTTGTCACCTGTTTAACCCCTTCCTTTTTGGATTTCTTTGAGGACTTAAGGGTTACAGGATTTGATGTTGCTGATACAAATGTGGTCTCAAACTCAGTTTTCATTTTTACCATTTTCTCTTTAATTTCTTCTTTATGTTTGAGTTTGGAACCTCTTTTGTACTAGCAATCATCTGTAAGATGATTGAACAAACCACATACTTCATATGGTTTCTTCTTCATCTTAGGTTGATCATCAACTAAAGAGGGTGAAGCAACTGAAGACTTGCTCTTCAGTGCTTCGGAAGCATTGTTTGCTTTCTGACTTCCTCTTAGTAGCCTTCAAACTCTTTCTACTGACAGTTTTTCTCTTTCAGTACTGACAGTAGTTGGAGTTTGAACTTCAGGTGTTAAATCCTGCTCTCTAGTCCTTTCAGGACATTCAGAATTAACTCCTGAGTTGATCAAATCATTGATCATGTGAGTGTCAGCAGTGGAACCATCAACATCAGCTGATAAGTTCTGAGAGGGCTTCGTGCTGACTTCTACTTCTGATTGTGATGTATCAGAAAGTAGATCACATGATGAGATGGATTGGTTATTACTCTCACCATCATATTCTACCTCTGCTCTTGGAGTAAAATCTGTAGGTGGAGCAGTGTGATTGTAACCAATGCCAAACTTCACATTGGAAGCAGATTGCTTACTAAGAAGCATTTCAAAACCTTTGCATGATTGTACCCATCTATCACACTCTACCTGGGTAACTGCAAGGGTTTCTTTGAGATCTTTATACTTCTCTAGAAGTATCTCTTCCCTAGCCTTATCATCAGTTATTTGGCATTTCAGTTTGTAAATCTCATCATTTTTATCATTAAGCACAGACTCAAATTCAGCTTTGCTTTTGGAAATTATTTGTTCTAGCTCAATGTTCTTGTTGATTAAAGCTACATTTGCTTCTCTAATAGATGCAAATGCTGCTATGCATGGTTCAGACATAATTTGGCTTTTGCCTCAGAGGATACCTGTGATACCTTTGATGTAGAGGCATTAGTGGATGAAGTATCAGCAGAATCCAAAGCCAGAAGAGCTAGATTTCCAAAGGGACTTTCACCACCATGTTGACCAGCACCTGAGAACAGTTGTTCATGACTAGACAAGTCATCTGGTAAACTGCTCCAGTCAACAACTCCTGGGGTGAAGAAGCTGTGTTGTTGAGGTTGAGTTTGTTGATGAGATTGGGAAGGCTGTGGTTCAGGCAATGCTTGTGGTTGTTGTGCAATTGGAGCTTGAACAGGATTTGGTTGAGGCATATAATAGCAGGGATAACGATATGACATTTGACCCTGGGGAACAAAGTATGCAGGAGATCTAGGATGTGAATGATGACCAGAACCAGCAGGATGTTGCCCTCTGTTTTGTGGACTAGTACTAGGAAAAGTCACAAAGGTGCAGAAGAGTTAGATCCATTGATCTACACTCCCTTGCAAAGTGTCCCAGCCTTTGCATTTGTGACACCTCAACTTACTCTTGTGAAAACCAACTTTGGTTTTGCCAGAGAGTCCAGGAAATTTCCTGCCATTCTCTTATAGAACTTCTAAGATCTGATATCATCAGCAATTCCTTTCAGATCATCCATAATAAAGCATAGATTGTCACTATTACTGCCAGAATGACTCTCAATACCAACAAATGCATGATCAGAACTATTTGAAGAGAAATCAATATGGTCATCATAATTGCTTTCAGATGCAGCATATTCTGACTCATGACCAACCAAGGCAGTATTCCCTGGTACAAAGTCATCAGTGAGCTTTCCTGATGAGGACAATTTCCTCTTCTGCTCTATCTCTCTTTCAAATGTAAGCAGTTTCCATGATGTTGGGTGAGAGATAGGCCATCCAGATTTGCACTGGAGCGTAGGACAATAGTGTATGTGTCCCATCTCTCAGCAGTGATCTGAGGAATCTGTTGTTCATCTGGCTATTGGTGTATTCCTGTTTCACCATTTTCAGCTCAGATATCAAGCAGGAAAAGCGCTCAAACTGTTGAGTCAGTGTCTCACCCTTTCTATGAGAGAATGTCTCATATTGTTGGGCAAGGATTTCTCTATTGTTTGCTAAGACCTCATCTGTGCCACCGAATTGTTCCTTCAGGGCATTCCATAGATCATGAGCAGTTTCATGATGCATAAGCCCAGAATAGATTTCATAGGCAGTGCCATGGCCAGAATTCCATGGGCTTTAGCATCAATCTCAAATAGTTTCCGATCTTCATGAGAGTATTGTTCCTTCTTCTTCGGAACCATTTGATTGGTTTCCGGATTGTTCACCATAGGATTATGTGGTCCATGTACCACAGATGTCCAACACCTAAACTGTTAACAGACAAGTGATGAAGCATTCTTCGTTGCCATATGTTATACTCGGTCCTAACTAGCATCGGAGGCTTGGTTGAGGAACCGGTATTGTGAGGATCATTAGAAGGAGTCGTCATCTCAGATTCAATCAAATTCGTTTAAGCTAAAACAGATTTAGAACAAAATGCAACAACCAATTGAACCAAAAGAGATCTCAAAGTAAATGAACGAAAGAGACAGAAATTCAATAATCTATAACCAGTTCTTGCGAATGCGCTAATTCAATCAAACACAGATATCAATTAGCAGTTTCAATGATCAATTGTTAGATCAATCAATGATTAACCAGCTCTGATACCACTTGTTAGGATCAGTGATCTATGTTTGATTGATTAGAGAGTATAGCAGCAGAAATCGAACAATGAATTAGCCAATTCACAAAAACGAAACGATATTCAATGAAGAACAAAGACGGTTATAGAGAGAGAGAATTTCTGCAAATATATTTCATTCAATATTCGCTTCATGGTAACAGAATGTCACACTTACAATTAGGTCGACACCTCTTATATAAGAGATGTGACGTCTGCTGATGTCACTTGATAGTGACATCTAACAGATGTATTACAACTGAAACACAACTACTGAAGATGTCAAAACAGCTGACATCTCTTACAAAAATGCTAAGTGTTATCAGTTGTTATAACTACTGAAAAACATAAAACTACTGAAACTACAACGACTGAAGAACAAGCTCTTCAGTCGTTATACAATCTACTGAAAGTAAAAATATAAAACTACTGATATCACAACTACTGAAGAAGTACTCTTCAACTGTTGTGACAAACTACTGAAACTTCAGTACTTGATCTTCAGACTTGAGCTTCAGATGTTTCATCAGCTGATGACTTCAGTAGATATCATCAGCTGATGTCTTCAGTCTTTGGCTTCAGAATTTGTACATCAGTTGTTGATCTTCAGCACTTGTAAACTCTTCAGCTGTTGTACTTCAGTACTTTGAACTTCAGCTTCAGCACTTGTGTTCTTCAGCTATTCAGCTTCAGTACTTGTGTTCTTCAGCTGTTCAGCTTTAGTACTTGTGTTCTTCAACCGTTCAGCTTCAGTACTTGTGTTCTTCAGCTGTTGTACTTCAGCACTTTAGTCTTCAGCTGTTGAAGTCTTCAGCACTTGTCAAACTGCCGATGAAGCTTTCAGCAGTTGTTGTGATCTCATGTGGGACTTAGAGGTTTTCTGATCTTGGCTCATTGGTTCTTTTGGTCCAACAAACTCCCCCTGAACCAATACAGCCAAAACCTCTATTTATTTATTATCCCACTTATTGTTGCAAAAAGGTTGGTCTTTTTCCTTCTTGATCAGTAGAGAAGATGACCCATATAAGCTCCGCCTGGGAAGAAGTCTCTGATATTTGTTTGGCAAGATATGAATGGGAACTCTGTTTTGGGGAACTAGACACAGAGTTGTTATCCCATTCATGAGATCGACTTCCCGTGTATGAGCCTGTAGGACTCTCTGTGTAGGCTCTGAGAAACATGATTTAATCGTGTGTGTGAATGAAAACATTCTCTTTGCAGAAAACTTTCTCCCTCTATAATCATCACTGTTTGATTGAATATTCATATTATTCTTGCTTAAATTCGTCTAATTCTTGTGCTATTCCGCTGCAAATCTTAATCTAATTGATCAAACTAGATCCCGATCCTTTCAAACAACCACCTCCACAACCAATACCACAACCAATACCATCCCCTATACCACAACCAATACCTCAACCATCACCTTCACCTTCACCAATACCATCACCTTTACCTTCACCAATACCATCACCTTTACCTTCACCAATACCATCATTTCCTTCACCACAACAAACACACCTATGATCACTCAACCTACACCTACACCACCACATCATCAATCTCCTATATCACACACCAATCTCCTATTCCTCCTTACTAACCATTACCATCATCAATTGATCACCCTGCTGAACTAGAAGGATCACCACACCAATCTCCAAATCATCTTCTGATGAGGAGGATCATCATGATCAAACCAGAGCTGTGAATGAACCTTCTGAGGTTCCTCCTTCTGAGAGCTATGTTGAATCAAACATCAATAGGCCTGATGAAAAAGATGAACTGATAACTGAGTTGTTACTCAAAGTAGAAAGGATGGAAAGAACACTAAACAGGAGAGCAGGAATTATAAATGACAGAATTCTGGAACTCGATGAGAAAGAAGGAGAATTGAAAGATCTTAAAGAAAAACATGCATTGAAAGAATGGAAGAAGCCAAAGAGATTGAAAATCTAAAAGCTGCACTGAAACACTCAAGAGAAGAAGTGAGTGGTCATATAGACACTCTTGAAATACAAAAAATGCCATGGAGGAACAAGAAAACATCATAGAGGAACAACTTGATATCATCTCAAAACTAGAAAAGGAAATCGAGAGCAAGAACAAAAGAATATCTGAGCTTGAAATGATGATTAAAAGAAATGATAAGAAGGAAGATGATGAAAAAGAAGAACAAAAGAATGATTATGAGAATGAAGAATAAGTGGATGATGAAAGTGAAACTGAGATTAAAGACCAGAGCTTAGACATGGTAGTGTATTCGGGAAACATTGACCACTCAGACTCAGAAAAGGGTGAATTTGAAGAACTCTTCAGTGCTTTGGATAGTTTTGCTTCTGAACAATTCAGCATTGATGATGATTTTTGGGAGTTCATAAACAATCAAAGAACTAAGGCAGAGCCCTTTGTATTCATTCCTAAATCACCAGTTCCATTGGAAAAGGAATTGCCTCTGCAAATTGTCCCTGCCATATCATTGACAGAAGAACAAAAAGAGGAACTAAGAGAAAGATATGAACAAGAAGGAAAGAAGAAACTGCACCTGAACAAAGTGAAATGAAGGATCAAGAGCCAAGCACACCTAAAAGGGTCCCTGAACCAAAAGATCAAACTAAAACCTCTAGCCCACAACTTCAAACTTACTCACGAAAGAGGAAGTATTTGGCAGAAAAGGCTAAAGGAAAGAGGCCAATAACTAAAGAAGAACCGTCAAAGAAGCAAAACGATGACCCAAGAAGTTTAGCAGCAATTGCTGAATTCTTGGAAGAACATGAGCAGGCAGAAGCTCAGTTGAAAAAATGGCCAGAGCAATTGATTTAGAAGAAGGAGAAATTGCTGATGAAGATGAAGTGTTAAAGGATGTTCTCATGGACAGTCCTCTTAAAGAAGAACAGTCAATAGAAGAAATGGTAACCAAAGCTCAAACTGATGACTTGATGATTAAAGCCATGTTCTTGATCAATCAAGGCTATGATCCTGATGAAGTGTTTGCGATGACTTATGAGAAAATGAAAGAAGAGGAAGAGAAAGTGAATTTGTTGCTTGATCCAACTATAGACACTGACTATGAGAAGACAATGTCAAAGAACACTCCAATACTCAAAGACTCATCCATGAAGAACCCAGAAGGTATGAAGTTCCACTACCAAGAAGGGGTCCTCTACAAAAGATTTTACAAATGAAGAAATCAACCTCATCCCATGAATCATTATTTCCTGATCCTTATAACATGTCTGATAAGGAAATGAAGGAATACCTTTCAAGTCAGGGATTCACAAAAAGAAAGATTGCAAACATGAAGACAAATTCATTAAGGGTTTCCACACTTTAATTAATCAATGAAAAGAAAGACAAACTCAAGAAACTAGAAGAAGAGTTGATAGAAACCAAACCCATAAACAGAATGTCAGCTGAAGACATGTTGTTGAACATAAAAGATCAAGAACTACTTGCCCCGGTACTCCACAAATATCCTGAATGGTTTGCAGAACCATCTCAGATGAAGCTGCAAGAAGGACTGACCACTGCTGAACTAATCAGAGGGTATCTACTCCAAAGGGAAAGATAGATCAGAAGATAATAGCGTGGAAGTATGATAGCACCAAGAACATGTTCATGGTGAAAAAAATCTCAGGGCTAGTACAATTCTTCACAGAGTACTCAGCTCTAGTAAATTCCCTTGAGATTCATGATTTGAAGGAACTAGCTCAACTTGAACTGATCAATCATGCAGCTATGTTCAGGGGATATGGTTTTGAGAATATACTTAAGATGTTCAGAAGGACAAACAACTTCAATTCATTAAAGACAATTGCTTAAGAAAAGATAAACCATTTATCAATCCCCTGGAAAAAAGAAGAAAAAGGTGGAAGCAGAAGAAATAGTATTCCCTGAGTTGAAGGTGAAGCCAACTGAGTCTTTAAAGATGAAAGTAGTGTCTGGTACTCATTCTTCCATTCCTATCTCAAATGTGTACTATGATGAGAAAACATATGAGCTGGTATAGAAAGGAAGTGGGGAGGAAAAGAAGGAGCTGACATTAGACTTTTAAGTGGATATGAAGTGAGACTACTTGATGAATCATACATCCACTACATTTATACCAGGCACTTCAGGGAATTAAACAACAAATTGGGTGAACAAGAAATGCACTTCTTTTTGAAATGCACCAAGTTGTTGAAACTGGCCTATGACAGAATAAAGGTTAAAACAGATAAAAGAAAGAAGAAGAAAACACCACTGCAACTTGGAAACATTGTTAAGCTTGAAGTAGATGTGGGAGGTAGTTTATTGATTCATAGAGATGGTCTTTCAACAATCTCCATATGGGAACCGATTTCTCTGAAAAAGTTACCAATGGAAGCCATCTACAACATGAGCAGAATGAAAATACATGTGCTGAGTAGAGACAGGATGCCCGAAGCAACTGATTTTGTAAACATGATTAAGGCCATTCTGGATCCCACCAAAGCAGCATTCATACTACCTTCTGAAGACCCAGCTGAATCTTCACAACATCAATCACCTCCTAAACATTGAGGAAAACTAGGCTGTATAATCCTTAGGGGGAGTATTCTTGCACCCTGAAAGGATCATACATGCCAACTCAATGGGTGAATTGATGATTGTTTAGCTGGAATCCCACAAGTCCAAGATGCAATGCGGATGAAGAAATACAAGAAAAATAACAAGTATTATCTTCCGCATTAGTCAATGCAGAAGACAAAAATCTGATGCGGACAAGTGTGTACTCTTCCGCATTAACTAATGCGGAAGACACAATACTTATGCCGAACAAGATACTCTTCCGCATTGACTAATGCGGAAGAACAAAAGAAGATGCGGACAAGACTTCGATCATGCGCATTGACAAATGCGGATGACCAACCAAATGCGCACAAGTATTTGTTCATCTGCATGAACCAATGCGGATGACCAACTTACTAATGCTGATGATCAAGTGGAAATGCGGATCATGATTATCTAATAAGTAACCATTATTTCCTGATCCTTATAATATGTCTAATAAGGAAATGAAGGACTGTCTCTCAAGTCAGGGGTTCACAAGAAGAAAGACTGGAAACATGAAGACCAACTCATTAAGGGCTGCAACTCTTCAATTGATTAATGAGAAGAAAGAAAAACTTAAGAAGCTGGAAGAAGAATTAGCAAGAACCAAGCCCAGAAGTAGAGTATCAGCTGAAGACATGATGCTGAACCAGAAAGACCAAGAACTACTTGCCCCTGTGCTACACAAGTACCCTAAATGGTTTCCAGAACCATCTTAGTTGAAACTACAAGAAGGATTGACCACTACAGAACTGATGAGAGGGGTGTCTACTCCCAAGGGTAAAGTTGATCAAAAGATAATAGCTTGGAAGTACGACAATACATGGAATATGTTCATGGTGAAAAGGATCTCAGGGCTACTACAATTCTTTACAGAATACTCAGCTCTTGTAAATGCCCTGGAGATCATGATTTGAAGGAACTAGCTCAACTTGAACCGATCAATCATGCAGCTATGTTCATGGGATATGAATTGGAGAACATACATAAGATGATCAAAAGGACAAACAACTTCAATTCATTAAAGACAATATGCATGAGAAAAGATAAAACATGTGTCAATCCCATTGAGAAGAAGAAAAAGATGCAAGCAGAAGAAATTGTATTCCCTAAGCTGAAGGTGAAGTCTACAGAATCATTAAAAAGGAAAATGGTGTCTGGTACTCATTCCTCCACACCCATCTCAAATGTGTACTATGATGAGAAAACTTATGAGATGGTAATTGAAAGGAAGTGGGGAGGAAAGGAGGGAGCTGAAATCAGATTATTCAATGGATATGAGGTTAGATTGCTTGATGAATCGTATATCTATTACATATACACTAGACATTTCAGGGAATTGAATAATAAACTGGGAGAGTTGGATATGCGCTTCTTTCTAAGTGCATCAAGCTGCTGAAGCTGGCATATGTTCATATAAGAATCAAAAGAGAGAAAAGAAAGAAGAAGAAGACACCATTTCAGCTTGGTAACATTGTAAAACTTGAGGTTGATGTGGGGGGGAGCTTACTGATACATAGAGATGGACTTTCTACAATTTCTATATGGGAGCCAATTTCACTAACGAAGCTGCCAATGGAAGCCATCTACAACATGAGCAAGATGAAGATTCATGTGTTAAGCAGAGAAAGGATGTCAGAAGCAACAGATTTCGCAAATATGATCAAAGCTATACTGGATCCTACCAAAGCTGCATTCATCTTACCCCCAGAAGACCCAGCAGAATCTTCACAACATCAATCACGTCCCAAACATTAAGGAAAACTTGGTTGTATAATCCTTAGGGGGAGTATTGTTGGACCCTTGAAAGGATCATACATGTCAACTAAATGGGTGATTTGATGATTGTTCTTCTGAAATCCCTTAAGTCCAAGAAGAAATGCGGATGAAGAATCTACTAAGAAGAATAAAGTATTGTCTCCTGCATTTGTCAAATGCGGAAGGCATAGAACAAATATAGACAAGTATTTGTTCTTCCGCACTGACAAATGCGGAAGACCAAGAATGGATGCGGACAAGTACTTACTCTTCCGCATTGACAAATGCGGAAGACAAAGTAAATGCAGACAAGACTTTGCTTATCCGCATTAACAAATGCGGATGACCGAACAAATATGCACCGGTATTTGTTCATCCGCATTAACCAATGCGGATGACCAACATACTAATGCGGTTGATCAAGTGAAGAAATGTTGATCAAGTTAACTCATCCGCATTTGTCAATGCGGATGAACAAGCAAAGATGCGGATGAAGACTTGGACTAGTTCTGATGTAATAGGTCAGTGGTAGTTTAGTCATTTTGTAAAAGGCATCTTGTCTGCCTATAAATAGAATAGATACCTCGTACATGAGGCGACGGCTGATAGATAGAGAGTTTTTGTTGTAATAATTCTCTGTAATTTATCAACTTTCATATATCAATACAAAAGCATTTATGAGTATTTTTCTTGCATTGAATGTTCTTTGATTGTTTGTTTCTGCCACTCAATGATTGACTTGGTTACCATATTCGATTCATAGTAAGAATATCACTGTTACTCAACCCCATTCACCGAGGCATAATCAGCTGAATACAGCTGATTTCTTGTCTGAACTCCTGATCTGATATCCTCAATGACATTGTCTATAGGATGATAGACATTTCGGCATGATCCAAAAGTGGTGGGAACAACTACCTCAAAATCAAGATTATGAACGTTTGGTTCCGCATCTGAGGCAGTAGGAGTGTGAGGTTCTGAAGACTCGGAGGCATCAATGTCAGATGCTTGTGGACTTGCAGTAGTAGGAACCTATTGCTCCTAAGTGTCCTGATCATTGTCCACGACTTCATCGTCAGAGGAAGAGTCACTTACCTCGAGTGCACCCCTAAGTTGGTAGGTGATTCACCTTGTGAGCCAGATGATGTAGATTCCTGTGAAGGTGTGTTTAGAACATCAAACATCATTTAGGCTGCTAACTCATCATCAGACGTGGAGAGAGGAATGTTAAGGACTTGAAGAACCCATTATAGTCGAAAAAGAAAGCGGGTCTTTTTCCAGCAGGAGGGGTGGTGTATCTCTGAACATTGACATTACACCACACCTCTACTTGACCTGTTGAGTTGTTGTAGACTCTCTGATTCGGTATGTTGTATCCTAGAAAGATGCCCTCTTCAGCCTTCCGCTAAACTTCCCATCCTGAGTTTTCTTCAACAACGTGCATGGTGCTCCAAATGGTTCGAGATACTCCAGATTTGGTATACATCATTGAAGTAACTCGTAACACGTCTTCCCATGATGTTTTACCACAAGAATTCAATTTAATGTGTAAAAAGCATTAGCCACTGCCTCATTCCAAAATTGGATAGGCAGTTTCGAGTCTGCTAGCATTATGTGTGCTGTCTCTATTAAGCTGCGATTCTTTCTCTGAGAAACCCCATTTATCTGAGGAGTGTAGGCGGAAGTGAACTAATGCACAATTCCCTTTTCTTTGCAGAAAGCCTCCATCCATTGGTTCTTGAACTCGGTTCCGTTGTCTGAGCGTACTTGTCTTACCTTTAGCTTGTAGAGAGACTCCAGTGTAGTTACCAATTCTTTGAATGACTCAAATGTTTCTGATTTTGATTTCAGAAACATCACCCAAGAGAATCTTGAGTAGTCATCTATAACTACATAGCAGTATAAGTCGCCTGTGATGCTTCTTGTACTGACTGGACCAAACAGATCCATGTGGAGAAGCTCAAGAGGCAGTTCTATAGAATTAACTTTTTTTTGCCTTATGAGACTTCTTGTTGTTTGCTTTTCTTACAGGCAACACAAAAATTCGGGAGTTAGAAGTTCATGACATTGACTCTCGTACTAGATTATTCTGGATCAGGTGGTTCATCTTCCTTGGATTGATGTGCCCCATTCTCCTAGCCAGGAGATAGAATCCTTCTCAGTAGTTTTTTACAAGAAGCACTGAACTTGATGATCCATTATGGAGGCCTTCGATAGATCCAAGACATAAAGGTCATTATATGTTGAGGCTGACATTAATACTTGTTCCTCCGGAATCACATAGTCCTTTTTCAGGACATAGCACTTCTTATTTTCGAAAACTACCTTAAATCCCTGTCACATATTTGGGAAACAGAAAGCAGGTTATTCTGAAGTTGTTAAACATAGTTTACCTTGTCAAACTTAACTTTCTGGTTCCCTACTTCTCCTCTAGCTGTGATGTACCCTCATTTGTTTCTAGCATGAAGTCTTCGGGTTCAGTCGTGCGACTGGTTCTTTAGCATGAAGTTGTTCATGCGTATGGTCCATTAGCATGGGTCATTCGCATGAGAACTTCATATGACAAAGTTTGAATATGTTTCACAATCATTATTTGACTTAGATCTATTCAAAAAACTACAGACCTATATAGTTAGTTCAATAAGCATTAACATACAATAATCAATGAAATATCAAACATTATAAGCATAAACCACACATTTTATTTCATTCAAACCATCCAGTTACATATGTAAGACATGAAAGACTTTTTACATTAAGCTCATGAACTAGGTACGTATGTATCTACAAATCCTTTGCTTGAATCTTAAGGTGAGTTCTAGTGATCCCTTTTTACAACTTTTTTTTGGGGTGAAACATGCTATGCTAAAACCGAAGTTATTTATGAGCTATTGTATGATACTTGAATGTTAGTGTTAATGTTAGACCTGCTTTTATTTACATCACAATCATTAATTCTTGTGTGAACCACTTGTTTTATATGGGTAGATCTACTTGGGGAATCCCCCACACACAGTGCCTTCCATGAGAATAGGAAGGGTACCACACTGAGATCCTGCAGGGTTGTTTGTGGCACGTGACAAGTTTTTGTAAGGTACTATGTGAACCATCCGGCAGGTATGGCCCACTGTTTTGAGGCTCAGTTCTTCCTTCGAGATTAATTGGTACAACATAACTTTTGAAGAGGCTGGCCAAGACTGAGTGCAGGGTTGATTGTGATCCCCCACAACAATGAAACTATGATTCTTTTAATTCAAATAGGGATCTTATTGAATCCTTTTGTTTTTAAACTTTAAGCACTTGAATTCACCAACTATTTAGTTGACACAATTTTCTTTTGAGCATCTTTCAGGTACTCCGTAAAGGGAGTCTAGCAGTTGTAGAAGACCTAAACCTAGCATCGTGACCATGGCATTGGCTTGTGTTGTTTTGAAACATTTTGAACTATTTACATTTTAGGATTGTTGAAAACATTTTTTACCAATGATGTATGTACGATTTATTTGGGGTTAGATTCACTTCTAGCCCTGGTGTCTTTTAAACTTTAATGCTATGTGATGTTCTCTCCTTTTGTGCTCTTTGGTGGTTGTTTCCGCCGCCATATGTTATTGCTAGTATGTGATGTCCCACCCTACTTGGGCCCGGAGTGTGACATGTTTGTGTTACACCTGGATATTTTTAGAAGATTCAAACAAAAGAATAAAGTGAAGAAAAGGAAAGAAAAGATATATTACCCAAGTTAAGGGGTAAAAAGTCTAAAAAGGACAAAATCTTTAAAAGTTGGTGAATAAAGCAACATGGCCGCCCATGTTGCCTATTCACATCAATTTTCGGGTTTTGAATAGAGAGAGAGAGAGAGAAAGAAGGCTAAACTTCGGATATTTTGAAGAACAAGAGCAGAAGTTTGGATTCAAGGTAAGAATTCACAATTTTAAGATGTTCTGAACTGACCTTTAGCCTCGGTTATATGCTTATGTGTGTTTGTGTGTTCGGTGTGTGTGTTTTGGTGGGTTTCTAGGTGGTTGAACTCAATTGCAAACGGGTTTGGAAGAAGTCACACCTAAGAGGCTGCAAAGGTGAGTTCTAGACCCACTTTTTACTTGTTTTAAACTGCTTTGGGGTTGGAAATGTATGTATGAACTTTTTATAAAAATTGGCTTTATACCAGTATATGTGTATATGTGTGATTGTGGTGGGGTTTGATTTTGGGCTATGTATATGTTTGATGATGTTAGGTTGTGTTTCTAAGGCTTAGAATTTATGACTTAAGCTTAGAACATGCTAGGTGATGTTTAGGGACTGAATTATAATGATAAGTGTGAATTAGACCGCCCATGCACCTAAATAATGGCCCATGCGCACAACAAAAATAATTGCCTAAGTCTCCCATGCGCCTAAAACCTCATGCGCCCAAACAGTACTCATGCGCCTAGAAATAGGCTGAAATTGGCTAAGTGTTCACATGCCCAGATAGCTCATGCGCCTAGGCACCCATGCACTTGCATAGTGCCCATGTGTCTAGAATTGCCTGGAATAGACTAAGTGTTGCTCGTGCACCCCAATAGTGCCAATGTGCTTGAAAATTGCCCATGCACGAAGTGTTACCCATGCGCCCAAAAGGCGATGCGCCTGCATAGTGCCTATGCGCCTAAAGACTTAGAATATTTTCTTATTTTTGGGGGAAAGGTGATATGTAGGCTTTGACTTGGGAGGTTCCCGGGGGCTATGTAAGTTGACTTTTTGAAGTCATAGATGATGTGATGGGTGATGTATGATGATGTATGATTAATGCTTATGCATGATTGTATGTATGATGGTGCCTTGTATGGCGATGTTTGTATGTTCATGTTGATGTTCCTTAAATGATAAAGTATTACGTAACATAAAGTGGAAGATAACGAAAAGAGGAACATAATGATAGAATGCATGTATTAATGAAAGAGAAAGTAAAGAAAGGCTTGCAAGCAAAATGTACGGAGGTACACGACTCTAACATAAACTCAACTGTGTGTGGTTTAGCTAACTCTTAAGGATACACACAGGGGTCTAGTCTTTGAGACTGACCAATGATATAGTACATGGTTTATAGTGAATACTCACCCCGGTGTTGGTGCCAGGCTATGTGCGTTATCGAAGTCATTTATGATCTTCGGCCCAGTACCCTCTTTGTGCTTACATTTGGGGTGTAGTATACAATTGGGATCTTTGTCGCTTGCCCCGGTGCTGGTGCCAGGCTATGTGTGTTATGGAAGTCATTTATGATCTTCGGCCCAGTACGCACTTTGTGCATACGTTTGGGGTGTAGCTGATGACACTAATCCAGAAAGAGATAAAGAGATAAAGAAAGAAAGTGATGAACAGTAAAGGAAGATAATAATGTTATTATATATCTGTACGTACGATGTGTGATCATGTACGAAATTATAGTATGATTTGAAAGAAAGTAAATAATGGTTTTAAACGAAAGTAATGTATGTTTTATTTTAAAACTATAACTCACTCAGCAACGTTGACTTTTATATGTTTCCAGTTGACAGGTAAAGGTTGCTGAGGATGGCACGGGGTGGCTACTTGGCTCTTTTTGGATGGTATTCTTTTATTTAATCTTTTTGCATTATAATGCTAACAAACGTTGTCTTGTAATGAATGCTGTATTAACTTGCAAAAGAATTTATATTGAAATGAAAAGTTATTTTAATGTTTCTGATACAATATTTTGTTAAAGTTAATGTAATTATATTTTTATGTGTGATGATTGACCAGTTATGAGCGTCTCGAGAACGGGGCCTTACAGTTTGGCTGCTCTTGTTCTACATTACTTGTTTGAGATGAAGTACCAAGATCAGGAACACTAGAAGAGTATGATGATGGTCTTGGAGAATGAGCTGATAGTGACACTTCATTCATATTTGGAGGAACTTATGGATAACATGTATTCGTATAACCTGCAGTATTCGAATTACCAAAGTTAAATGAGTTTGTTAATGCATTTATATCAAACAACTATGATGATCCTTTAACGGATTTTGAAAATAATGATTCATCAAATGATACATTAGGTGTTTCTTCCTTAATGTTTTGTTGTGGAATTTAAACTCTATACGATTTAGATGTTGAGGATTACCCAGCAAAGAAATTATCATAGGCTTTTTCAGAAAACTTGCTCAATTGTTCTTTTGTGTTTAAAATAGACACATGACATCCAAAAGCTCTAAGATATCCTATAAAAGGTTTTCTTTTAAATAAAAGCTCATATGGTGTTTTGGTATGTTCTTTGATAGTTAATGTCCTGTTTTGAACATTGCATGTTGTGTTCATTGCTTCAGCCCAAAAGGTGATTAGCAGTTATGTATCAGCTAGCACTGTTCTTACTACTTCAATTAGAGTTTTGTTTCTTCTTTCAGCCACTCCATTTTTTATGGAGTCCATGAAGCATTGAATTGCCTTTCTATGACTTTATAACTACAAAAGGAATCTAAAACATGATTAACAAATTCAGTTCCATTATCACTCCTAAAAATTAACTTTTAAATCAATTTGAATTTCAATTTTAGTGATAAACTCCATTAATGTTGCTGATGTTTCACTTTTTTGTTTTAAAAAAATACCCATGTGAATCTAGTAAAATCATTAACAATCACCAAACAATATTGACTTTTACCAATGCTCAACATATTGGTTGCTCCAAAATGATCCATGTGAAGCAATTTGAGTGGTGTTGAATTAGTGTTGATTTTTTTGGATTTATGTGACACTCTATGTTGTTTTCCTTTATAACAGGATAAACTATAATTGGAGCAATAAAATTCTTTCTTTGGTAATCCAATGACTAGGTCATTTTTCACCAATTATTTTATGTTCGTCATGTTGGAATGAACAAGCCTTCTATGCCATAACAGAGATTCATCTCAACTGTGGCATAGAAGGCTAGTTTATTCGAACATGAAGAACATGAACAACTGGTGAAAAATGACTTAGTCATTGGGTTACCAAAGAAAGAATTTTATTGTTCAAATCATTGAACATCATTTATAAAGGATAACATCATTGGTTGTCTCATAAATCCAAAACAATCAACAAAAGTACAATACCACTCAGAATGCTTCATATGGATCTTTTTGGTCCAACCAATCTGATGAGCATTGGTAAGAGATAATATTGTTTGGTAATTGTTGATGATTTCACATGGTTCAAATGGGTATTTTTCTTAAACAAAAAAGTGAAACATTAGAAACATTAAAGGAGTTTATCACTAAGATTGAAAATCAACTAGACTTAAAAGTCAAAATTTAAGAAGTGATAATGGAACTAATTTGTTAATCATGTTTTAGATTCCTTTTGCCAGGATAAAGGCATAGCAAGACAATTTAGTGCACCAAGAACTCCACAACAAAATAGATTTTCTGAAAGAAGAAACATAACTCTCATTGAAGCAGCAAGAACAATGCTAGCTGATTCACAATTGCTAATCATCTTTTAGGCTAAAGCACTTAATGTAGTGTGCAATGTTCAAAACAGGGCATTATTTGTTTAATAACACAACAAAACTCCTTATGAGCGCTTGTTAAAAGAAAACCTTTTATCGGATATCTTAGAGCTTTTGGATGTCTTGCGTCTGTATTAAACACAAAAAATCAGTTAGGAAAATTTTCTAAAAAAACATGTTGGCATATATAAGGTTGGTGCAACCAAAACACACTTGAAATAATTTTATGGTACAACTAATAAAGACTTCTTAAGGCAAGGTTGCATTTCCGAAGAGTAATAAAGAAAAACATCTAAAGAAAGAAGTTTGTGTTCCGAAGACAAAGTGCAACCAAATTCTAAAGACAAACACTTGGAAGACTTCAAGGCAAACAACTTCTGAAGTATGAAGACTTCAAGATCAGCAGAAGTCTCGGAACAACTACTCTCTTCCGAAGTATAAGTGGCATCGAAAGAACTTGTTCTTCCAAATCTAGTTAACCTTCAAAAGAATCTAATATGAATCAATGGATATTAGTATGGTCCTTCTAACAAGCCATTGCAACCTTTAAGATACTGCATGGTGTTTTCCAATGCTCGTGTAGTTGACCATACTTTATTCATTGTTCATCGTTTATCACTTAGTACAGTTACTAAATTTAGTTGGTAACCAAAAGGTAAGACATGGATATGTCATAACTACCTTATTTAGGATAGTATTTTATCTTAGATACCTTACTACTAACAATATGGTATTTGTTTAGTAGTAATTTCCTAGCTAGTAATCTAAGTATAACGACTGTAGATAGTAGTATATATAGCTCTCATTGTAAGCTCATTTGTAAGCAAGTAAGAATCTTGTAATCTTTGAGTTGAGAAGTAATATATACAAGTATCTTGAAAATTATTCTTTGTGCCTTGTTTATGTAGTATATTATTATCAACTCTTAAGGGATTTTGCTTCATCATTCGAGTGTGACTTAGTGAGTTTAAAAGATAATAGTTGTGCTGAGTGACCAAAACCAATCCTGCAAAACTTATGATTGTTTCTATGTTGGCAATTTTTCAACATCTAAATCATATAGAGTTATATTCCTTAAGAAAACAATGTAGAGGAATCCGCTAATGTGTCTTTTGATGAATCCTTATCTCCAAAATATGTTAAAGGATTATCTTGGTTGTTTGATATAGATGCTGTAATAAACTCATTTAACTCATGTTATTTGAATATTTCAGGTCTATGGAAACATGTTATCCTTATGTACCTCCATGTATGAATGAAGTGTCTCTATGAGCTGATCCTCTAAGAGTACAACTACACACTTCAAATGCTACTAATCCTGGTCCTTTATCTCATACCAGTTGTGACAATACCAATGGAAATGGAATTTCATCTTACAAAGAAGTAAACAAAGTATCAGTAGAAACTAACTCTGCATCTGTAGAAGTTTCTAATGTATATGGAGAAGTGAACTCTGCATCAGCAGATGTTCTATCTACATCAGTAGATATACTTTTGGAGGATCGATGTTTGTTACTAACACTTTGTTTTTCCCTCAAACTCACTTAATCACAAATAATTTTACATGTAGCAGAATCTATTCGAAGAGTTGATACTAATATAGTAAGTAACAAAGAACACAAGGAAATAATTTTCAAGGTACTTGTATGTATTACTTCTCAACTCAAAGTATTACAAGTCTCTTACTTTCATATTACAAGAGTTACAATAAGAAACTATATTACTATCACCTATAGCCAGATATACTTTGATACTAGCTGGAAACCTATAACTAAAGCAAATACTTCAAAGCTAGAGTTAAGGTATCTTAGATAATGTCATATCCAAGATTTGGTATTCATGACATGTCCATTACTTACCTTTTGTCACCAACTAAAGTTGGTAACTATACTAACTGATAAAGGTGAATAATGGAATAAAGTATGGTCAACTACATGGGCTTTTGATAAAATGCCATACAGTATATCAGATATCTACAGCGGAGTGTCAGAAGGACCATACTTATGTCCACTGGTTCATAGCAGTGTCCTCCAAAGGTTAATTGGTTTTGGAAGAACAAGTTCTTCCGAGGCCAATTATACTTCGAAAGAACCTTACTTCTTCTTAGACTTGGTGACATCTATTTTGGAAGTCATTGTCTTGAAATCTTCTAAGTCTTAAACTTTAGAAGAAAATACTTTGTCTTCGGAAGTTGAATTTTTCCTTTGGAAGTTGTTCTTGAACTTTGTCTTCAAAAGAACTCCATTTGCCTTCGAAAGTTCAACACTTAGCTTCAAAATTTTTTTATTAGCATCACCATAATTCTCTAAGTGTTTGGTTTTGGTTGCACCAGCCTTTCTAGATCCAACAAACTCCCCCTAGGCTGATGCTACCAAAACCTCACTTATTCCTGCTTCTCAAAACCTTCAGCACCAGGGACAAAATATGTTTATCTGTTTCTTTGTTCGTCACTAAAGTTGAGCTGAGAAGTTTTACAAGTCATTAGTGGACAGGAGATCTAGTCTGTCACTCTGAATGACATACACCCTTTGTTGCGTCCCCCTAAAGAGAGTTAGTTGACGAGAGTTATAGTCATACTCCCATCTAACTATGGATTCAAGGTTGGGACCTTCAACCATTTGAAGAAAGGCTTTGCCTTTGGTTGCTTATCCTTTCCTTTCCTCCTCCTCTCTTAGTTTCAGCTCCTCTTCAATCTTGGTCCTTGTAGTTAACTCGGCCAGATAAAGGTTGCTTAGATAATTCTTGATGTGAGCAGCGATCTCAAAGTTGTAGGGGTGGAGAATGGCTTCTCTACTAACTCAGAAATATGAAATCTACTTAAGTGTAGTAGAGATGATGCATTTAGCTTGTTTATCTCTCCATTCTCTCTCTCAACAACAAAGTAATAAGAAGCGGCTTCAAACCTCCACTAGATGATCTTCTTTCTTGGAACAAGGGGATTAATTGGCACTCCATCCCCTTTCTTGGAATCTAGTTGAGTCACCATCCTTCTTCTTAGCTTCTTCCTTTTATCATTTAGGTAATTTGAGTTGATGCCAAGGAGTTTTGCAGCTTTGTCTAGTGTTCCTCTAGGCAGATCAAGGAATTGATCTCTTGTGAGGGAACATGAGGAGCCATCAACATAAGTCAATTTGAAAAACTCCTCCTCACAAGAGATGCATTCAAGGTTGTACACTTGGTAAGCTTCATCTTAATCTCCTTAAACTCTTTTAAGGAGAGATGTTTAGAAAGCTGAGGGGATGGTTTTTGTAGTTGTTAGGTAGGTAGTGGTGTTTGGGTTCTGGGAAGTGTTTTTGAGGTGGTTGTGGTGATGGTACAGAAATGGAGGATGGTGTGGGTTTAGGATTGTGTCATTTAGAGGTAGGTATAGTTTTAATAGGAAATAGGAAAGGTGTTGGTCCAGGTTATGGTTAAGGTTGAGGTGTTGGTTTGAAGATCATCCCCTGTCCCCTTCAATACATCTCCTTCCTTTTCCATGAGAAAATGTCAGCCTTCATGTCGCTGACATGTCGCTGCAAGGTCTTCTTAGACATGGGACCCAACTGCTTGCTAGAGAAGCCATGAGCCAGGAGACAGTCCTTAATCCAGGTCTTATCACCTATCTTCCTGACAGCAGCAAGTCATGCTTCTTCTTCCTTCTTCTTTTTCACCCTTAGTTTCTCCTTTGCAGCTTTCTTTCTCTCTTTCTCCGTTTGATATTGCTCTTTGTTGAAGAGCCATAAGATCGTATCATCGTTATATGGAGACAATTCTTCTAGAGAGAAACCCTTGGAGATCAAGAAAGTTATCCTTTCCCTTCTTAGTTGCAAGTCATCCTCTTTCTCCTTCTTCTTCCTCTCTTCCTCTAAGGCCAACCTTACTGGTTCTTCTCTTTGTTCAATTTGTAGTAGGGTTGCCTTCTGAAACTCAATTAGCCCCTCTAATGGCAGTAGAAGCACTTCTTCACTGATAGCACCAAGCATGACAAGCCTGTCAATGATTTCCACCCTTCTTGATTGTTGATAGCCTCCTGGTTGGATGCACCTTCTTTGTTGCTTGCAACAAATAGTTTCCCAGTTGGAAGTCTACCTTTCATTTTAATCTTCTCTAACATTTCTTCATCTTGAAGCTCTTCCACAGTCATCTTCCTCTTTCCTTTGACATCTTCGGAAGTGCTAGGCTGTAAGGGTTGTTGGATGGAAGTTTCAGGTTGAGAGATGGTGGTTGGAGTTTGTTGTAGTGAAGTAGTTTGAGTGAGAGGTTGACTGAGAAAATCCTCACTGTTCACCTTAGATGCTAGTTCTAGAACTGCATCTATGATAACCATATCCTCGGATATGGAAATAGCCCTTTCGCAGCTTCCATCTCAATTTCGGAAGATTGAAATTGTTCTTTCGAGGCTTTGACATCAGCTTCAAAAGTCTATGGTAATGCACTCTCTGTCCCAACTATTTTAGTTGTTGGGCCATCAGTTTCCATTTCCTGTTCGAAATTTGTATTCTCAGGTTCCATGTAGACCTTAGGTTGACCAACTTCTTTGACAGCGGTAGAAGGTGCATTCAACCTCAGCTCTTCAGGAGCAAGTATGCCATAACAACATCAGGGCTAGGCTGTTTAATGGAATATCCAAGCAGGAACTTGGAGAAGAACTTGTTCAAATCTTCAAGCATCCTTTGACCCATTTCAAGAACAATTAGATGAGGCTCAAGAAAAATATTGCTTGATAAGCAGGGTGTCTTGAAGCTAGAGATGTTAAAGCTTGACCCTATGGTTCCACATGTGTTTGCCTCTTGACACTCTCCCCCCTTTTTGGTAGCATCATCTTAAGAGCTAGATGAGCTAGAGGAAGAGGTCAAGAGACCTGAATGGGTACATGCCTAATAGATCTCTCAATCTGTTTCTCATCTAGTTGAGCCTTGAGACTATCAATCTCAAGTTGTTGTGTGGTAGACCTATCCTCTAAAGTCATAACCTTAGATTCAAGGTTTGAGACTTTAGAAAGTAGGTCTTGAATTGGGAGTTTCTAACTATCCTCATCATCTTTTGAAGAATCACAGAGTTTGTTTGGGGCATCTCAGATATATACATGCATATATAATATATATATATTATATATATATGTGTGTGTGTGTGTGTGTGTGTGTGTGTGTAAGTGTGTGTATATATATATATATATATATATATATATATATATGATTGATTGGGTGAAAAGGTAGAACTGGAAGATTGAGGATGGTTGCTGGTGTGGGTTCATCACCTGTGGGGTTAATAGGGATGTCGCAAGGAGCTATGTGCTTAATCATACCTGGAAGAAATGGAGTGTCTCTTCTGGTGAAATTGGTGGACATCCTCTTCAGTGTATTGAAGATGGCTGGCCTCATGTGAGGGACTAGAAGAGCAACTACGTAGACAAGCTTGCTCTGGTCCAACTCACAGTTGATAAGTTGATGGATGAACCTGGGATACATGTAGAATGTCTCCCTTTGAAGGTTGTCCTACAGCAAGAATTTCCACTGGTATGAGGAGTTAAACTTGTAGACAGTGGACCTACAGACATCACCTCCATATCATATTAAGGAATATGCTCCGTCAACCTCAGTCTTGGGGAACTCTGTTGGTTAACCATCATCGTGAAGCTCGAGATGTTCCCGATGAGTTGTTCGGATAGGATCAACTCCTGGTCATAAATGTTGGACCTAAAACCCTAACCCCATTCTAGGTTATGATCTGTGCATTCCACTAAAAATCAGCCATGTGGTTTGAATACATGGTGGGGTTCACAGTTAGGGCTCTGAAGTAAGTGGATTGGGTCAAAAAATAGATCATTTCAAAGAAGTCAACATCCATGGATGAATCCAAGAATGAGAATTGATTGTGTTGGGGGTTACGCGCCATTGAGAAAGAAGCAAAGAAATGTACTTGATTTGGGTAAATTGGAGATGAAGAAAGCTTTGGGTAGTGAAATCGGTAAAAAGATTAAAATGCGTAAGTCAAAATATTTAAATGGGTGAAAGTGGTGGATGGATAAGGTGAAAGTGGTGGATGGATAAGGTGAAGTGATGGTTTGGGAATGAAGTGACAAGGGTGGTAAGGTTAAATCAATTTCAAATATTCCAACATCATTAAAAGGTATTTACCTTTTGCAGTTGTGGGCCCAAAGATTTACAATACACAGTACAGTAAGGTCTTCTTTCGAGTATAAGAGATTTCCGAAGCCTACTTAACTTCTAAAGGAAAATTTTCTTTCCTAAGGAAAAATTTATAAGCTTTGGAAGTAGATCTGATAAATTATCAATCGCTTTTTTTAGACTAAAAATTCTTCCGAGAAGAACATTTCCCTTGGAGAAATTTTGCTTTGGAAGATATATGAAAGATCTTTCGAGGGTTAATTTCTCTTCAGAATAATCTATACTTAGAAAGATTTCAGAGAAAACCATTTGTAACAGGGTTTAGATTGATTTGACAAAAGATATTGCATATTTGAAAAGGTTTTCATAGGAGATAGACTAATCAATGTTTATCATCCAAATAGTTGTAATGAGATACTTAAATCTTTGTTCATCAAAGGCTTTGGTGAACAAATTAACATAATATTTATTTGAATCAACATTGATTAGCTTAATCAGATTTTTCTCATGAATATCTCTTATGAAATGATACCTAATGTCGATATGCTTTGTCTTAGAGTGCTTCACTGGATTTTCAATAATAGAGATAGCATTATTGTTGTCAATGTGGATAAGAGTGCTCATGAAGTTGAATCCATAGTCTAGGATCTGAATCTCAATCCATAACAGCTAAGCACAGCAACTTGCAGCAGCAATGTATTCAGCTTCAGTAGTAGATGTAGAGACACATGATTGCTTCTTGCATTGCCATGAGATAATCCTTCCACCAAGAAATTGACATCCTCCTAATGTTGAATTCTTGTTGATGTTATAGCCACCATAGTCACTATCAGGATAGCCATAAAGATTGAAGTTATTGTTCCTTGGATACCAAAGACCTAGTTTAGGTGCTCCTTTAAGGTATCTAAAGATTCTCTTGGCAGCAAATAGGTGGGACACCTTTGGAGCAGCCTGATATCTTGCACAAATGCATGTGCAAACATGATATAAGATCTACTTACAGTGAGATACATTAGAGACTCGATGATTGCCCTATTCCGATGTTGATCAGTATCCTCCCCCTTAGAGTCAGGACAAAGATTGTGGTTTATGGGTATGGGTGTCTTGGCTGGCTTATAATCATTCATATAAAATCTTTCTAAGATGTTAGATACATACTTACATTGATTGATAAAGAACCCTTCCTTAATCTATTTTACCTGAATTCCAAGGAAGAAATCCATCTTTCCCATGGCACTCATCCGAAATTTCTTCTTCATAATGCTCTCAAAGTCTATGCACATTTGGTCATTTAAGGAACTAAATATAATGTCATCAACATAGACTTAGACGAGTAAAATGTCTTTCCTAGATTTCTTTATGAATAAAGTCTTGTCAATGGTGCCTCTAGTGTAGCTATTTTTCAGAAGAAATTGAGACAAAGTCTCATACCACAACCTTGGTGCTTAGTACAGTCCATATAGAGCTTTATCCAATTTGCACACATAGTTGGGGTGTTGTGGATCTTCAAATCCTAAAGGTTGGCACATATAGACTTTCCTATCTATATCCCCATATAGAAAGGCACACTTGACATCAAGTTGGTAGACAGTAAGATTCTTAGGTGCAGCATAAGCAAGAAAGATTCTCATTGCCTCAAGTCTTGCAACTGGTGCAAAGACATCAGTATATTCCTTCCTCTTGGGTGTATCCTTGAACTACCAATCTTGCCTTTTTCTTGATTATCAAGCCTTTATCATCTCTCTTGTTTCTGAAGACCCATTTGGTGTCATTGGTACTTGACCAGATGGTAGCGGACATAGGTTACAAACCTTTTGCCTTTTCAATTGAAGTAATTCCTCTTGCATTGATTCAACCCGGCTACTATCCTTTATGGCTTCTTCTACTTTCTTGGGTTCCGTCTGAGACAAAAAAGCATGAGTACAGGCAAACATTCCCATTGTGAGTTTGTCCCCTTGTTCTCACACCTTTGGAGACTTCTCCTATGATGTTCTCAGTTAGATGAGTATTGTAAATCCTGAGCCTGGTAATCACCTCTAGTTGCAAAGATAGATCCCACACGTTATTGTTCTTGACATATTGATGTCTCTGCACATAAGGTGAAAAAATTAGTTTTTATTAGAAACCCCAGCCTTGTTGGTCTTGGGCTTTTCTAATAATAAGGATGATATTGAACCAAAATTTATGCGTGTGGGTTCAATAGGTGTTTCTGAATAAGAAACTTGGTTTTCTACATCTTCTTTGATCTTCCACATCCCTTGGTTGATCATTGAGGATGAGCTTGATGAAGCTTGATCAGTTTCACATTCTTTGGAAGCTTCTTTCTTTTTGGAAGAAGTCATCACCACCTTTTCTTCCAAAGCAGTCTTCTTCTGGGATGGTTTCAAGGGGACTGTCTTGTTCTTTTGAGTCTTAACAGCTTTAACTTCCGAAGCCCTTTTCCCTTCGAAAGACGGACTTTCTTCTGTAAGCAACATTGCTTCGAAAGCAAGCTTTCCCTTTTTCATCACTTGAAGCATATTATAGGGTCCAAATGATAAACCTTCTCTGACTCCTTCTCTTTTAACATTGTTTGCATAATGTGTGCTAGCAGGATTATAGTAAAAATCTTTGCCATGTGGTTTTGCAGACCACACATTATACATGCAATCTTAGTCTTCTAGGAACTTAAGGACTATTGTTTCTTGCTTTTCTTGTCTTCATTAGTAGTTTTTCCCTTTCTCTTCTAATCCTTTTGTTGGATAGGTGTGCAGGTACTACACACTTTTCCAAGGTCAGAAGTTCCCACCACCTAAAATCTAGCTCAGATGAACACACCCTTTTGTTTTAGGTCAATCTTCAGCTTAGATTCAACCACTTTCTTGGCAGTTTTTCTAGCTGCCTTAGCCCGGCTTCTTTTGGCTTTGGTGGTTAGGGGTTAGTCATCACTGTTAAAAGGGGTTTGTTCTTCCCTATGATGGTCTCCAAAGTTGCATCACGCTTTGACTCATGGGAAAGCAGATGGAACCTCTTGCTCTTCAGTACCATACCTTGGTTGTTTAATAGACTCATAAGAATGTGGTTGAGCAATTTCATTAGTTCCCAACCCACCTTTGTTATGATAGCAAAGTTTGGAGTGAGAGGATGATACAAGAATGTCTTGGAAGTTTTTCTTTGAGATAGTATGCTTTCGTGCTTAAGCCTCACTGTGACAAGCTAGGCTTGAGCCCTGTCAATTTGGATATTAAATCCTTGATTTGTGTCTTGTAGTTTGTATGTTTATGCTTTAACGATGACACAATTTTCTCAAACTCAATCATTTTCTTATGATAGTCAGATTAGCCCTTTTAAGATAGGATTTTAAGATATTTAAAGACACAATATCATATTTTATTTCCATATTATAGTCCTGATATAACTTAACCTTAGCAATACAAGCTGGAGTACAGAGATGTTCATATACTTTGGTATCATATGTTCCCGCCATGAGTGCTTGGGCAGGAGTCATATTCTCTACCATGAAGCTCCAACCAACTTCTTGAGCTATAATTGTTGTTTTAGTTGACTTCCCAATGGCTTTAGGTGTAGAGGCATGTGAGGAGGCTTATGAGGTTCCCAGATTTGACTTGGGAGCCTTACATTCCCTTGGAAACTGACCAAGTTGGTTATAGTTGTAACATTTGGCCTTTGTTTTGTCAAACCCAAAGTTGCTGCTAGTTGGGTTTTGAGGGAACTGCCTTCTAGTTCTTTTTAAGAACTTCTTTGCTCGGTAAGTCAAGAAAGCCATTTGTTCGACTATTTCCACATACTCCACATCATCCTGACCGAAGCACTCTAGATCATCAAAGCAATACTGATGATCACTAGAGTACCCACTTCCTGAGACAAAGGGACAACTATCCTGAAAATAACCTTGCTGAGCTTGTTGAGACTTTAGAGTCTCAAAAAATGTGATGTAAGGTCCCAAAGAATAGGATGGTTGTTGAGAATATGTCAGGTACTACTGAGGTTGTGGGGGTCCTAAGCCTTCAGCAACAATTAAAGTGTTGCTAGCAAAAAGGCTTAAAGGTTTGCTCATCTGATGGCCTTTCTTATTGTCCATCTCTAGATGGTATCCATCAAGGATGCCATATAGTTCAGTCATGGTAAGGGAGTTCAAATTTTTTGTCCTCTTGAAAGAGACACAGTAGAACATCCACTCATTTGTGAGTGCACTCATGAATTTTCAAGTGAGATCTCTCAATTCAAGGGCAATTCCCATAAACTAAAGGGAGGAGATAAGATCCATGTAAATAAAGTATTGTTGGTTGAGGGTCTCTCGAGCAATGTAAGTGAAGTTCTCGAACTGTTGCTTTAATGAATCCTTCTTTGAGCAATTAGAGCTAGAGTACATTTGAGATAATGCATCAAATATTTCTTTAGTTGACTTGTAGTGCTCAAACCCCACCATAATGGACTTGGGTATAGCAGTCATACGAATAGTTGTGGCATTACTATCAATGTCCATCTTCTTTCGGTCTTCATTAGAGTATTCTTCAACGGCATTTTTTATCATGGCACCGTTTCCACCTGGTGCAGCAACCTTTGGTTTGTAAGGACCATTGACAACAGATTGCCACATTTTTCCATCTTGATACCTGATGAAGCCTTTTATATGTCTGCTCCATGATCTAAAGTTTTCAGGGGTGATGATAGGTGCTTTAGTCATCGTCCCCATCCAACCTCAGACTTTTGGTTGAGGTCCATTTTGAGTGTGGTGAAAGGAGGAGTGAAAAACAGGTTGATTTGGATGGTAAGATCTCACAATCAAGAGCCTAAAAAGCTCTAGTACCAATTGCAGGATCAACGTTTGTCACTAACACTTTGTTTTCTCTTAAACACACTTAATCACACATGCTTTTAGATGAAGTAGAATTTCTTCTAAGAGTTGATAATAATATAGTAAGTAATAAGGATCACAAGGAAATATTTTCAAGGTACTTGTATATATTACTTCTCAACTCAAAGTATTACAAGACTCTTACTTGCATATGACAAAAGTTACAATGCGAAACTATATATACTATCACCTACAACCAGATATACATTGATACAAGTAGGAAACCTATAACTAAACCAAATACTACAAACCTAAAGTTAAGGTATCTTAGATAATATTTTATCTAAGATTTGGTACTCATGACATGTCCATGACTTACCTTTTGTAACCAACTAAAGTTGGTAACTATACTAACTGATAAAGGTGAACAATTGAATAAAGTATGGTTAACTACATGGGCTTTTGAGAAAATACCTTGTAGTATATCAGAGGTTTGCAACCGAGTGTCATAAGGACCATGAAGTATCTTCCGAAGGTTAATTGGCATCGGAAGAACAAGTTTTTTCGAGGCCAATTATACTTCGAAAGAGGCTTACTTCTTCCGAGGCTTGGGGACTTCTACTTCAGAAGTCATTGTCTTGAAATCTTCTAAGTCTTAAACTTTGGAAGAGAAGACTTTCTCTTTGGAAGTTGGGGTTTTCCTTCGAAAGTTGTTCTTGAACTTTGTGTTTGAAAGAACTCTATTTGTCTTCAGAAGTTCCACACTTAGCTTCAAAAGTCCTTTATTAGTAGCACCAAAATTCTCTAAGTGTTTGGTTTTAGTTGCACCATCCTTTCTAGATCCAACAACTTTCTTCCCGAGATACTCCATTACTTTCTAAGGATTACACTACATCAAAAACTAAACATATGACATCCATAGGTGTTACTATACCTCCTATGAAAGTTATTCATACATCTATTTATACACACCATGAAGATGGATTTCACTCAGCTTTAGAAGATCAACATAAGGATGATCAAGACTACTTTGTGGATGCTCGATCTCAGCTGGATCCATCTCCATCAACAAATATAACCAACTTGGATTCATCTGTTCAAGTTGGACCCATCCAACATCAAGAATTCATAAGAATCATCCAATAAAGAACATTACTAGTGATCTTCATGAAAGAATCACAAGAAGTCATGGGGGAGCTGCAAACATATGTCTTTTCTCTTGTTTTCTTTCATAAGTGGTTCTTCTCAACATCACTGCAGCATTAAAAGACAATAGTTGGATTGAAGCCATGCAGGAAAAGCTTCAACGATTTAGATGTTCGATTTTGTATGCCCAAGACACATACAAGATTGATGTGGTAAGTACATTATGATCCAAGTCAGGTCATACCCAATAACAAGATGGGATTTTTCCCTCTTATTCATTGAGAGTAAGATGTCTAAGGCCTGATAAAGTTAAATCAATGGAGAATGATCACTCTGTATCTCTACGATTTAACATGACATTAGCGACAAAAGGATAGATGATTGATTCACCTAAAACATTTCAAGTATGGTACTTGAAGGGGATGATGTTATTGAATGGGACTTAGTCATACGTATTAAGGGTAGTAAACTGTTGTTAGGCGGTATTTACTGTTTGCATCAATTTTCTATGAATCTTGTGCAAGTGGGAGATTGTTGGTTCTTGTATGCCCAAGACACATACAAGTTTGATATGGTTAGTACGTTATGATCCAAGTCGGGTCATACCCAATAACAAGCTATACAAACACCAATAAATGTTTATTTGTTGATGAGATCATACAAATAAACATTGACACCAATTTAGAAAATGGGTTTTGTAAAACATTGCTTTGTAATAGAATAACATTATATGGATAGTTTGTTCATGAGATATTATTTGTTTCATTATTTAAGTTGGTTAAATAATAACAAATAATAGTGTGTTATTGTTATAAAATTAAAAGAGGTTTTAATTTTATAAAAATTAAGGGTTGAAAGAGTGCATTTTATAAAACTTTCAAAAATGGGGGGAACCCATTTTTGAACCCCATTTCAGCCGCCCCATGTACCATATGAGGGGTCTTTTATTCTTGGTTACTACAAGACTTAAACTTACTTACACTCTTCCATCATCTCTCACACTCTCTCTCACACACACAAGCAAAAGAACCTCCCAAAACAAGGCTGAAATTCGGATTTAGAAGCTGAAAAAGGGGCTGAAATTTTGGTTTTGGAGGACCTAAAGAAGAGGTTTCTTTGGTGTTGCATCCTAACAAGCAAAGTGTTTGAAGAGCTTGTGGGTATCACAACTTGAGGCTCTCTCTCTTGGGGGCTGGATATTCAACATCATCTTCATCTTCATCTTCATCTTCAGCTCATACATCTACAACATGTGTACAAAAAAGGTTGTATCTATGAACTCCCTATGGTTGTTTTATGGTTTGATAGCACACTAATTCACATATAATATTGATCCTTATTCTTGGGTTTTGTTTATGCTTTAAGATGCTAAAATTTTCAGATTGGTAACCATATGTTAAAACCTATATTCTGCTGCGTTTTTATAGTTTAAATGGTTAAACTAGTTTGTTTTACATGTGACAAAACCTAACAATGGCATCTAGAGCCGGTTATGTGGAATATGTGCTTCAAAAGGTCTTGAAAAGTTAGTTTTCATGGACTTTTTCAACCCATTAGGGGATGTTTTGTTGTGGATGTATGAATCCCTTATGTTTCAAGGTTTATTCTTGAATGCTTTAGTGTAAACCTTGAAAGATTTACATCAAATGGTTGATTGTGTTGTTTGGACAAACCTTAAATTTTGAGTTCATGTTGGCTGAAATTTTAGAGCTGAAATAAGGGATTCATTGTTGTTCTTGGATGTTGAATATGTTTCATATTATGGTGCATAACATAGCCTTGGCCTTATGTGTTAGGTTTTGGTTGATTGTGATTTGTCATGTTGGTTTTGATTCATAAAAGGGTTGTAATTTTGTGTTTTGTATTTTTGGTTGTAATTTGTTTATTCATTTGGTTATGTAATAAATAGATTAGGTGCATTTCTTTTATTAGAAAAATTGTATTAGGATATGATTTTTGTAAAAGAAGATGCACAAGATGAAGACTCAAAGAAGAACACAAAAGACATGGACACTTGAAGCTTTTGGATGTGGTTTCAAGTGGGAGTTCATGGACACATTTTGATGTGTCATCTCTAACCTTAGGAAAGACCTTATGACAACACTTGTGATGGCAAACAAGTGTGGTCAACTTAGTGGCTATGGTTATGCACTCATGTTTGTATGTTTATGCTTGTTTGGATGATTGTTGTTTGATTGTTTGGTTGATATTTGGATATGCATTACAAACTCATTAACAACTTAACAAGCTGAAATTTGATGATTCTTTAACATTAAGTGATTTATAAAAGGTTATTAAAAGGATTAATGGTTTTAATAAAAGAGGCTTTATTAAAAGTGAACCATATGGTACCTTGTATTTGAAAGCATGCAAATATAAGGTACATAGAGTTTTCTAAACTAAGATTATGAAAACTTTAAATTTCTTTTATAAATAAGTTTAACACAGTCCTTTTGCACAACACTTGAGTCATTTGGAAACTCTTAATGGGATAAAGGTCACCTAACCATTTTGAGGGAACTTGTGACTTGAGGTGGGGATACCATATTTGTGGGATAAAGGTCACCTAAACACTTATGTTGGAAAACTCACATGTGTGTGCAAGTAGGGTAACTTGATTTGCAAACCATGTTAAATGGATCACCTACAATATGGTTCACAAAGGTGTTGATGGGATAAACATGCCGACTATACATATGATGTTTTAAAGTCGATCCCATACCCTAGAAGTTGCAAAGGGTTGCAATTGTCAAATCGTTGACTACCTTGTTAATTTAAATAATGGGATAAAGGTCACCTAACCACTATTTAAATGTAATGTTGGATTCTAGTTTTAAAATTGTGTAAGACACTTAAAGGGGTTTTAATTAATAAAATATGAACAATATCGAAATTACTAAAATTGAACTTTGTTATATTTTGTAGATGGCCACCAACAATAGTGAAAACAATGAAATCTCGTCCGCTCACTCACTATCACTTAGAACCATTCTCCAAAAGGAGCGTCTAAACCATAATGACTTTATTGATTGGTTTCGAAAATTTGAGAATTGTGCTCAAGCAAGAGGAACGATCATACATATTAGACGAACCGATTCCCGATCAACCTAGTGACGATGATGCGGAGGCCTACAATAATTGGGTAAAATACACTGAGGACTCGGTCCAAGTATCTTGCCTCATGTTGGCAAGTATGACTCCAGATCTCCAAAAGGAGTATGAACATCATGGAGCATACGACATGATAACCCAGTTGAAGGAAACGTTCCAACAACAAGCACGAGTTGAGCGCTTCGAAACGGTTCGAGCACTCCATGCGTGTCTTATGGACGACACCCAATCTGTTTCATCTTATGTATTTAAGATGAAAAGCCACATCGACCGCCTCGAAAGGCTGAATTGTCCCGTCTCGAAAGAGTTGGCTATGGATTTGATCCTCAACTCTTTGTCAAAAAGGTTTGACAACTTTGTCATGAATTATATCATGAACGGATGGGACAAGAACATAAGTGAGCTTCACTCTATGCTTAAAATTTCCAAGGCGGCCATGGGTAAAAGGGTTTTACCCATTCTCACCATCAATGAAGGTGGGAACAGCCTCACCCCGCACCCAAGGCAAATGTTGCCAAGGGTAAGGGGCACTTTAAGGGAAAGGGAAAGGGAGTGGTAATAGCGCCACCACCAAAAACCGGCGGAGAAGAAGCAAAAGGTTGCTTCAAATGACCCATGCTTTAAGTGTGGGGAGATTGGACATTGGGCAAGAAATTGCCCAGTCCATCTCAAAGAGTTGCAAGCAAAGAGGGATGTCGGGCAAACCTCAGGTACAATTTTCATGATTCATATTGATCTAAATTTAATATCCTCTAACACATGGGTATTGGATACCGGATGTGGAACTCACACTTGCAACTTATTGCAAGGGTTCAAAAGAAGTAAGGACTTCAAGAAAGGGGATGTAAGCCTCTACATGGGAATGGGGAAAAGGTTCAAGTTGAAGGCTGAGGGGACTACATCTTGAAGCTTCCAAATGGTTTGGAAGCAATTTTGAACAATATTTTGTATGCTCCTAGTTTGACTAGGAACATTATTTATGTTGCCCTACTAAGACAATATGGTTATGTTTTGTCATTTATTGAGAATGAAATTCATGTTTCTTTAAACGGCATGTTTTATTTTAAAGCTATTCCTGTTAATGGTATTTACGAATTGGTTCGTGAAAACACATTATATGATAGCTCATTGTACCAAACCACCACTAAGAAACTCAAATTGGATTTGAGTGATACCTATCTTTGGCATTGCTGTCTTGGTCATATAAATAAGAAGCGCCTACAAACACTTCAAAAGAGCGGTCTTTTAAAAGCAAATGAATATGATTCATTCGATGTATGTGAATCTTGTTTACAAGGTAAATGACTAAGGCACTTTTTAGTGCCAAGTCCGAACGGGCAAAAGATTTATTAGGAATCATACATTCGGATGTATGTGGTCCTTTTAAGCCAATGACTAGGTACCATGAAAGATACTTCATTACCTTTACCAATGACTATAGTCGATATGGTTATGTGTACTTGTTAAGACACAAAGATGAAGCTTTTGAAATGTTCAAAATCTTCAAAAATGAAGTACAAAATCAACTCAACAAGAAAATAAAAATTCTCCGCACCGATAGAGGAGGTGAATACCTAAGTGATGCTTTTAGAGATCATCTTAGAAGTTGTGGTATTGTCTCACAACTATGTCCACCTGGAACGCCACAACATAATGGCGTGTCCGAGAGGAGAAATCAAACTCTATTAGATATGGTTCGATCTATGATGGCTAGAAGCTCACTGCCTCTATCATTTTGGGGTTTCGTTTTGCTCTCTGCGGCTCGTATTTTGAATATGGCCCCAACCAAGAAAGTGGAAACGACAACTTTTGAAATATGGCATGGAAGGGTTCCATCACTGTCATATTTAAAGGTATGGGGTTGTGAGGCTTATGTTAAGACTCCCACCTCAAACAAGCTAGAAAGCCGTTCCACTAAGTGTATCTTCATTGGATATCCCAGAGATTCTATGGGATATTATTTCTATGATCCATTGGACCAAAAGGAGTTTGTTGCCAAGAAGGCTGAGTTCTTAGAAGCTAAGATCCTTACGGAAGGAATTAGCGGTAGAACTATGGATCTTGAGGTGGATCAAGAACCACAAAACGATACACGTGTGGTTAATACTAGCACTCAACACGAGGATGTTGAGAATGATCAAGTGGTTGATCAAAGTACACAGAAAATTCACAGATCTGGTAGAATTAGTAATCCACCTGAAAGATATGGATTTTTCGTAGATGGATGTTATGTGGTAGATTCCGATGAACCAACCACCTATCATGATGCAATGTCCAATTTGGACTGTGATAAATGGCTTGAAGCCATGAACGTAGAGATGCAATCCATGTATGACAACCAAGTGTGGGACTTGGTTGAACCACCTCTTAACTCCAAGATAGTTGGAAGTACTGGGTTTTCAAGAAGGAAACTGATATGCATGGAAAATTGGATACTTATAAAGCTAGACTTATAGCAAAAGGTTTCACTCAAACTCAAGGGGTGATTATGATGAGACCTTCTCACCGGTTGCAATGCTAAAGTCTATTAGGATAGTATTTGCGATAGTTGCTCATTATGATTATGAGATTTGGCAAATGGATGTCAAAACTACTTTTCTAAATGGATATCTTGAGGAAGATGTCTATATGGTTTAGCCTAAGGTTTTGTCAACTCAAAACATCCTAACAAAGTATGCTAGTTAAAGAAATCAATCTATGGATTGAAGCAAGCATCAAGGAGTTGGAATCACCATTTTGATGACGAAATAATCAAATTTGGATTCATCAAAAACGCTGATGAAGCATGTGTATATAAGAAGCTAGTGGGAGCATAACCATTTTCCTAGTATGGTATGTCAATGACATCCTACTATTTGGAAATGACATTCCAACCATGGAAGGTGTAAAAGCCTGGCTTGGAAGTTGTTTCTCCATTAAGGATCTTGGTGAAGCCCCCTATATTTTAGGAATAAAGATCTATAGGGATAGATCAAGGCGGTTGATAGGTTTGAATCAAAGTGCATACATTGATAAGATCTTGAAAAGGTTCAAGATGGAAAACTCTAAGAAAGGTACTGTACCTATTCAAAGAGGAACCATATTGAGTAAGACTCAATGTCCAAGCTCAAAGGATGAGCAAGACAAAATGAAGGGAATCCCATATGCGTCTTCTATAGGATCTATCATGTATGCAATGATATGCACTAGACCGGACTTGTCATGCGCTTTGAGCATGACAAGCCGATACCAAAAAAATCCTAGAAGCAGTCATTGGATGGCTATTAAGAACATACTTAAGTCCCTATGGAGGACCAAAGATATGTTTCTAATCTATTGATCTGGTGAGGAGGAGCTCGTAGTAAAGGGTTACATGGATGCCAGTTTCCAAACTGATCGGGATGATTCACAATCACAATCAGGGTACATTTTCATCTTGAATGGAGGAGCAATCTCTTGGAAGAGCTCAGGAAGCTCAGGAAGCTGCATGGTTAAAGAAGTTCATTGCCGATCTAGGGGTGGTCCCTTCCATTCAGGACCCCCTAGAAATTCTTTGTGAAAATGAGGGTGCGATTGCTCAAATCAAGGAACCCCATGCACATGAGAAGACTAGGCATATTGAACGAAAATTCAACTACATAAGGGATGAAGTTGAAAAAAGGAAGATATGTATTCGCAAAGTTCACATGGATCAAAACATTGCAGATCCACTCACGAAGCTTCTTGAAAAGGCAAAACATGAAAGTCATGCTTGTGCCATGGGACTGTAATATTCTAGTGACTGGATTTGATCTTTAATTTTGTATTGAGATATTGTAACTCTTTCTTACTTGAATGAATTATTTGGTAATAATGATTCAACTAATATTCCTTTTTGCATGTTTAAAATCCATAAGTAAAAAATTTACTCAGAATGTCTGTAGTTGTTCATGCTTGTGGGAACAAATATGAAGGTAATGCTATTATGAACTTGGATTGGTAGATATTCATATGAATGAATATAGAGCAGAAGGTTGCTGACAAAGTTCGTAGATATGTGTTGGATGCAAATATTGGACTGACCTGCATCTCAAATATTACTACATGGAATCTTCCTAATTGATCATAAGTAATTTTGAGTAAAGGCGAACATCATTTGGTATCCTCTGACCTGAGAAACATATTGGGTCTTGATATTTATTTAATATTATACTTTGAGTTAGCTCTTCACTGTTCTGAAACATGGTGGTACATAAGTCTGACTTCAAGTATGATATAAGGTAATTGTGAGAGACGTATGTAGTCAAGATGGGATTTGTCCCTCTTATTCATTGAGAGTAAGATGTCTAAGGCCTGATAAAGTTAAATCAATGGAGAATGATCACTTTGTGTCTCTAGGATTTAACATGACATTAGCGAAAAAAGGATAGATGATTGATTCACCTAAAACATTTCATGTATGGTACTTGAAGGGGATGATGTTATTGAATGGGACTTAGTCATACGTATTAAGGGTAGTAAACTGTTGTTAGGCGGTATTTACTGTTTGCATCAATTTTCTATGAATCTTGTGCAAGTGGGAGATTATTGGTTCTTGTATGCCCAAGACACATACAAGATTGATGTGGTTAGTACGTTATGATCCAAATCGGGTCATACCCAATAACAAGCTATGCAAACACCAATAAATGTTTATTTGTTGATGAGATCATACAAATAAACATTGACACCAATTTAGAAAATGGGTTTTGTAAAATATTGCTTTGTAATAGAATAACATTATATGGATAGTTTGTTCATGAGATATTATTTGTTTCATTATTTAAGGTTGTTAAATAATAACAAATAATAGTGTGTTATTGTTATAAAATTAAAAGAGGTTTTAATTTTATAAAAATTAAGGGTTGAAAGAGTGCATTTTATAAAACTTTCAAAAATGGGGGGAACCCATTTTTGAACCCCATTTCGGCCGCCCCATGTACCATATGAGGGGTCTTTTATTCTTGGTTACTACAAGACTTAAACTTACTTACACTCTTCCATCATCTCTCACACTCTCTCTCACACACACAAGCAAAAGAACCTCCCAAAACAAGGCTGAAATTCGGATTTAGAAGCTGAAAAAGGGGCTGAAATTTTGGTTTTGGAGGACCTAAGGAAGAGGTTTCTTTGGTGTTGCATCCTAACAAGCAAAGTGTTTGAAGAGCTTGTGGGTATCACAACTTGAGGCTCTCTCTCTTGGGGGCTGGATATTCAACATCATCTTCATCTTCATCTTCAGCTCATACATCTACAACATGTGTACAAAAAAGGTTGTATCTATGAACTCCCTATGGTTGTTTTATGGTTTGCTAGCACACTAATTCACATATAATATTGATCCTTATTCTTGGGTTTTGTTTATGCTTTAAGATGCTAAAATTTTCAGATTGGTAACCATATGTTAAAACCTATATTCTGCTGTGTTTTTTATAGTTTAAATGGTTAAACTAGTTTGTTTTACATGTGACAAAACCAACATCAGAACACAAAAAGTTTGGAATCTTGTTGATCTACCTGATGGCATAAAAGGTGGTTGTTTAAGAACAAACTAGATGACAGAGGTATTATAGTAAGAAACGAAGCAAGGCTAATTGCACAAGGTTACACATAAGAAGTAGGGATAGACTCTGATAAAGTCTTTGCCCCAGTTGCAAGGATTAAAGCCATTAGAGTCTTTCTAGCCTATGATGCACATAAGAAATTCACATTTTACCAACCTCTAGGCTTTGAAGATCCTGATTACCCACACAAGGTATACAAGATTGACAATGCTTTGTATGGTCTTCAACCATGCACCAAAGAAGTGGTATGAAACATTATCATCCTTCTTGCTTAAGCATGGATACAAAAGAGGAACAATTGATATCTTGGTTGTTAAAGTTTATATGGATAACATTATTTTTGTTTCAACAAACAAGATATTGTGTGAAAACATTGAAAGGTTGATGAAATCTTAATTTCAAATGACTTCCATGGGAGAATTAATATTCATTCTTGGTTTGCAAGTATATCATATACCAGATGGTATATTCATCAATCAAGAAAAGTATATTTATCAAATCTTGAAGAAGTATAACCTTGTTGACACTTCTTCATGCAAAACACCAGCTTCAACAATAGACATGATTTTAACCGATCCTACAGGGAAATTAGTTTGTCAAAGATTATATAGATCAATGATAGGATCTTTAATGTACTTAACTACCGGTAAGTCTGACATAATATTTGATGTTTGTGTTTGTGCTAGGTACCAGTCAGATCTAAAAGAGTCATATTTGAATGAAGTTAAAAGGATTTTCAGATATCTTAAAAGGAAGCCAACTGTTGGGTTTAGGTATCCCAAAGAAGGAGATTCCGACCCCTACTCTTATTTTGATAGTGATTTTAGACGATGTAACAACAAGAGAAAATCCACAACCGGTGGATGTAAATTCTTAGGACCAACACTTGTTTCTTGGCAGTGCAAAAAGCATACAAATGTTTTAGTATCCACAGTTGAGGCTGCATACATAGCTGCTTTAGCTACTTGCTCTTAAGTATTATGGTTGCAAAACTAATTACTTGGTTATGGTTAAAATTTTCTTACACCAATATACATAGCTAACTCAGTTGCTATGTTCATCACTGCTAATCCAGTGCAATATATTAAAAAAACGTATTGAAATCAGATACCATTTTCCGAGAGATTGATCAAAAAGGGTTTAATCAAGTTAATCAAAGTGGATACAACAAATCATCTTGCTAATGTATTCACTAAAGCCTTTGACTTTGTAAGATTTAATTTTCTTATTGAGTCTTTAGGCATGATCAACCTATACTAACTTCATCATCAAAAAGAAAAGCATGTTCTGTCTATGTACATACTCATATGAAAATCCAAAAACATTCATGAAACATATAAATATACAAGAATAGTGTCTTAATTAAACTGTTTTCTGCATTCATATTCTGGGAAATGATAGTACAGTATGACTTTGCTTTCTTTCCTGTTTTAAGTTATAAGAAAGACTCATCAGATGTGTTTTGTTCTGTGAGTAGGTTCAGCCAAGGTAGAACATATACAAGTTCATGCTTAAACATAATGCATTGATGGCTAAATGTGGTCAATTCTAATTTATGAAACAGTCAAGTAAGTCTTATCCTAAGTTATCACATTACTCACCCAAACACACTATGTTTTTACATATACTAATTTCCATATTTTCAACTCATTGCTCTCTATTTTGTGTAAACAAAGACCTGTGATTATGAATACCTTTGGTTTACCATAGTAAACTTCTTTTGATCTTAGTAGGAACCTCATCATCCTTTGTTTTATGTCAACAAAGACCTGGGTTAAAGGCGCACCTCTATTTTACATAAGTAAAGATCTGGTGACCTGATGATGATCATATGTGAACATAGTTTACCTTGTCAAACTTCACTTTTTGATTACCTACTTCCCCTTGAGATGTGATGTACCCACCTTTATTTCCAGCAAACGAAACGTGGCCTCCTTTTATCTGTTTGACGTTTGATAAGAGATCCTTGTTCCCTGTCATATGCCTGGATGCTCCGCTATCTATAATCGATGTGTTAGTTTCAGCACTATATCGAACACCCTGCACATTCAATTTGAAAACATTAGTTCAGGTTAGGGACCCAAGCCTTCACTGGCATGGGTTTCCCAGAGGCATCACACATCATAAATGTAACCCATTGACCGTTCGAGGGTGAGGGAAGCTCATATGTCTTCTTGTTCTCATTATCAGACAATGAGGTTGATTTCTCCTTCCATAAGCCAGCTTTGTGTAAGGCCTATATGTGATAAACAGACGACTGCTAATGTGTTCAACTTTAGGTTCACTATCTCTTTTAGGTGGCATCACTGAGTTCCTCTTAAAAGAGCTAGGTTTTTGTTCAGGGAGTTCAACTTTCCTCCTTGGTGTCTGATAGTAAGGACAATGAGAAGCAATGTGTCCATACTCTCCAAAACTGTAGCAAGCTCTGCTTTTAACTTTACGATTTAACTGTTTTTGTGGAGATTTATGTGACACCCGGGTGACCTTACTTTGTTTTGGTTTTGACTCACCTTGTTTAGATGTTTTGTTTGGCTTAACAAAGTTAATTGCTTTAATATTTTTAACATCTTTTTCTTTTCTATTTACTGGATTTTGACATGATGCATGTGGTTGGTTAACATTACTGGTCTTTTTAGGTTCAGATTTGACAGTTGTTGAACCAGACTTAATACTAACCTTTTCAAACTTTTTGTCCAAATTCATGCAAGGCATTTTACCTTTTGCCTTAAAAGTGGCCTCCTTTTGTTTAGGACCAGATTCATTTGATGAACATATGGAATCTGGATCACTTACAAGAGGAGTGGACACCACATGATCCTTGATTGGATTATCATTGACTGGTTTACATTTTGTGTTCATCAAGATCTCATGTGGTGGTGGAATCACTTTATATCCTAATCCCTCCCCATTGCTTCTCTCTCTCACTAAGTTTTGGACTATGTGTGAAGAGCTAGTCCAACTATGCAGTTTTTGTTTTAGGGAATTAACTTCTACTTCTAAAACCGCCGTTTGTTTCTTAGTGTCCTCTAGGGAGTTAAGATAGTACCTAATGTCATTAGCTTGGTTAAAGGCTACAACTTCTGTTTCCCTAAGCTGTTTGTGCAAAAAGGTCTATCTTTTCCTTGTAACTATGCTCATTTTGTTTTAAAACTCTGTTAGCTTCAGTGCACAGTTCTAGGTCCTTAACTAAGTTATCGTTAAGATTTAATAACCTAGCAAATTTTAAATCAATGCTTTCTCTAAATTTATTACAATCATAACAAGCTTGATTATTAAAGAGTTGGTCAGTAGTACTTACCTGAGGGGGTTTTGATGAATCAACCATCAATGCAGAATCTGGTGTTTCTGGAGCTGGTGATTCTGACGTTGTAGTAGTTTTCCCATCTTCAGGCAGATAGGTAACCACTGGTGCAGTTTATTCTGATGTTGACATCGCAAGTTGGACTGCAATATCTCCTTTACTGGCAGAGTCATGATCAATATCCTCCACACTAGCGATATTGGATTCTCTCGGTGAGACAAACGAAAGCTCCAGTCTTGTCCTTCATCATCATGAGCAGTCAAGGCTTTGGGATCCTTGCTTGATGAAGTAGGGCTGCTAGTGGATTTCTCCCTAGCCGATTGAAAGAGGAGAAAGGATTCCCATTGCCAGTCTTCTTTGGCTTCACGCACTCCCTTTTGAAGTGCCATTTCTCTCCGCTGTTGAAGCAGGATACCTTGGATTTATCAAAGCCGAAGGTAGTGTCCTTAGTTGCAATCAAATTTTGTTAGGTCTTTTTTACAAACTTCTTAGCTCTCCGAACTACACTGGCTAAGGCCCACATTATGTCCATTTGCTCTAGCTCTGTCTTATCCACCTGCTCATAATCCTCATCTGCCAGATGGCATTTCCCTATTTTACCAGTAATTAGTCCATCATAGGAGTGGACTACCGCAGCTAAGAGATCCATGTGCTCTTTAGCTACCTCAACTGTCACATTGCCGAAGTTCTCGGTCATTAGCTTTGCTGCATTTGCTTCAGGTGCAATGTATTGGATACCAGATGACCCTGATATTTCTGACCCTGAAGTAGAGGCTGGTGAAGGACCAGACAAGCTTGATACAAAATTTGTCTGAAGAGGTGCTCCAGATGTTTTGGCTTGAGGAGTCGCGTTGTACAGCGCTGGATTCTGATCATAAGAAGCCTTTTGAGCTCTATACTTCATCCTCAGTTCTTCTTCTCTCAGTTTCAGAATGAAGTCATTGATATCTAACTTCGTTAGCATACCATTATGTCTGAGATTGGAGATAAATGAAACCCATTTCTCCGGAAACCCGTCAGCAAAGTTGGACACTTTGTCCCCCATTGACATTGATACTCCATGAGTGTGCATATCACTCATCAAGTGGTAGAATCTATCAATCACATCATCTAGGCTTTCTTTCCGCATCAAGTGGTAGAATCTATCAATCACATCATCTAGGCTTTCTTTCCGCATCGAGGAGAAGTTGTCAAACTCCTTCTTTAAAGCCTTAGCCTTTATGGCCTTCAGTGATGCATTTCCGTCATATCTTTTCTCCAACGCATCCCATAGTTTCTTTACTTGTGTATATTCCGAGAGTTGATGGAAAATATCCTTCGGAATTGACTGTGTAAGCAAAGCATAAACTTTCTTTTCGGCATTGTATTTCACCTTTTGTCCGTCAGTCATGCCACCAAGTGTTAGTTTGACACCATCAGCTCCTACAGGCATGTTGTACCCCGACTCTATAGATTCCCATAGATTTGGATCTACTCTATTTAAGTAGATCTCGAAACATTGTTTCCATTGTGTATATTCGTCTAACGTGATCAGCTTTGGAGGTTTGTTGTGATCCCCCACTTCATTCTCCAGTAGCAGTAAGTTTTGTATACGTGAGTCTCTCCCTGCTATGAAAGCTGAATATTGGTCTTCCATTGCTATTAACTTTAACTTTAAACCAAACTTTTGTATTAGTGCGAATGAAGGTGTGCGATTGGGCTATTCGGGCGATTGAACTATGCGGATGGTTCAATCGTGCGACTGAACAAATGCGGATGACTCAGTCGGCCGAATGAAATAATGCGGATGAAGAATGCGAATAGTCTTCTCAGTCGGACGAATGGATGTGCGATTGAGTCCAATCGTGTGTATGGGGAATGCGTATGACCTCAGTCGTGCGATTGAGTCAATCGTGCGATTGAACCTGCTGGATTTCGAAAATTTCTAGGTTTAAGGTGTTTGAATGCAAAAACCCGAATTCTTTGCTAACCCTAATTGTCGTATGCCGGAAAAAACTTAACTTTACGATCAGGAGACGTCTAAAACCCGATTTGACACAAAAGATTGCGTTTTTGAGCGTGAAAACACAATTTTTATATGAAAACGATTGAATCACACGTAAATCTACAGCCAAAGCTCTGATACCACTTGTTAGGGATCGTTACTGGACAAATACTAACAGATTTACGAGTATACCAAATCAAATAGTGCGGAATCCTATTTGATTGGAGATCCAAACAGTGAGAACGCACATAGCATCATTTAAAGATTGAATCTAAACGTTAAGAACGATTAGCAATCGATCTACTGCGATCTTTGAAGTTGGAACAGGTTACTAGAGGTCTCTGGATGGCTAGGTTACGTCTGTGTATCGAATTATTCAAAGTGTCTAGATTTTCCACGATTTAAGTGGTATTTATAGGTTAAGGTTTCTCAATCGTGCGACTGGACCATTTGCATGGTTCAGTCGTGCGGTTGATCCATTCGCACGACTGAGTGTTCAGTCGTGCGACTGAATCAATCTCATGTGTCAATCATGCGACTGATCCAGTATCCTAGTTTATTCGTACGACTGGTTCATTAGCATGAAATTTTTCATGCGTATGGTCCATTAGCATGGGCCAATCGCATGAGAACTTAACATGATTAAGTTTGAATATGTTTCATAGTCATTAATTGATTTAGATATTATTCAAACAAACAAAACCAATATAGTCAAGTCAATAAGCGTTATTACATACCAACTAATGAAATATTCAACATTAAGCACAACCACATATTGTATTTAATTAAGTACCCGTACAATTACGTATGTGTAAGACGATACAAACATATTACATTAAGTTCAGAAACTAGGGACACATGTATCTACAATATATAAGCTCTAAAATAATCTAATATGATCAACTGTATATTAATTACAGAGCATATTCGTCAATTAGCATAGTTTTCAATGTGACTTGAATGTGGAGTCCATTTTTGCAATCTTTAATCAACATCACAACACTAGACCTATGTAACTATACCCTTGTCTGAATTTAAGTGGATCCATATACTTGCAATCAACACTAGACCTGTGTCTACTAATTTTAATCAAAATATGTTAAGGAAGTTGCATTGTGTCATAGTATGATCCCATAATATGTGGTGGGGTTCAACAATGGAATAAACTAAAGCTTACCAAATCATAATCACAGCCGATTGAAGATCTCATTGTAAGGCCTCGTTCCCGGGACGCTTATAGCTGGTCAATCATCGCACATAAAACATACATTTACATTTAACCTTCATAAAACATCTCAGCAGGAACATTAAAATAACTTCTCATTATAAATGCTTTTACAAGTTAATACAATTGTTCATTTCTAAACATCATTCGTTCGTATTACAATGCAAAAACATTAAACAAAGGATGCCATCCAAAATGCCAAGTAGCTGCCCCACGTCATCCTCAGCAATGCTCACCTGCCAACTGGAAAATGCATACAAAGTCAACGTTGCTAAGTGAGTTCCAGTTTTACAATAAAACACACTTTATTTTCATTAAACCGTTCTTTACTTTTTCATGTGATCACACATCATACATACACATAGATAATATCATTATTATCTTCATCGTTCATTCATACTTTCTTTCATTCATCGTAAGTCATTATCATTCACTTTCATTACTTTCATTAATATGTTCATTCATTACTTCTTTCATTCCATAAAAAACCATGAACTTTACCCTATCGTCATGTATAAAGCTGGTACTAGGCGGGGTCTATCATAGGCCCCCTGACATGGCACACAACAGCTTGGCCACAGTACCTAGGGTGAGTTCAGGGGTACCATTGTCATGTGCTATACCCGCCGTCGTGCATAAAGCTGATATTGGGCCAATGTCTATTATAGACCTCCTGTCATGGCACACAGCAGCCTAGCCATAGTACCTAGGGTAAGCGATAAAGGTTCTATACAAATGGTCAATCACAAAGAAAGACCCCGATGTGCATCCTTCTGGGGTAGCTAACCCACACACCGTTGGACTAACACCCTTCATTGGGCGTGTTCCGCATACAAGGCTTGCAAGACTTCCTTTACTTCCCATCATTCATTAATGCATGTATTCATTCATCATGTTCCTCTTTCATTATTTTCTAGTTTACGTTACATAATACTTTCATTTTATTTATTAACATTCAATGTAAAGCCATGGGAAAATAAACATACATAATAAGGAACGTCAACATACATAGTCAACATCATCATACAGAGCATCGTTCATACATAACATACATCATACATACCATCATGCATAAGCATCATACATACATCATAAAATGCCCATCATAAATCAATGACCTCAAAAGTCAACTTACATGAACCCCTGGGAACATCCCAAGTCAAATCCTAAATTTCACCTTTTTCCCAAAGAGTCAGAAAATATTCTAAGTGTTCATCCGCATTTGTTTTAGTTCATCCGCATATGTCTTTACTCATCCGCATTTACTTACTTAATAGTTAATGCTCATCCGCATTAACTGTTCATCCGCATTGACTTCCATTACTTATCCGCATTGACTTACTTAATAGTTAATGCTTATCCGCATTAACTGTTCATCCACATTGACTTCCATTACTCATCCGCATTAATTGTTCATTGGCATTGACTTCCATTACTCATCCGCATTGATTTACTTAATAGTTAATCCTCATCCGCATTAACTGTTCATCCGCATTGAGTTCCATTACACATGTGCATTGACTTACTTAATAGTTAATGCTCATCCACATTAACTGTTCATCTGCATTGACTTCCATTACTCATCCGCATTGACTTCCTTAATAGTTAATGCTCACCCACATTAACTGTTCATCCGCATTGACTTCCATTACTCATCAGCATTGACTTCTATTACTCATCCGCATTGACTTACTTAATAGTTAATGCTCATTCGTATTGACTGTTCATCCGCATTGACTTCCATCACTCATCCACATGACTTACTTAATAGTTAATGCTCATCCGCATTAATTGTTCATCCGCATTGACTTCCATTACTCATCTGCATTGAGTTACATAATAGTTAATGCTCATCTGCATTAACTATTCATCCGCATTGACTTCCATTACTCATCCGCATTGACTTACTTAATAGTTAATGTTCATCCACATTAACTGTTCATCCGCATTGACTTCCATTACTGATCCGCATTTCTTTTGAACACTTAGGCAGATTCTAAGACTTAAATATACAAGCCCTAAACATCATATTTTAGTTCCCAATCACCATCTATCATATTCTAAGCTTAAATCTTACATTCTAAGCCTTAAAAACACAACCATAACATAAACAATCATGAACATAGTCCAATATCACATCATACATTCATTCATACATACGGGTGAAAAACCTAGTTTTATAAAAACATAAGTTCATGCATTTCTAGCCTCAAAAATCAGTTAAAACATGTAAAAAGGGTTCTAGAACTCACCTTTGCAGCTCTTGAGTATGGCTTCTTCCAAACTCGTTTGCAATTGAGTTCAACCACCTAGAAACCCACTAAAAACCTACCTGAACACATAAAAACACACATAAGCATAAACCCGAGGATAAGACCAGTCAAGAACATCATAAACACATGAATTCTTAGCTTGAATTCGCACTTTTCTTTCTTGCTTCTCTTCAGACCTGAGAGCTTTCTGTTCATCTTGCTACTTTCTCTCTCTAAAACCGAAGATTATGAGTGAAGAGAGGGTGATGGGAGGCCATGCCACCTTTATCACCAACTTTTCAAAGATTTTGTTCTTTTTGTCACTTTTAACCCCTAGACTTGGGTTTTATTTCTTTTCCTTCTTTTTCTTCACTTTATTCTTTCTTTCTTTTTCTTTAGAAATAACCGGGTGTTACACTCATTGTACGAATTCAGAGACCAAGTTGATTACAACAAAAAACAACAATTCAAGACAATTCAACATGACAAAGTCAAGATCAAGACAATCAAAAAAGTCAAAAATAGGTCATGTTGTAATAATAATATAAATAGACCCACTAGTGTACTTTTGCAAGTGTGGCTTTTGTGTGTGTGTTTCTCATGGTCTTAATCACTATCCAAGGAGAAATCCTCTCCTTTGGGTGGGTTTGATTTCATCAGCCATCTATGATTCTCATTGTAAGTTGTTTATAAACATCAATGAAATCATAACATTATTATTATCCATCTCTTTGTTCTTTGATTCACACACGTCCACCCATCTTAATTTTGATTTGTAGATCTGAATGAGATGAATCCTAAGATCCAAGCTTAATGAACTTGAAATCTTGATTTTTCTAAATGGTATCAGAACTGTTGGTTGCTGGATATATCTAGTTCTCATATCTGATTTCATCTTTAAGGATGTCAAGAACAATGAAGAAAGGAAAAAAATGAAGAACAAAGTCCTTGTTCATACCCAAAATCAGAAGAAAAACCAACAAATATGTTCAACTATGGTACGATTTGAAGAATCGTGAACATGTTCATGGTTATTCTTTTAAAATTCAATGCAATTGAACAAGATTATCATAAAAAAAGAAGAAACCGCATATGTTCATCTCAAAATCAAGAAGAAAAATCATCAGATCTATTCTAATATGGTACGATTTGAAGAAATATAATCATTCCCTGGATTATTCTTTCAAAATTCTATGCAACTGAACACGATTATTATTAAAAACAAGGGAAAGATGAAGAAATGGAAGCTACTGTTGATTTCCCGACCTTCACTACAGTGTGAAATCGAATTTTGTTCAAGTCTCAAAACAAATGCGGATGAACAAAAAAAATGTGGATGAAGCTTGATTAAATATGGATGTGTTATACAAAAATGCAGATGTGTTATCCACAAATGCGGATGTGTTATACACAAATGCGGATGACTTGTCACCAAATGCGAATGAATTGGCAACAAATGTGGATGCCTAGTCACCAAATGCTATTGACTTGTAAACAAATGCGGGTACTTTAAGCACAAATGTGGATGCATTATAATCAAACGTGGATACCTTGCAAACAAATGCGGATACGTTACAAACAAACGTGGTTGAGTTAGCAAAGAAATGCGGATGTGTTGCAAGAAATGCTTATGAATAGCTGATGAAGAGGACTTCAAAAAAAGAAGAGAAAACATGAATATGGATGATTGCAACCAACAAGCACATCCATTTTGATCATGAAAAAACATAGTATGGAAATCAACTTTTGTCACTTTTTCACCTATTCATCTAGTGACTTGTACGACTATTAGATGCTCTTTCTGAAGTACATAGGCTCAAATTCTATAATGATCTTTTACACCCATGTCTGACTACTGAATGGAACAGTTAGACGGACTTTAATCAAGGGGACCATTGATTATTGGAAGAATGTCATCTATTAAGTTTTTTCAAAAGAGTGGAAGTGTGTTCAACATTGATTCATGTTCCTGATGCAGTTTATTGATATTCAAAGCCTCACCATATGCCTTATACATTCTAATCCTTGAGTTGTGATATGAGCTGTAATCCAAGAGTGATACAACCCATATCCAATACCAAGAAGTATTCTTAAGAGATTCTAACCTTTGTTAGAAATATATTAGGAGAAGCTTATCTGAGGGGGAGAACATCTGTGAGTTGTGTCATAACATCAATTGATCTAGAAGACATGTGACAGAGAAGATCTTCAGTTTAAGGTTTGGCAAGCATCAGTTTAGGGGGAGTATTGTTGGGGTTCAACAATGGAATAAACCAAAGCTTACCAATCATAATCACAGCCGACTAGAAGATCTCAATGTATGAGTTCAGAGACCAAGTTGATTACAACAAAAAAACAACAATACAAGACAATTCCACATGACAAAGTCAAGAACAAGACAATTAGAAAAGTCAAAATTAGGTCATGTTGTAATAATAATAAACATAGACCCAGTAGTGCATTTTTGCAAGTATGGCTTTTGTGTGTGCGTGTTTCTAATGGTGTAAATCACCACCTAAGGAGAAATCCTTTCCTTTGGGTGGGTTTGATTTCATCAGCCATCTATGATTCTTATTGTAACTTGTTTATCAACATCAATGAAATCATAACATTATTATTATCCATCTCTTTGTTCATTGATTCACACATGTCTACCCATCTTAAATTTGATTTTTAGATCTGAACGAGATGAATCCTAAGATCCAAGCTCAATGAATCTGAAATATTGATTTAGAAATATGTATAAGGTTGTCGATATAATAAACTTTTGTTTATTTATGTTTTATCAAATAAAAAGGATAGATCACTTGCTTTTCATATTATTCTTTTATTATTTTGGATAAATGCATCAGTTCTTCATTAGTCACAAATTTCGAAAGAGTAGTAACTAGCATGAAAATTGAGTTATCTCATAATGAAGAAACTTGTAACTTGAGTACTAACTTGCCTGCAGGATATCTGAAGGTTTAATCAAATAAATTTCTCGCACATTTGCCATTGTGAAACAAGTCAACAAAGTCCAATAGTAACAAATGATTGTAACAATTTGATAGAATCATACGAACACATAAGTTTCAAATTTTGTAGTTCGGCAAAAGTTACAGTGCATTTTACATTTCAGCAGATGCTACAGTGTGAAACTTAAAAGCAAATGTGACCATTCGTAGATTGGTAACATATGGATGTGTTGATATTTTATCAAAGTATTATAGATTTCCATAGATTGATAACCTATGGAAAATCAAATTATACTTCAAAAAGATTTATTTCTTTCAAGTTTAGTCATTCGTAGATGATCTACGGAGGAATTAACTTATTACGGAGGAACTAGTATCTGCATAATCATTAAACTAATACGAAAGGGTAATAAGGATTGCGAGTCCCACATCATTATTAAGTGAAATTAGTAACTCTGAGGGAGTATAATGTTTTTTTTCACTTGTCATTTTCATTCACTTTTGCAAAACACTTTTCAAGGTAAATCATATCATAAACAATAAAATCAACAATTTGATCCTTGAGTATCAATAAACTATTCATATTCTCATGTCTGTAATTTCATTTTTGACCTAATTTTCTCTTTCTTCTATGCAAATGACAAATAGATTTGCTAGAGAACGCAGTGTCTGTGCATATTCCGACAATCTTATGGCTGAAGGGTGTCAAGATATTATCCACTACCTAAGAATGTCCAGGTTGTTCTATGTGCTATCAGCTGATCCAGTATCTATCAAGATCGCATCATTACTTTTGGGAACTCAGCTCGGATAGAAGAAGGAGTTCAGTAGGTGATATACGTAGATACAAGGAATCAAAGACTCAGAGTTGATGAAAGGATAATTAGAAAGGTACTTGAGTTAGGAGATCGAGAGGAAGGTCATCCAGATATCTTTGAACTTGAGTACATTAAAAAGATTTTCAACTTAATGCTATATGATGGAGATTATGATCAAGGAGAAATCAAGAAGGGGAGACTGTGTAAGCCTTACAAATTTCATTGTCATTCTTACTTAAAATGCATCTCAAACAGAAAATCCAGATTAGACAGATTTTTTAGGCATATCTCCTCAGGCATCATTAGGATTTTTGAAGGAAGGACATATAATTGTGCAAAATACATATTTGGATGTCTGTGATTAGATTAGAGTCCAAAAGGAAGATAAGATATTCATATTCCCAAGTTTCATCTAGCTGATCATCAATGCAGTATTGGCTACAATTAAAAGAGAAGGTGATGTGTTTGTACAAGCTCATCTAGGAAGATCTATGCTTAACAAGATCAGTGGCAAGTATGAAAGAGAAGAGATGCCTATGTTTGCTCATGTGCTTGATCTAACTACTGATATCCCATAAGAGCTTTTATTTGTAAACCAACAAGATATCTCCCCCGCTACAACTAAACAAGCATCACAGTCTCCTCCACCTTCACCCATTCATCATCTCCCTCTATCACCACCAGTACAATCACCAGCAAGTGGAAACACTTTGCCCATCTCTCCTATACACTCCCAATCAACTCAAAACACTTGTGCTATTGAACTGGTTTCCTAAGCAAGTGAACGCACCCAAACTTTATCAATTACCCAATCTCAATCATCACTCAACACCAACACCACTAAACCTCTCTTACCTACTCTCAATATTCAATCCCCTCAACAAATACCTTTTCAAATACCAATATCCCTAGTAGTTGAATCAAACTCAAGCAAAGAAATCTATGCTCCAACTGAAGTGAAAAACCTTGAGGAAGATAATAAAGGTATGCCAAAAGAGAAAACTGAGGAATTGTGTGGGGATGTTAAGAAGAAAAAAGAACAAGAAGTTGAACAAAAGGTTATGGGTGAAGCCAATTAAGTTGATGTATAGCTTATCACGAAGATGACTTGGATGATGATGATATCAATTTGAGTAAAATATATCTTCTTTCTAAGTATAACAAACTGACTATCAAGTTTAACAAGAGATTGGAGAGAATAAGGCAGTTAAAAGGAATGATAAGGGAGAAGAGGAACAATTGACAAAACAAGAAGCATCCCATAAAAGATTAAGAGAAGATGCTCAAGTTAAGAATAAAGTTATTGTTGCACTACATGAGTTAGTTAAAGAACTCAAAGAATCAATTGAACACAAGAAATATGAAAAGGAGTAGCTTATGATTGAAGTCAACAAAGCTAACAACACTATCACTGATCAAGATCATAATCTGAAAAGGAAAGATGAAGAAATATATGACTTGAAAATGAAGATATGTACTATTGAATCAAATACACACCCTCAAAAACAACAAAAGAGTTTGCTGATACTTCAAAGCCAACAATCCAATGCAATAAGAAAATATAATATTTGGGGAAGATTAAGAAATAAGTGGTAGAATTCAAGATTCCCCAATGAAGGTAAAGATTATGTCACCAGAGCACACTCCTTTAGTGAATGTATATACTTTGAAGCCTATGTCTCATGCTAAAACTGAAAGCAATGCTGAATGGATGAACTAACCAAGATGGAGTCTCCCAAAGATGAAAAAGAATCAAAAGGTGATGAACTGCTGACAACTGATGATATACTAGAAGACAGGTCACAATTAGCAATGTTTATGACTTTAATCAATAACAGCTTTCCATATGATATGATGGAAAGAATGAATATGTCAAAGATGAAGAATGTGCTTAAAAAATTTGAGATTGCAAGATTCATCCTACTCATCTGCAACTATGAAACCTTCTCCATATTTCAGGCCATTCAAAAGATCAAGAAATGAAAGGATCGGGATCTAGTTTGATCAATTAAATTAAGATTTCCAGCGGAATAGCACAAGAATTAGACGAAATTTTAGCAAGAATAATATGAATATTCAATCAAACAGTAACGGTCATACAGAGAGAAATTTTTCTGCAAAGAGAATGTTTTCATTCACGCACACGCTTCGGTTACAAGGATATTAGGTCAACATTCCTTTTATAAAGGAATGTGACATCAGCTGATGTCACTTGATAGTGACAGCTAACTGATTTATACAAACAACTGAAAGTAAACTAAACTACTAAAGATGTCCACAACAACTGAGGACACCTTCACAAAAAGCTAAGTACAAGCTAACATTACAACTACTGAAGTTATAACATCTGAAGTGTAAGAACTTCAGATGTTTTACATAATATAAAACTACTGATTACAAACTACTAAAAAGTAAACCATCACAACTACTGAAGAGAACTACTTCAGCTGTTGTGACAACTTCAGAGAACTTGGTCTTCAGACTTTGTCTTCAGCTGTTGTCTTCAGACTTTGTCTTCAGACTTTGTCTTCAGACTTTGTCTTCAGACTTTGTCTTCAGACTTTGTCTTCAGACTTTGTCTTCAGCTGTTGTCTTCAGACTTTGTCTTCGGCTGTTGTCTTCGGCTGTTGTCTTCGGACTTTGTCTTCGGACTTTGTTTTCGGACTTTGTCTTCGGACTTTGTCTTCGGACTTTGTCTTCGGACTTTGTCTTCGGACTTTGTCTTCGGACTTTGTCTTCGGACTTTTTCTTCGTACTTTGTCTTCGGACTTTGTCTTCGGACTTTGTCTTCGGACTTTGTCTTCGGACTTTGTCTTCGGACTTTGTCTTCGGACTTTGTCTTCGGACTTTGTCTTCGGACTTTGTCTTCGGACTTTGTCTTCGGACTTTGTCTTCGGACTTTGTCTTCGGAATTTGTCTTCGGACTTTGTCTTCGGACTTTGTCTTCGGACTTTGTCTTCGACTTTGTCTTCGGACTTTGTCTTCGGACTTGTCTTCGGACATTGTCTTCGGACTTTGTCTTCGGACTTTGTCTTCGGACTTTGTCTTCGGAATTTGTCTTCGGACTTTGTCTTCGGACTTTGTCTTCGGACTTTGTCTTCGGACTTTGTCTTCAGCTGTTGTAGACCACTTCAGTTGTTTTGATGTCTGTGGGACTTAAAGGTTTTTCTGACCTGGCTCATTGGTTCTTTTGGTCCAACAAACTCCCCTAAACCAATGTAGCCAAAACCTTTAAGATTATTGAAGTCCCACTTATTGGTAGAATCATTTTCTGGATCAGCTCAGAAATCTTCAAATTAAGCTCAGGCCAGGGAAGAGATTTTAGAAAGTTTGATTGGCAAAGGATGAATGGGAACTCTGTCTTGGGGAATTGGACACAGAGCTGTTACCCCATCCATGAGACCTACTTCCCAATTATGAGTCTGTAAGACTCTCTGACATATGCCTCAAGGAATACTACTTGTTCTTCCATTGTGAGTTCTTCAGCTTCACTTTCAAAGAAGAATCAGGCCCATAGTAGTCTGATAAGTACTTAACATGCTTTCCATTCTTCAGCTCATTTCTTCTCATTTCTTCAAGCTTCTTGTAGATCAACCCCTTCTTTACCATTTTGTTTTCTAGTAAAGTTTTTGGAGTCATCTTAGACTTGTATGCTCTCTTCAAGTCATCAAGGATTTCCCACGATGACACTACAATGGCCAGTATTATCACAGCATCTATAATCTTCTTTACTTGGCCATTGTATCTACTTGGAATCTTCTTTTTATGAATTCTGTCACTTACTCTAGGGTCAGCCAAATTCTCACTCTTTCTTTCTGATATTGAAATGTAAATCTGAGAGCATACAACCTCTGAGCATGTTTCTTCATAGCTTGTATGGATGAAGACTTAGGAAACTCTTTATCAATCATCCTTAACAACTTTTCATCATGTTGTTTGTGTTGTTCTTCTTCTTCAAGTTTGACTTTTACCATTTGCCTTTGGATGTCAGGTGTGATTGTTGTTGGTTGATTTCTGGGCTCATGCATCTTTATTTTAAGAACAGTAGAGATTGGCAGACTATCATCCTCATCATCATCTTCTTCTTCTTCCATCCTCAACACCTTCTCTTCCTCTTGGGTGCGTCATTGGTAGTGGTTTGAGTAGGTTTCTTGGTAAAGGAGTTGGTTTTAAGGGTTGTGAAGTTGGTTGTTTTGGTGTAGGAGATTGTGCAGGCTGCTCTAGCATCTTGGTAGTGAGTGAAGCTTTGGATAACTTTGCCATATCAGACCTTTTCCCAGCACCAGCTTTATCAAGAGCTTCTATGATCAATCCTTTGTTGAATACTTCAGAAGAACAAATTCTGGTGGTTATCTCCAAAATACTATCTCTGGACCATGACTTCACTTCAATGATTGATCTTCCCAGATGCTTTGATATGAATCTTGTCATAACTTCCAGCCTTTCCCTTTCATTCTCACTCCAACTTGTCCATCTATGTTCAATCTCTTGAATCTCTAGCCTTCTGATTTCAGATTCAAGTTTGGCTATGTCAAAACCTTGTCTGAAGAGTTGATCAATGATCTTATCCATAGATTTGCTATGTTGCTCATAAGCTTCTTTGATCAGTTCTTCTAACTTTTTCTCACCTTCAGTCTAGTCAGAGCTCTTCTTTCTCTTGTAGGTGATCGTCTCCTTTTCTTTCTTCTCTTTTTCTTCTTCCTCTTCAACTCTCTTTCTTTTGTCTACTTTCACTGACTTAGACTCCCCTTTTTGGTTGCATTGGGTTCAGGGGTTTGAATGTCAGAAAGTCTCTTAGAAACAGCAACATCAACTAAGGTTTGAAGATTTGAGGAAAGCCTCTCATCAATGGCTTGATGCACAATGTTGTGATTATGGAAGTGATAAGAGGTAAGGATGATTGAAAGGCAGAAACCATTTGCTCAGAGGGGTTCTGTCCCTGAGAAATGGTGCCTGAATCAGAGGTTGGTGGCAAAGTTGTTGGGAGTGGCTCAGTGTTTGGGAGAGTTTCAGAAGAAACTGCCATCTGTGGGTGAATATGGGCAGATGGACTTGATTTTTGTGACATTTTGGCAAGCAGTTCTTGTAGTCTGCATACCTCAGTCTCAAGAATGGTGTTGTCGGCTAGAACATCAAAGAAAACACCCAGGTCATCATCAGTCTTTGCTGAATTATCTGACCTCTTGATTAAACCAGGATGAACATGTGCTGAGTGTAGATTAGTAGTCACATGTGCCCCTATTTCTTGGAACTTGGGACTTCCTGCCTCAGGATTATAACCTTCATTGGCAGTTGCCTCTGGTGAGGTCTTAGAAATGATACCACCTCATCCTGGTCATGTGCTGAAACAGGAGAAGAGGCAGCCTCACCAGATGTTCGAATCTCCTCCTCTACACAGGGAGATTGAGCTCTGTAATCCCTGTGCTGTGGGTTATCAGCCATATATATAATCCCTCCCTCAACTGTTGAGGTTTTCCCATTGGTAATAGGTTTCTGGGGAGGGTTTAGAGGATGTAGTTGAGTCAGCACTTGTGCAATAACCACAGTTGGGCTTGTAGGGGTGGCTTCAGTGGGAGATAGGTGTGAAGATGATTGCACCTGGGGTGAATGGTGCTCTTCAATGGCATCTTCTCAAGTGAGAGAGATTCCAGTAATGTGGTTTCCCCATTTTTGGTTGCAGCAGGATCCTGTTGAGAGGATACCTGAGCGATTTCAGCAGGTAGAGTCATGGAAACTACAGGGGGATTACTACCCTAGTTTCATCCTGCCTTTGTGTTGCAGGGGCATCATCAGGGGACTTAACTCCCTGAGTAGCCTTTTTGGTTTGTTTGGATTGTGTTTGGAGGGGACTTGGATCTGGAGGATAGGCTGTAGGTTCCTTTTGCTTGGTTTTAGCAGTTTGGCAGCCTCTTTGAGGTGTGGGTCAGAGTTGTGCCTGGAGTATACCTCTGGCAAAACTACCATAGTAGGGACTCCAAGGCCAACAGGGCCATCAGATTTTAATTGATTTATGATTATGGCCATAAGAAACCTTGTATATAATATCCATCTATTAGCCACAGGTTTCATTGCCAGATCTTTTAATTCCAAATAATATTTTAGAAAAATTTAAGCTTTGGCGTTCAAGGATAGAATACAATACCTGTTGCCACCTGGATGACATTTGATCCCATGAAGAGGATTTTGGGGCAAGGCAGACATTGATCAAGTGAAAGATTAGACATTCAGCATCATGGAAGTGCTTCTTCAGAATGGTTGTAGCACTTAGGTCGCCCTCATATCCATGGTTGATGAATGATAGATCAATGGTTCCCTTCGGGTATTTGGTGACAAAGGTGGCATCATTCAGATCTAGGGTTTGGTGAATGATAGCAGGAGTGACTACCACCTTCTTCTGGTTTACAAATGACTGTAGAGTGATCACGACATCATTCTCACCAGTATGGACAGTGACATTTGTCCAGAATTGGCGAAGGGTATCGGGATAGATAGTTGGATTCAGAAGAAAAGTAGTTTGATACGGCGAATCAACCATCAGATCAATGGCAGCATCGAACTTAGTCCAAAAGGCCGATTTTGTGAAGTAGGCAACACAGTTGTGTCGTGGTTTGATTTGCATGGTCGCCATTAATGGAAGATGAACGTTCGGAAAACGACTTATGAAAAGTTTGAAGTTAGGGTTAGGTATTTATAGGTTATGAAATAGCTGAAAGAAAACAACTGAAAGTTTTGGTGTTAGTCATCAGTTGTTAGAAAACTACTGAAGACATGGTTTTAACTTTCAGATGTTGTAAACAACTGAAGACTTGGTGTTAGTCATCAGTAGTTTAAACCTACTGAAGACTTGGTTTTGGCTTCAGTTGTTTTGAAATGAAACAGCAGTTACAATTGAAGAGTAAAATTGCTCATCAGTTGTTGTCGTCAATTCACATATCTCAGTTGTTTCATTTGACCTTAACACTTACTCAACAGATTATCTGATTTTCAGATGTTTCATTGATCATCAGTACTTATCTGTTAGAACAGACATCAGTAGTTGTAACCACAGCAGTAGTTGTAACTACATCAGTACTTTGCAACAAATAAAGTACTTTAGTACATTTAAGTAATTTAGTCTTTAGTAGTTATGAAAACTGCTGAAGATAAAATAACTTATCAGTACTTATTTTTGACAGTTGTATACTAATGCTCATCTATACTTGTGAACTGAGATCATCAGTAGTTGTCAAATCATTCAAGTTGCAGCATACCAAGCCTTAGCACAAGATTTTGGAAACTTGCACTGTCCAAAGGCTTAGTAGATATATCTACAAGCTCATCAGCACTAGGAACAAACTTTGGATCAATCAGACCTTTTTCATAACAATCCCTGATAAAATGATGTCTGATCTCATATATTTGGTCCTAGAATGTTGGACAGGATTCTTAACAATACAAAGAGCTGAAGCACTGTCCATCAGTAAAGGAGTCTTAGTCTCTGTAATGTCATAATCCAATAATTGATTCTGAAGCCAGAGTACCTGAGATGTACAACTTGCAGCAGCAATGTACTCTGCATCAGCTGTGGATGTAGCAACTGAAGTTTGTTTCTTACTCTGCCAAGAAACTAACCAATTGCCTAGAAATTGGCATCCACCAGAAGTTGATTTTCTGGTTATTTACACCCTGCATAGTCACTATCAGAGAAAGAAACTAATTTGCAAGAGTGCCTAGTGGAATACCAAAGTCCTAGATATTGAGTTCCTTGCAAATATCTAAAGATCATTTTGACTGCAATCATATGGGATACTTTAGGTGCAGCCTGAAATCTAGCACAGACGCAAGTTGGAAACATAATGTCTGGTCTAGAAGCTGTAAGGTACATCAAGGAACCAATCATACATCTATAAAGAGTTTCGTCAACTGCTTTACCTTTGTGATCAGCATCCAGTTGTGTGGTGCTACACATGGGAGTAGAACATGCTTACAGTTTTGTAAATCAAACTTTTTCAACAAATTCTTTGTATATTTTGACTGATGAATGAAAGTTCCATCAGCCATTTGTTTGATTTTCAAACCCAGAAAGAACTGTAATTCTCCCATGGCACTCATTTCAAACTTTTGTTGCATCAACTTAGTAAAGGCATCACACAACTGTGGATCAAAGGATGCAAAAATAATATCATCAACATAAATTTGAACAAGGAGCTTATGCATGCCTACTTTCTTAATGAACAAAGTTTTATCTATGGAGCCTCTAGTGAAATTATTTTGGAGAAGAAAGTTAGACAGTGTTTCATACCAGGCTCTGGGAGCTTGTTTTAACCCATAAAGAGCCTTATCAAGCTTCTACACCCAATTTGGATGTTTATGATCTTCAAAACCTGGTGGTTGACACACATAAACTTCTTCTTTTATTTTACCATATAAGAATGCACTTTTGACATCCATTTGAAAAACTTTAAGATTATGGAAAGCAGCATAAGCTAAGAACAATCTGATTGCCTCCAGTCTGGCTACAGGGGCAAAGGTTTCATCATAATCAATACCTTCTTCTTGTGAGAACCCCTGTACAACTAGTCTGGCCTTGTTCTTGACAATTTGACCTTTTTCATCAGTTTTATTCCTAAACACCCATTTAGTGCCTATTGCACACTTACCTTGGGGTAGAGGAACCAGTTCCCCACTTGCTGCTTTTGAAACTAAAGAAGCTCAAGTTGCATGGCTTCAACCCTCCATTGTCTCTTAATGCAATATGATAGTTCTTTGGCTCTTGCTGACTGATGAAGAGAGCATAAAAGCAGAAATTGGACAATTGACTTCTAGTTTAAACACCAGCATTGATGTCACCAATGATCTGAGACATGGGGTGATTCTTCAGTTCTTGATACTCAATAAGATCTGTGCAAGTGTTTGTAGGTGATTCAGCAGCAACAGATGTTGATCCAGACTCTTGAAACCTAGAATGAGATGGCAATTCAAATGTAGTAGAGGAATCAGAGATCTCATCAGCATTTGTTGTTGATGGAACTGCTGAAGCTACAAGAACATCAAGGTTAATAGACTCAGGCAGGTGATCACTAAACCTTGCATTTGTATCACCAGATGAATGACTAGTTGCAGGAGATGATAGATTCATAGAATCTGCAACAATTGGAGGCTGATAAGGAACATATTGTAGTATGTCCAAATTAAATAACTCTACAGGGTTTTGTGGAATTTTCTCCTTTGGAGATTCATTAAACTCTACATGCAAGGTTTCTTCAACTATCTTTGTTCTGCAATTAAAAACTATGTATGCCTTGCAAGTAGATGAATACCCAACAAAGTACCCTGCATCCACCTTTGATTCAAACTTCTGAAGTGGATCCTTTGTGTTAAGAATATAACAGGGACACCCAAATGCTCTAAAGAATGAAATCAGAGGAGCCAAATGATGTAACACTTCATAAGGAGTCTTCGTCACCTTTGATTTACTAACACTCTATTTTGCACATAGCAAGCTGTGTTGACAGCTTCAACCCAAAAGGTTAGTGGCAAACCAAAATCAGCCAACATTGACCTTGCGGCTTCAATAAGGGTCCTGTTCTTTCTCTCCACCACTCTATTTTGTTCAGGAGTTCTTGGAATGCTATACCGCCTCTTGATTCCCTTAGAGAAATAGAATTCATCAAGTGTGTGGTTTCTAAATTCTGTGCCATTATCACTCCTCACACACTTGACAGAAAGGGAGTACTGCTTTTCCACATGCAACACAAAGTAGATGATGATTTGACCAGCATCATCTTTTGAATGTAAGAAGAAGGTCCATACAAATCTGGAATAATCATCCACAATTACCAGACAGTATTTTTTCTTTGCCATGCTCACTCTTACTGGACCAAAAAGATCCATATACAGTAATTGCAAGCAGGCAGTGGACTTTGGTTCTTCTATTGGAGGGAATGATACTTTGTGTTGCTTTCCTTTTAAACAAGCAGAGCAGTTGTCATCACATTTGAACTCCTTTAGTGGTAGACCTCTCACTAAACCATGATGGATAAGCTGGTTCATGTTTTTAAGATTCACCTGACCAAGCCTTCTGTACCATAGTTCAGATTCCTGAGGAGAGGCCTTGGAGAATAGACATGGATGGCCTTTTAGATCAATTTTCTTTGATAAGTCTAAGGCATATACTCTTCCAATCCTATTGGCCTTCAGAAGAGTATATTCATCCAATATCTTGTCAATCATTCTCAAAATATTGGAAGATAGAATCCGACAGTTTTGACTGGTGAAAAGTGCAACATGCCCTTTATCACACATTTGACTGACACTCAACAAGTTGTACTTGAGATTCTCCACATGGTTAACATCATCAAATCTTATCTCACCATTTGACACAAAGCCTTTGCCGATGATGTAACCCTTAGCATCATTACCAAAAGATACAAATCCCTTCTTTCCTTGAGAGTAGTCATGAAGAAGAGAACTGCTCTCTGTCATATGCATAGATCCTCCACTGTCCACATACCAGATGCTTCTATGGCATGCTGAAGAACCCTGCATTTGCCACAACAAACTAGTTAGCTTTTGAGACCCAAACCATTTTGGTTTTGGGTCTGTTCTCATCAACAGATTTTATACTAACTGATTTGTTAGGATTATAGCCTTTGAAGGTGAAGATGGTGATGAAAAGGATTCCTTTGATTTTGGCTTAGTTTTCCTTTTTAGTGGTTTAATCACAGGTACATCTATTTGGTTAACTCTCCCCAACAGATGTTGAACCATCATAACAAGTTGTGTCTGATTGGTTGTTAAAGCCTTCAGTTCAGCAGACACATCAGTACTTGTTTTTGATTGGTTCCTGTGACTCACCATGTCCTCCTTTTTGGAAGACAAGACTTAGTCTGGTGTTTTGATACTCCATGAGGAATATTTTCAGTTGTTTTATGATAAACCCCTTCCTTCTTTTTAGAATTTTGTAAGAACTCTGGGTTATTAGTTTGAGATGTTTGTGGCACAAACTTGGTTTCAAATTCATCTTTCATTTTATTAATTTTCTTCAATGATTTTATCTTTGTTGAATTTGGAACCCTTTCTGTACCAACAATCATCAGTGAGATGATTGAATAGAACACATATTTCACATGGCTTTTACTTCATCTTCTGTTGTTCAACTGCTGAAGAAGATGAAACTACTGAAGGTGTGTTCTTCATTACTTTCTTCCTCTCAGTACTTATGTTAAGTACTGAAGGATTTGTAACAACTGAAGACTTGTTCTTCAAAAGTTTTCTATCAGTATTTTTGGATTTCCTGATAGACTCTTCAGCAGTTGTCAAACCATGTTTGTTTTCATTTGGTTTGAAATGTTCTTTAGGTGTTGTTACTTGCTCTTCAGTACTTTGAATACTTTGTGAGACAGCACCTGAAGTGCTCATCTTTTCTTTGATCATGTGTTATCAGCAGTGAGACCATAAGCAGATTAATTAGCTGAGGTACTATTACTGACTTCATCCTCTGATTTTGCATTATCACTTGAGGATGAGACACATGATGATGTGGTTTGGGAATTGCTTTCACCTTCAAATTTTACTTCTATCTTAGGAGTAAAATCTGTAGGAGGTACAGTATGATTATACCCAATCCCAAACTTCACATTTGAAGCTGTTTGCTTACTGAGAAGCATTTCAAACCCCTTGCAGGATGTTACCCAGCGTTCACACTCTACTTGAGTAGCTGCAAGTGTTTCTTTGAGATTCTTACGATTCTCCAAAATGACCTCTACCTTTGCCTTTTCATCAGTGATTTGGATTTTAATTTGTAAATCTCATCATCTTTTTCTTTTAAGACAAACTCAAACTCAGCTTTTCTTTTGGAAATCACTTTCTCTAGGTCAAGATTTTGATTAATTAAAGCTACATTTGCTTCTCTAATTGAGACAAAAGCAGCTATGCATGACTCAGAACACAACTTGGCCTTAGCCTTAGAAGATACTTGTGGTACCTGTGATGATGAAGCATTTGAGCATGAACCATCAGTAGACTCCAGGGCCATAAGAGCAAGATTTCCAAAAGGATTTTCACCACCATGTTAACCAGCACCAGAAAACACTTGTTCAGAATAACCAGAAAGATCATCTGGTAAGCTACTCCAGTCAACAACTCCAGGAGTGAAAAAGCTTTGAGGTGATTGAGATTGAGATTGTTGATTTGATTAAGATGGTTGAGGCTCAGGTAGGTCATGTGGTTGTTGAGCTATGGGTACTGGAACCTGATTGGACTGAGGCATGTACAAACAGGGATAAGGATATGGCATTTGACCTTGAGGGACAAAATATGCAGGAGATGATTGAATTTGTGAATGATGACCAGAACTAGTAGAATGTTGCCCTTTGTTTTGTGAGCTATTGCATGGAAAGGTCACAAAGGGTGCATAAGAGTTAGATCCAGATGATCTACACTCTCTTGCAAAATGTCCAAGTCTATGGCACTTGTGACACCTCAACTTGCTCTTATCAAAACCAACTTTGGTTTTCCAGAGAGACCAGAAATTTTCTACCTGTCCTTTTGTAAAATTTTTGAGATCTGATATTGATTAATGCCATTTGGCTCAAAATATCCATCTCTTCCAAATCATCATCAGCAATTCCTTTCAAGTCATCCATCAAAAAGCACAAATTATCACTACTACACCCTGAATTACTATCAATACCAACAAAAGCAGGATCTCCACTGTTTGAAGAGAAATCTATATGCTCATCATAAGAACTTTCTGATGCAGCATATTTTGACTCATGACCAACCAGAGCTGTATTCCCTACTACAAATCATCAGTGAGCTTCCAGATGAAGCCAGTTTCCTTTTTTGCTCTATCTCTCTTTCAAATGTTAACAGTTTCCCATGAAGTTGGGTGAGAGATAGATTGTCCAGATTTGCACTGGAGCATAGGACAATAGTATATGTGTCCCATCTCTCAGGAAGGGATCTGAGGAATCTGTTGTTCATCTGACTATTTGTATATTCATGTTTAACCATTTTCAGCTAAGATATCAAAAGGAAAATCGCTCAAACTATTGAGTCAGTGACTCACCCTTTCTATGAGAGAATGTCTCATATTGCTGGGCAAGGATCTCTCTATTGTTTGCCAAGACCTCATCAGTTCCTCCAAATTGTTCTTTCAGAGCACCCCAGAGGTCATGAGCAGTTTCATGATGCATAAGTCCAGAATAGATTTCATTAGGCAGTGCCATGGCCAGAATTCCATGGGCTTTAGCATCAATTTCAAACAGTTTCAGATCTTCATCTGAGTATTGCTCTTTCTTCTTTGGAACCATCTCACTAGTTTTCGGATTACTCACCATAGGCTTATATGGTCCATGAACCACAGATTTCCAACAACCTGAACTGTTGACAGACAGGTGACGGAGCATTCGGCGTTGCCATATGTTATACTCACTCCTAACAAGCATCAAAGGCTTTGTTGAGGAGCCAGTATTGTGAGGATCATTGATTGATGTAGCCATTTTCACCAATTCAAACAGGTTCAATGAGATTTTAACAGATCTAGCTCAAAAACTCAACAACATAGTTTGAAACAAGACGAATCTCAAATTAATTCACCGGAAGCAACAGAAAATCAAACTCTATAACCAATTCTTGCAAATTTGCTAATTCGATCAAACTTAGATATCAAAAGAGCAGTTACAATGATCAATTGTTAAATCGATAAATGATTAACCGGCTCTTGTTGGAGCATATATAGTCATATATAGTGTGTCCGTCGCTTGTCGAATAGTTTAGGCTTAATGTTATACACCTGATATGTTGTAAACACATGAAACTGGGTCATTCGCAGGAGCATATGCGAATGAGACTCGTCGTACGACTGAGCCATGCTAATGGACCAGCCGTGCGACTGAGAGATGCGATTGGGACATTCGTAAGACTGAACCATAAGTATGGTCCAGTCGTACGATTGAACCATACGCATGGTCCAGTCGTACGATTGAACCATACGCATGGTCCAATCGCACGAATGGGCCCAGTCGCATCTCATATGGGCCGAGGCCTATATATATACCAGTTTCAATGTGTAGAGAGATTAAGGATTGAGAGGAAGTCTGCCCGGAGCCTAGGGCTGCCGGATGAGAGGGGAGATCATGCTCGATCTTCCCCTTGCCAAGAGTCTTGATTATTATGTTGTAACGAGCTTGTAATCGTTCGTTTTTATCAATGAAACCAATATTTGATAGTTTGTGTTATTGATTTGACTTTTGGTTTTGCTTGTTCATCCTTCCGTCAAGAGCATGCTCGGATGTTTATCGATCCCGAAAAACTGACTTAACAATTGTATCAGAGCCGGTTACTGCTGGAATGATCTAACAATCATTCTAGCAACCCGAGCTCTTGATTTCTGGATTGAATTTCAGATCTTGACGTTAAACCCACTTCGTGTTCTTCGTGTTTTGCTCAGATCTTGTTACGTGTGTTGCTTCTATGTTGAAATCGAATTCGAAACCACGTTCCTATCACCCTTTCGAATCTGATGATGTCTACTTTGTTTCGGTTCATGTTGAATTCGTCAGATTAGGGTTTTGGGTAGCCCTGGCGGCTGCAGATCTGAAAATCTGCGTGCAGACCCGTTCATGCGACTGGACCATTCGTACGACTAGACCATGCGAATGAGCCATTCGTACGACTGGACTAGTCGTATGTTCAGTCGTGCGACTGGACTAGTCGTATGTTCAATCGCACGAATGAGCCATCCGCATTTGTTCTAGACCCAAAAAAAGGAAAAAAAAAGAGTCTGGAACAGCTTCTTGCACAAATTTGAAAATGAGCAAAGCATATTCACCCAGAGGTTCATTTGTCAAATAAGTTCGATGTGTACCCCATTATTCGTCAGATTTCCAGAATAGGTGAATGTAATTGGAACACGAAGAGAGAAGAGAAGATGTCAGCAGTTGGTGCTGATTTTGTGGGGTAGTCAGGAGCATCTGACTACTTATGGGCCAATCAAGTTATATTTATCCGCACAGAAAGGATTCTGCTTCTTAGGGGGAATCCTTGTATAGAGAAAGTGAAGACGCAATCAGAAAGTGATGATGTGAACCGGGTTCTGATGATGAATCTTCGTGCATGCTGATTTGGTTGATATTGTCAGCTGTGGATTGGAACCTTCAACCTTTTGCCCAATACACCATGTCAAGACGCAAGGAGAGCACAATGTCTATATATTGGGATATGCTGAATGTGAGAGGGAATTTCTGCAGGTGGTGATGTTAATCAAGTTAGCCTGTGTGAAGATTGAAGCAATGGAAAACTGTTCTTGTTATTATCTGGAAAAATCAGTCATATGGGGAATCTTGCTGCTATGATAGTGTTCTACAAAGTAAACGAAAGCTATTGTGCCTAAATTCATTTTCAGGGATATGGTAGTAACCTGACGGATCGGCAACGTTGGCTAATATGGTTTTCGTTTGATTCTATTGGCAACCAGAGCAAAGATTGACTGAAGATTGTAAGAGGTGTTATCTACTATTCGCAAGCAACGTACAAGGGGGAATTTGTTGGAGCATATATAGTCATATATAGTGTGTCCATCGCTTGTCGAATAGTCTAGGCTTAATGTTATACACCTGATATGTTGTAAACACATGAAACTGGGTCATTCGCACGAGCATATGCGAATGAGACTCAGTCGTACGACTGAGCCATGCTAATGGAGCAGCCGTGCGACTGAGAGAGGTGATTGGGACATTCGTAAGACTGGACCATAAGTATGGTCTAGTCGTACGATTGAACCATACGCATGGTCCAGTCGTATGATTGAACTATACGCATGGTCCAATCGCACGAATGGGCCCAGTCGCATCTAATATGGGCCGAGGCCTATATATATACCAGTTTCAATGTGTAGAGAGATTAAGGATTGAGAGGAAGTCTGCCGGAGCCTAGGGCTGCCGGATGAGAGGGGAGATCATGCTCGATCTTCCCCTTGCCAAGAGTCTTGATTCTTATGTTGTAACGAGCTTGTAATAGTTAGGTTTTTATCAATGAAACCAATATTTGATAGTTCGTGTTATTGATTTGACTTTTGGTTTTGGTTGTTCATCCTTCCGTCAAGAGCATGCTCGGTTGTTTATCGATCCCGAAAACCGACTTAACAGCTCTGATACCATTTGAAAGGATTAGGATCTAGTTTGATCAATTAGATTAAGATTTGCAGCGGAATAGCACAAGAATTAGACGAAATTTTAGCAAGAATAATATGAATATTCAATCAAACAGTAACGGTTATAGAGAGAGAATGTTTTTTGCAAAGAGAATGTTTCCATTCACGCACACGCTTCGGTTACAAGGAAATATGGTCAACATTCCTTTTATAAAGGAATGTGACATCAGCTGACGTCACTTGATAGTGACAGCTAACTGATTTATACAAAAAACTGAAAGTAAACTAAACTACTAAAGATGTCCACAACAACTGAGGACACCTTCACAAAAAGCCAAGTACAAGCTAACATTACAACTACTGAAGTTATAACATCTGAAGTGTAAGACCTTCAGATGTTTTACATAATATAAAACTACTGGTTACAAACTACTGAAAAGTAAACCTTCACAACTACTGAAGAGAACTGTTTCAGCTGTTGTGACAACTTCTGAGAACTTGGTCTTCAGATTTTGTCTTCAGACTTAGTCTTCAGACTTTGTCTTTAGACTTTGTCTTCAGCTGTTGTCTTTAGACTTTGTCTTCAGACTTTGTATTCAGCTGTTGTCTTCAGACTTTGTCTTCAGACTTTGTCTTCAGACTTTGTCTTCAGACTTTGTCTTCAGACTTTGTCTTCAGACTTTGTCTTCAGACTTTGTCTTCAGACTTTGTCTTCAGACTTTGTCTTCAGACTTTGTCTTCAGACTTTGTCTTCAGACTTTGTCTTCAGCTATTGTAGACCACTTTAGTTGTTTTGATGTGTGTGGGACTTAAAGGTTTTTCTGACCTGGCTCATTAGTTCTTTTGGTCCAACAAGAAACATTTAGGCCATTGTAATATAGCCAAAATCACCATGTACTACATGACATGCTAGTTACAGATTTATAACTAGGAAGATCTATGGCTGAATTATGAAGAATGATGGAGTATGTGATAAAGGTGGAATTAAGACAGGTGTTAAATATAGAACTAAAGAACCAAACCCTACATATGTGCATCAAACTAATGTTGCTTCTCCTGAACCAATCATAGTAAAAGTAAAGATTAGCACAAAGGGAAAGACAAGGTAATTAAAGAACCAAGAGAGGTGCTACCTGGAAAGATATGGCCTCTTAGTACAACTATGAGAGATCACTGATGAACAATCTACTCTAATCCAATTGTTTGATCATATCACAACTCCCTCCTCTATTGAAGAAAATAGAATCATGGCCTGGAAATTTGATCCAGAATGGGATTGTGCTCTAATAAAGAGGGCATCAAAAAGAGTTGAATACTTTCATCTAGTTGAATCATATAAGCATTGCCTAGTGTTGATATTAGAGATCTTTAAAGACTAATCATCACTAATTATCCGATAAATTCTAGTGGAAGAGACTTCTTTGTGGTAGTGGGAAAATTGAAGACAAAATTTAAAGATGATGTTCTTAAAGAAGCAAGTAAAGAAGATGCAGAGCATAAAAGAATATCACAAGGGCAGAGAAGTTTAAATCTAGCTCCTCATCATTAGTTGATGATGAATTTTAAGAAGAGGTGGATACTCTAACAAAATTTCAACTTCAATAAAGACCATTAAGGAAATCAATATAGATATCTCATAACTAAGTGGGGATATGTAGAAAGACCAAAGGAATTAGTGCTATTGAGAAATGAGGCAAAGAAGAAGGCTAAAAGCATAAGGTTGTTTGATCCCATGAAAAACAAACTTTTACACCGAAGCTACACTTCTTACCTCTATAACAAATACTTTTCCAAACTCATTGATTAACATGCTCAAACTGACATATGTTTATATGTGCACATCATCCAAGTAATTGATAAACTGCATGCCAAGGCCTATAAAACAAGGAAATTTGAGGCTGGCCAATTGCTTGGAGCTTAAATACAAGAAGTTACTAAGCTAAGAATATCATAACAACATGAGCTAGATATTGTAAACAACAACAGTGTGATTGCCACTCTAACAACTAAGGAAGATGTAATTGCTCTCAGTTTTGACACTTTGAAGAAAATTAGCAGAATGGAGATCAAGTACACATATGATGATCAAAAATGGCAGTTTCATGCTTCAAAAAGATTGTAGCAAGCGTTAAAGAGCTTTCAAGTTTGAAGAATTGATTATAAGTATCTAAGCCTGAGGGGGGTATTGTTAGATCTAGGTCTAGATTCATTGTATAGGCTTAGAACTTTAATCATGATTTGTTATAAACTCTTGTACTTCTTTCTTCTTTTGTATGTAATGAATGTATAAAGGTTAACCGCATTATATATTGATTTATATGTGATTACAGGAACAAAAGTATACTTAGACAATTTAGAAAAATGACTAAGTGTAAGAACTATCTACGAATGAACACTTTATACTTCCGTAGATGCTCAGCAACAACAACAAAGGATATGTGCATCCGAGGATCTTCTGCGGAAGAACAGTTTGCTACAGATGAAGTCAAGGGATTCCTACGGAAGACCAAAGATCTACGGAAGACCAAATCCTTATAGAAGCAATTCCTACGGAAGTCCAAAGGCGCTTGTATGTACATCACAAGGTACATCAAGTCAATAAGTCAACAAGTCAAACACTAAGTTACGTCATAAAGTTAACTTATATAGATGGCTTTAACTTAGTCATAGACTGTCACATCATGACATTCTCTGAGTAACTTTCTAACCATGATAAGAAAGTTACTATTACCCAAATAGTAATCACAGAGCCTATAAATACAAGGCAAAGGTTTACACTTTTAGGGATCCATTATTACATCTATCTATATATCAAACAAGCACAAAACCTAATTGCTAGTGATCATAACCCTAGTATCAAACCCTAGAATATCATTAACATTTACACCAAATCATCAATAGAACCATAGAAATCAACAATAGCAATTGTTACTTGTTTCAGTTGTAATCTTCAACTGTTTTAATGAAATACTTTTGAATTAATCATGATTATTCAATTATTATGATTCATTTGTTCTATTATTCATTGATTAAATAAAGCAATTGTTATTTCATCATCAATCAATTAAACAACGAATAGTGTTAATCTCGCGATCACTATTTGACTCAATCGGACCTTATTATTCCTGATTATGATCCTTGGATTCACAAGGAGGCCCAACTTGCAGTTGCCAAAAAGGTGGGAGACAAAGCATGGATGAAAGCCTATCTCAAGGCCTATGGCTTCACTAGTAAGCAAGTGGGACCAATGTCAAAATAGATCCTATAGCAACATGTTAATGACATCAAAGCTGGCATTAGCTTAGGAAGAAGGCAGGAGGTGCCATAAAGCCAAAGTGTACAAAAGATGTTGCCCAAACCAACACCCAAACCACAACCAACAGAACCTGAGCCCGCACCTCTTCCATTTCCCATCAAAACCAAACAATCGTTGACCCTTATGCCCTTGAACCCACACCATCACCCTTACTTACTCCCTCACCATTGCCTCTCAACAACCACCACCACTACCCATCCTAAGGCCCAAAACATAACTATTACCCAAACCATCATCTAAAACATCTAAGCCCCCAACCTTGGAGGTATTCATAAGGAAGCTCATCAACTTCATAACCTTGAGTGATATTTTTTGTGAGGAAGAGTCCATTAAGCTGAAGTATATTGATGGCTCTTCCTGTTCCCTCACAAAAGATGAATGCCTTGATCTACCTAGGAGAACACTAGATGAAGCCGTCAACTTCTAGAAACCAACTCCGATACACTCAAAGAAGAAGAAAAGAAGTTGAGGAGAAGATTGGTGACTATCTAGACACCAGGAAAGAGGACAAACTACCAAATAAGCCCATCAATCCTAGGAAACAAATTGTCTAGTACAAGTTTGATGAACCTTCTCACAGCTTTGTTGTGGAAAGTGTTAGGATCAGTGATCTACGTTTGATTGATTAGAGAGTATAGCAGTGGAAATCAAACAATGAATTAGCCAATTCACAAGAACACAAAAGATATTCAAGGTAAGAACAAACGGTTATAGACAGAGAGAATTCTACAAAGATATTTCATTCAATATTCGCTTTCATGGTAACAGAATGTCACCCATACAATTAGGTCAACATCTCTTATATAAGAGATGTGACGTCTGCTATGTCACTTGATAGTGACATCTAACAGAATTTATTCAAACTATTGATAGTTAACACAACTACTGAAGATGTCAAACAACTGACATCTTCTTACAAAAATGCTAAGTGTTAACTATCACTACAACTACTGAAAAGAAACTACTGAAACTACAACAACTGAAGAACATGCTCTTCAGTTGTTTTACAAATACTGAAACAAAAAGAAACTACTGAAAGGAAACCATCACAACAACTGAAGAATGCTTCTTCAGCTGTTGTAACAAACTCTGAAGGCTTCAGTACTTGTACTTGAACTTCAACTGTTGTCATAAGCTGATGTCTTTAGTCTTTATACTTCAGCTGTTGATCTTCAGTACTTTGTTCTTCAGCTGTTGATCTTCAGACTTTGGTCTTCAGCTATTGAAGTCTTCAGTACTTTAGTCTTCAGCTGTTGATCTTCAGTACTTTGTTCTTCAGCTGTTGATCTTCAGACTTTGGTCTTCAGCTGTTGAAGTCTTCAGTACTTTAGTCTTTAGCTGTTGAAGTCTTTAGTACTTTAGTCTTCAGCTGTTGATCTTCAGATTTTGGTCTTTAGCTATTAAAGTCTTCAGTACTTTAGTCTTCAGCTATTGATCTTCAGACTTTGTTACAACAACTGATCAAGTCTTCAGCAGTTGTTGTGATGTCTGTAGGACTTAGAGGTTTTTCTGATCAGACTCATTGGTTCTTTTGGTCCAACAAACTCCCCCTGAACCAATACAGCCAAAACCTCTAAACTTATTGAAGATGTCCACTTATTATGGCAGAAGGATTGGTCTTTTGTCTTCTAGATCAGCTCAAAAGTGACCCTTGTAAGCACAAGCCTGGGAAGAAGTCTCAATGATCTTTTTGGCAACGTGTGAATGGGAACTCTGTCTTGGGGAACTGGACACAGAGCTGTTACCCCATCCATGAGATCTACTTCCCACTATGAGTCTGTATGACTCTCTTGTATAGGCCTCAAGGAAGGTAATTTATTCCTCCATGGTCAGCTCTTCAGCACCTCCTTCAAATAATGATTCTGGCCTATAGTACTCAGATAGGTATTTGACCTGTTTCCCATTCTTTAGCTCCATAGTTGTTATTATTCTATAAGCAAATTCATCAAGGTGATTACCCTCTAGGAACAACTGGAGCTCATTCTTTCTGACTTCCTCAAGCCTCTTATATACTAACCCCTTTTTCACCATTTTATTTTCCAGCATCTTCTGTGGGGTCGGGTTAGCTTTATAGGATTTCTTGAAGTCATCTAGGATTTCCCAGGGTGATACTACAAAGACTAGTGAGATCACTTCATCTACAATCTTCTTCACTTGACCAATGTATCTCTGTGGAATGTTTTTCTTGTGAATCCTATGAGACACCTGGGATCAGGCCAAATCCTCACTCTTTCCTTTTGATATTAAAAGTATGTTTAAGAGTGTATAATCTGAGAGCATGCTTCTTCATGTTGATGATTGAAGATGTGGCAGCATATGCTTTGTCAACCCTCCTCAACAATTCCTCATCATGTTGTTTGTGAAGCTCTTCTTCTTCTAGCTTCACTTTCACAATTTTTCTTTGAGTTTCAGGAGTAACTGTTGGAGAGTGACTTGTGGCTTCGGCAACTGAAAATAGCTGAGATTGGCAGCCTATCTTCATCTTCATCATCATCTTCTTCATCATCTTCTAGCCTCAATACCCTTCTCTTCTTCTTCTGGGGTACAACATCGGCTATTGGTTTTGAGGGAAAGGGAGTTGGTTTGGTGGTTTGTGTTTTTGGTGGTTTTTGGGGTAAAGGGATTGGTTTAGTGGGTTGTTGTTTTGGTGTGTTTTGGTGTGGGAATGTTGACAGGCTGTTCTAGCATTTTGGAGGTGAGTGTGGCTTTAGATTGCTTGGCTAGTTCAGTTGCTCCCAGCACCAGCTTCATTCAAAGCTTCAATAACTAATCCTTTAGTGTATACTTCAGACGAACAGATCTTGGTGGTTATTGCCAAGATGCTGTTCCTGGACCAAGCCTTGATTTCGATCAATGATCTTCCAAGATATTTTGCTATAAACTGATCATGATCTCCAGCCTTTCTCTTTCTAACACATCATAACTTGCCCATCTAGTTTGGATTTCTTCAATCTCTAATCTTCTGATCTCAGAGTCAAGTTTGTCAGTGTCATGGCCTTGCCTAAACAACTGATCAATGATGTTATCCATTGATCTGTTGTGTTCAGCATCAGCCTCTTTCACCATCAGCCAAGGCAGTCTCCTTTTCATTCTTTCTTTTCTTTGATTTCTCCATGTCAGCTTCCTTCTCCTTCTCTTTTTAGTCTCCACAGCCAACTCCTTCTCCTTTTCCTCTTCTGTCACTTCTGTTTCTTTCTCTTTCTCTTTCCTCTCTGCACTCCTCTTTCTTTTTGCTTTTACTGACTGAATCTCTCCCTTTTTGGTTGCATTGGTTGCAAGGGTTGATTGTCAGAAAGCTTTTTTCCCACAACTTCCTCTATCAAGGGTGTATTACTGAGGAAAGCCTCTCATCAATGGTTTTGATCACTATATAGTGATATAGGTGTGATGAGAGGTAGGGAATTTTGAAAGATAGCAGCTATTTGCTCAGGGGGGTTCTGTTCCTGAGAAATAGTGTCAGAAGCAGAGGCAGGTGGCTAAGTATTTGGGAGTGGCTCTGTGTTTGGGAGACCTTCAGATGAAGGTGCCATATGTGGGGTTTGAGGGGCAGATGGTCTTTGATCCTCAGAAGTTTTGGCAAGCAGCTCTTTGAGTCTGCTCATCTCCTCTTCCAGGATGGTGTTTTGGGCTAACACACGTAAAAGAAGCCCAGGTCATCATCAGTAGTTACTGAATCACCTGACCTCCTGATATAATCAGGATGAACATGCACTGAGTGTAGATCAGTTGTAGCATGTGCCCCTTTGTCTTGGAACTGGGGACTTCCTGCCTAGGACTATGTCCTTCATCAGCAGTTGCCTTTGGTAAGGTCTTATGAATGTTACCAACTTCAGCCTGATCATATGCTGAAGCAGGAGAAAGTGGTAGCTCACCAAGAATTCGAATCTCCGTTCTACACTGGGAGATGAATATGGTAACCCTGTGTTGTGGGGTGTCAGAAGCACTTTGGTCCTCCCCCGTAATGGTTGGAGCTATCCCAGTTGTGATTGGTATCTGGGGAGGGGGTGAGGAGTGCAACTGACTCAGCACTTGTGCAACAATTAATGTAGGACTTTGGGGGGCGGTTGCATGTGGTGATTGGGTAGAAGCAGATTGCACCCGGGGTGAATGGTGCTCTTCAATGGTAACCCTCTCAAGTGAGATAGGTTCCAGCAGTGTGGGTTCCCCAATAGTGGTTGCAACAGGATCCTGTTGAGAGGATACCTATGCGGCTTTGGCAGGTTGATTTTTTGACACAACTGGGGGGTTAATACCAGTATGTGTTTCCTGTGTTTGTGGTACAGGGGCATCCTCAGGGGACTCATCTCCTGAGTAGCTTTTTTGGCTTTTTGGATTTGGGTTTGTGGGGACTTGGATCTGGAGGTGGTGGCTGTGGGTTCCAACTGCGTGGGTTTTCGCAGCTTGGCAGCCTGTTTCAGTGTTTGGTCAGAGTTGTGCCTGGAGTATACTTCAGGCAATACAGCCATTGCAGGGACTCCAAGGCCAACAAGTCCCTCAGCTTTCAGCTTATTCTCTATGATGGCCATAATGAACCGAGGATATAATATCCATCGATTAGAAAGAGGTTTTGAGGCCATATCCTTAAGTTCAAGAAAAATAATTTAGAAAAGTTTAAGTCTTGTTGCTCAAGGATAGAGAATAATATCTGCTGCCACCTGGTAAACATTTGATCCCAAGAGGAAGTCTTAGGAGCTAAGCAAACATTTACCATGTGAAAGATAAGACGTTCTGCATCATGGAAATGCTTCTTCAGGATGGTAGAGGTAGTGAGGTTTCCCTGATATCCATGGTGGGCAAAGGATAAATCAGTTGTGCCCTTTGGATACCCAGCGGGAAAAGTGGCATCATCCAAGTTTAGGGTTTTGCGAATGATTTCTGGAGTGATGACCACTTGATGGTTGTTGACGAACGACTGGAGAGACTCAGTGTTGTTCTCCCCAGTTATAAGGGTGACGTTCGTCCAAAACTGGTGTAAGGATTCGGCATGAATGGTGGGATTTAGAAGGAAGCCGTTTGGTAGGGGATTGGACCAATAGATCAATGGCGTTATCGAACTTTGTCCAGAAAGGTGATTTTGTGAGGTAGGCAACACAGTTATGTCGTGGTTTGAGCTGCATGGTCGCCATTAATGAGAGAGAAGTGTTGGAGGTTTGAACGTTAGGTTTGGAGAGGATGAAGCTCTGAAGGATTAGGTATTGGGTATTATAGGGTAAGGTTTAGAAAACACTGAAGGGTTTGGTGTTATTATCAGTAGTTTTAAACGACTAATGACATGGTATTACCCTTTCAGAAGTTGAAACAACTGAAGTCTTGGGTTAGGCATCAGTAGTTATAAAACTACTGAAAACCATGGGTTTGACTTCAGATGTTGAAAACAACTGAAACTGGTTTTAGTCATCAGTAGTTGTGAAACTACTGAAAATTGGTTTGGTCTTCAGGTGTTGTAAACAACTGATAACTTGGTATTAGTCATCAGTAGTTGTGAAACTACTGAAGACATGGTTTTGTCATCAGTTGTTGTAAACAGCTGATGACTTGGTGTTAGTCATCAGTAGTTGTAAACTACTGAAGACATGGTTTTGTCATCAGTTGTTTAGGATGAAACAGCAGTTGTGGAAACAACTGAAGAGAAAGTTCTCATCAGTAGTTTCGTTCTTCATAGCCTTTCAGCTGTTTCATACTGTCCTCAACACTTACTCATCAGCCTTTTTGCTGTTTTCAGTTATGTCATAGGATATCAGTACTTATTTGTTTTTACTTACATCAGTAGTTATAATGCATCAGTAGTTGTAACTTTATCAGTTGTTTTAACAGAATCAGTACTATATGTGATATGGTCACTAATGATCATCAGTACTTATTACTGAGATCATCAGTAGTTATCACTTATACTAGCTGTAGCATACCAGCCGTAACACTAGGTTTTGGAAAGTGAACTATCCAAAGGCTTAGTAAAAATGTCTGTAAGTCATCAGCACTAGGCACAAACTTAGGATCAATCAGACCTTTTTCAAAACAATCCCTAATAAAATGATGTCTGATCTCTACATGTTTGGTCCTAGAGTGCTGGACTGGATTTTTGACAATGCACAGAGCTGAGCACTATCCATTATTAATGGAGTCTTAGTCTCTGTAATGCCATAATCCAAAAGTTGGTTTTGAAGCCAGAGTACCTGAGAAGTACAACTTGCAGCTGCAATGTACTCTACTTCAGCAGGTGGATGTAGCAACAGATGTTTGTTTCTTACTCTGCCAAGAAATCAAACAGTTAGCCTAGGAATTGACATCCACCAGAAGTGACTTTCTAGTTAACTTGCACCTGCATAGTCACTATCTGAAAAAGCACTAATTTGCAAGAGTGTCCAGTGGAATACACAAACCTAGAGATTGTGTACCTTGCAAATATCTAAAGATCCTCTTGACTGCATCAAATGAGACTCTTTAGAGCAGCGAGAGAAATCTAGCACAGACACAAGTAGCAAACATGATATCTGGTCTAGAAGCTGTTAAATACATCAAGGACCCAATCATACATCTGTAAAGTGTTTCATCAACAACTTTACCTTTCTGATCTGCATCTAGTTGTGTGGTGTTGCACATGGGAGTAGAACAGGGCTTACAATTTTGTAAATCAAACTTATTCAAAAGATCTTTTGTATATTTTGACTGATGAATAAAGGTTCCATCAGCCTTTTGTTTGATTTGCAGGCCTAGAAAGAACTGTAATTCTCCCATTGCATCATTTCAAACCTCTTTTTCATTAAGTTGGTAAAATCATCACACAACTGGGGATCAGAGGATGCAAAAATAATATCATCAACATAAATTGAACAAGTAGCTTTGCTGATCCACCTTCTTAATAAACAAAGTTTTATCTATGGAGCCTCTAGTGAAATTATTCTTAAGAAGAAAGTGGAAAGTGTCTCATACCAGGCTCTAGGAGCTTGTTTCACCCATAAAGAGCCTTATCAAGTTTATGCACCCATTCAGGATGTTTATTATCCTCAAAACCTAGTGGTTGACACACATAAACTTCTTCTTTTATTTTACCATATAAAAATGCACTTTTGACATCCATTTGAAAAACTTTAAGATGGTGGAATGCAGCAGATAGGCTAAGAACAATCTAATTGCCTCTAGTCTGCTACAGGGGCAAAAAGGTTTCATCATAATCAATACCTTCTTGTTGTGAAAACCCCTGTACAACCAGTCTAGCCTTGTTCTTAACAATAAGCCCATTTTCATCAGTTTTATTCCTAAACACCCATTTAGTGCCTATTGCACACTTACCTGGGGGTAGAGGAACCAGTTCCCACACTTGCTGTTTTTTTGAACTGAAGTAGCTCAAGCTGCATGGCTTCAACCCATCCATTGTCTCTCAAAGCAACATGATAGTTCTTGGCTCTAGCTGACTGATGAAGAGAGCATAGAAGCAGAAGTTAGACAATTGACTTCTTGTTGAAACTCTAGCATTGATATCACCAATGATTTGAGACATTAGGTGATTCTTCAGCTCTTGATAAACAATGATATCTGTGCAAGTGTTTGTAGAACCTTCTGCCAGCAGCAGATGTTGATGCAGACTCTTGAAACCAAGAATTGATGGTAACTCAAAGATGTAGAGGAATCAGAAATCTCATCAGCATTTGTTGTGGATGGAACTGCTGAAGCTACAGGACATCAAGTTTAGCGGACTCAGGCAATTGGTCACTAAACTTGAATAGGTGAGTATTGATATTATCATCATCATCAATACCACCAGGTGGAAGACATGCTGCAGAAGATGATTTATCCACATGATCTGCAACACTGGAGGTTGATAAGAAAATATTGCAGTATGTCCAAATCAAACAACTCCACTACGAATCTTGTCCTTTGGAGATTCATTAAACTTCACATGCAAAGTCTCTTCAACTATCTTTGTTGGCAGTTGAAGACTCTGTATGCTTTGCAAGTAGATGAATAACCAACAAAATACCCTGCATCCACCTTAGGATCAAATTTTTGGAGTTGATCCTTGTGTTGAGAATAAAACAGGGACACCCAAATGCTTTGAAAAATGAAATTAGAGGAGCCAAGTGATTTAGAACTTCATATGGAGTCTTCATCAACCTCTGATTTACTAAGGCTCTATCTGCACATAGCAAGCTGTGTAACAGCTTCAGCCCAAAAGGTCAGTGGCAAACCAGAGTCAGCCAACATAGACCTTGCAGCTTCAATTAGGGTCCTGTTCTTTCTCTCCACTACTCCATTTTGTTCTGGAGTCCTTGGGATGCTAAACTGCCTTTTGATTCCCTTTGAAAGATAAAATTCATCAAGTGTATGGTTTTGAATTCAGTTCCATTGTCACTCCTTATACACTTGACTGAAAGGGAATACTGCTTCTCAACATACAACACAAAGTTGATAATCTTCTAAGCAACCTCATCCTTGAATGCAGAAAGAAAGTCCATACAATCTGAGTAATCATCCACCATTACCAGACAATATTTCTTCTTTGCCATGCTCATCACTCTCACAGGACCAAATAGATCCATATGTAGTAATTGCAAGCAGGCAGTGGACTTAGGCACTTCAATAGGAGGGAATGAGACTTTGTGCTGTTTTCCTTTTAAACAAGCAGTGCAGGTTTCATCATAGTGGAACTCCTTTATTGGTAAACCTCTCACTAAACTATTGTGGATCATCTGATTCATGTTTGTGAAATTAACATGACCCAGCCTTCTGTGCCACAGTTTAGATTCCTGAGGAGAGCTTTGGAAAATAGGCAAGGATGGCCTCTGAGATTTATTTTCTTGGAAAGATCTAAGGCATACACTTTTCCTGTCCATTTGGCCCTCAGGAGAGTGTGATCATCCAACACCTTATCAATCAAATTCAGAAAAGAGCAACATGGCCTTTATCACACATTTGACTGACACTCAAGAGATTGTACTTGAGATTTTCCACATGATTAACATCATCAAACTTTATTTCTCCATTAGAGACAAAGCCTTTTCCAATGATGTAACCCTTAGCATCATTGCCAAAAAAACAAACCCCTTCTTTCCTTGAGAGTAGTCATGAAGAAGAGAGTTGTTCCCTGTCATATACATAGATCCCCCACTGTCTACATACCGTATGCTACTTTGGCATGTTGAAGAACCCTGCAATCATAAACAATTAGTTAGTTTTTGGAGACCCAGACCTTTTTGGTTTTGGGTCTAGTCATATAAACAGATGGTAAACTAACAGACTTGCTATGAATAACAGCCTGAGGGGATGGAGATGGTGAAGAAGAAGAATCCTTTGGCATAGATTTTCATCTCTGTGGTTTCAACACAGGAGCATCTAATTGGTTGACTCTACCCAATAGATGTTGAACCATCATAACAAGTTGTGTCTGATTTTGTGATAAAGCCTTCAGCTCATCGGACACATTAGTGCTTGAGTTTGATGGGTTCCTGTGTTGTACCATCTCCCTTTGAGCAACCTCAGCTATTCCTGTTTAACCCCTTTCTTTTTGGATTTCTTTTTGGATTTTGGGGTCACAGGTTTTGATGTTGCTGGTACAAATTTGGTTTCAAACTCAGTTTCCATTTTATCCATTTTCTCTTTAATGTTTTCATTATGTTTGAGTTTGGAGCCCTTTTTATACCAGCAATCATGAGTAAGATGATTGAATAAGCCACATATTTCACATGGCTTTTTCTTCATCTTAAGTTGATCATCTGCTGAAGAAGATGAAACTACTGAAGACTTGTTCTTCAGCAGTTTGCTATCAGTACTAGCAGTTTTCTTCCCTTTAGTACATGCAGTAGTTTGGGCTTGTTCTCCAGGTGTTATGACATTCTTTTTAGTACTTTCAGTACTTTGTGAAATACCACCTGGAGTGATCAACTTTTGATCATGTGAGTGTCAGCATTTGAACCATCAACATCAGCTGACAGGTTCTGAGAGGAATTAATGTTGACTTCTACTTCTGATGGTGCTGTATCAGATAGTAGATTACATGATGAAAAGGATTGGTTATTGCTTTCACCATCAGATTCTACCTCTGCTCTGGGAGTAAAATATGTAGGAGGAGCAGTGTGATTATAACCAATGCCAAACTTCACATTGGAAGCAGATTGCTTACTAAAAAGCATTTCAAAACCTTGCAAGAATTTACCCATCAATCACACTCTACCTAGGTAGTTGCAAGTGTTTCTTTGAGGTCTCTGTACTTCTCTAGAAGTATCTCTTCCCTAGCCTTATTATCAGTGATTTGGCATTTAAGTTTGTAAATCTCGTCATTCTTATCATTAAGCACGGTCTTAAATTCAGCTTTTCTTTTGGAAATTGTTTGTTCTAGCTCAATGTTCTTGTTAATTAAAGCTACATTTGCTTCTCTAATAGATGCAAATGCGGCTATGCATGTTTCAGAACATAGTTTGGCTTTTGCCTCAGAGGATACCTATGATACCTGTGGTGTAGAGGCATTAGAGGATGAAGTATCAGCAGACTCGAAAGCCATAAGAGCTAGATTTCCAAAAGGACTGTCACCACCATGTTGACCAGCACCAGAGAACAGTTGTTCATGACCAGACAAATCATCTGGTAAACTGCTCCAGTCAACAACTCCTGGGGTGAAAAAGTTGTGTTGTTGAGGTTGAGTTTGTTAATGAGATTAGGAAGGTTGAGGTTTAGGTAATGCTTGTGGTTGTTGTGTAATAGGAGCTTGAACTGGATTTGGCTGAGGCAGGTAATAGCAGGGAAAAGGATATGACATTGGACCCTGGGGGACAAAGTATGCAGGAGATACAGGGTGTGAATGATGACCAGAACCAGCAGGATGTTGCCCTCTATTTTGTAGACTAGTGCTAGGAAAAGTCACAAAGGGTGCAGAAGAGTTAGATCCAGTTGATCTACACTCTCTTGCAAAGTGTCCAAGCCTTTGGCATTTGTGACACCTCAACTTACTCTTGTCAAAACCAACTTTGGTTTTGCCAGAGAGTCCAGGAAATTTCCTGCCAGTTCTCTTGTAGAACTTCTGAGATCTGATATTAACTAAGGCCATTTGGCGTAGAATATCCATCTCTTCTAAATCATCATCAGCAATTCCCTTCAGATCATCCATGATGAAGCATAGATTGTCACTATTACTGCCAGAATGACTATCAATACCAACAAATGCATGATCAAAACTGTTTGAAGAGAAGTCAATATGCTCATCATAATTGCTTTCAGATGCAGCATATTCTGACTCATGACCAACCAAGGCAGTGTTCCCTGGTACAAAGTCATCAGTGAGCTTTCCTGATGATGACAGTTTCCTTTTCTGCTCTATCTCCCTTTCAAATGTAAGCAGTTTCCCATGAAGTTGGGTGAGAGATAGGCTATCCAGATTTGCACTGGAGTGTAGGACAATAGTGTATGTGTCCCATCTCTCAGGCAGTGATCTGAGGAATCTGTTATTCATCTGGTTGTTGGTGTATTCCTGTTTCACCATTTTCAGCTCAGAGATCAAACATGAAAAACGCTCAAACTGTTGAGTCAGTGTCTCACCCTTTCTATGAGAGAATGTCTCATATTGGTGGGCGAGGATTTCTCTATTGTTTGCTAAGACCTTATCAGTTCCACCGAATTGTTCCTTCAGTGCATTCCAAAGGTCATGAGCAGTTTCATGATGCATAAGCCCTGAATAGATTTCATTCGACAGTGCCATGGCCAGAATTCCATGGGCTTTAGCATCAATCTCAAACAGTTTCCGATCTTCATTTGAGTATTGCTCCTTCTTCTTCGGAACCATTTGATTGGTTTCTGGATTGTTCACCATAGGCTTATGTGGTCCATGTACCACAGATGTCCAACAACCTGAACTGTTAACAGACAGGTGATGAAGCATCCTTCGTTGCCATATGTTATACTCAGTCCTAACCAGCATCGGAGGCTTGGTTGAGGAACCGGTATTGTGAGGGTCATTAGAAGGAGTAGTCATCTCATATTCAACCAAATTCAATTAAGCTATAGCAGATTTAGAACAAAACACAACAAACCAAATTGAACCAAGAGAGATCTCAAAATGATAAACGAAAGCGGCAGAAATTCAATAATCTATAACCAGTTCTTGCAAATGTGCTAATTCAATCAAACATAGATATCAAATAGTAGTTTCAATGATCGATTGTTAGATCGATCAATGATTAACCAACTCTAATACCATTTGTTAGGATCAGTGATCTACGTTGATTGATTAGAGAGTATAGCAGCGGAAATCAAACAATGAATTAGCCAATTCACAAGAACACAAAAGATATTCAAGGTAAGAACAAACGGTTATAGACAGAGAGATTCTGCAAAAGATATTTCATTCAATATTCGCTTTCGTGGTAACAGAATGTCACCCATACAATTAGGTCAACACCTCTTATATAAGAGATGTGACGTCTGCTGATGTCACTTGATAGTGACATCTAACAGAATTATTCAAACTACTGATAGTTAACACAACTACTGAAGATGTCAAACAGCTGACATCTTCTTACAAAAATGCTAAGTGTTAACTATCACTACAACTACTGAAAAGAAACTACTGAAACTACAACAACTGAAGAACATGCTCTTCAGTTGTTTTACAAATACTGAAACAAAAAGAAACTACTGAAAGGAAACCATCACAACAACTGAAGAATGCTTCTTCAGCTGTTGTAACAAACTCTGAAGGCTTCAGTACTTGTACTTGAACTTCAGCTGTTGTCATCAGCTGATGTATTCAGTCTTTATACTTCAGCTGTTGATCTTCAGTACTTTGTTATTCAGCTGTTGATCTTTAGACTTTGGTCTTCAGTTGTTGAAGTCTTCAGTACTTTAGTCTTCAGCTGTTGATCTCTAGTACTTTGTTCTTCAGCTGTTGATCTTCAGACTTTGGTCTTCAACTGTTGAAGTCTTTAGTACTTTAGTCTTCAGTTGTTGAAGTCTTCAGTACTTTAGTCTTCAGCTGTTGATCTTCAGATTTTGGTCTTCAGCTGTTGAAGTCTTCAGTACTTTAGTCTTTAGCTGTTGATCTTCAGACTTTGTTACAACAGCTGATCAAGTCTTCAGCAGTTGTTGTGATGTCTGTAGGACTTAGAGGTTTTTCTGATCAGGCTCATTGGTTCTTTTGGTCCAACAGAAAGGGAGAATAATAAAGTAGACAGACTTGACACACCATCTCTGCTACACTCCAGCAGATTTAATATTGTTTAGTTAGCAGAGAAAGCATTATCCAATCCCTACAACTCCTAAGTAACCGCTCATATCAGTAATCATCTATGCAACCTTCATCTTGTTGAGCTAACAAAGAAATCCAACACTAAAGAGGAGTTAAAGATGATAAAGGAAAAAGAAGAGAGTGCAACTACAAAAGGAAGAACATCCCTTCAAATGATTGAAGGCCCTCCTTCGGATTCAATAGTTGGATGGAAATATGACTTCAATTCCCTTAAAAAAACTATCTTCAAAGGTCCACAACACAACGTACATATCATTCAGAGCAACATACTAGTTTTTCTATCTATGAATGACTTGTACAAGCTTCTCAGTACCATATCGAGAAAGAATAAGGAGATAGGAAGATACTTCTTTTCCCTGGTGTTGAAAGCTTTGAGAAGTAGAACGGAGTAAAGTTTTGGTAGCATCAACCTAGGGGAGTTTGTTGGATCATATAAGGGTGATTCAATGAAAACCAACACTTAGAAGATTTTTAGTATAACTAAAATGTCTTCCGAAGACAAAACTACTCTTCCTAAGACAAGTTGAAGAACTTCTAAAGCTCTAGAATGAAGAACATCTGAAGGTAGAACTTAGTGTTCTCAGACTAAGTAGTTCTCCTTCCGAAGTATAAGCACTAAAGAAGATCCAAGACAAAGTCTTCCAATTAACAAAGTCATGAAGGCTTTTAGAAGTATCGGAAGAAGTTGATTCTTCTGAAGTATAAATGGCTTCGGAAGAACTTATTCTTTAGAAGTCATTTAAGCTTCGGATGACCGACTATGAATCAGTGGACAATTACTGCATGGCACTTTCCCACGCCTATGTGGTTTACCATACTTTAATCCATTGTTCATCTTTTTATGAGTTATTACAGTTATCAATTTTAGTTGGTGACAAAGGTAAGTCATGGACATGTCATGACTACCTAGTCTTGATGATATTTTATCATAGATGTTTTACTTCTAGCAATGTAGTTTTTGTCTAGTTTTAAATTCTAGCTGATTATCCAAGTATAACTACCTGTAGATAGGAGTATATATAATTTCTTATTGTAACACATTAAGTCATGTTTGTAAGAGTCTTGTAATACTGAGTTGAGAAGTAATATATACAAGTATCTTGAAAAATGGTTTAGGTCAAATTTTAGTCGAACCTTTAAACTCGTCTAGCTAGAGAGGTCAAGTTTGGGATCAACTTGACGGGTTCACAGGTTGACCCATTTAAGCTATTTTTTATTAATTTAATTTTTTATACATCTTTTGTGTTAGAAATTAAATTTTTTGTATGTTTTATTTTAAAAGTTTAAAACTACGTGGAAAGAAGCATAATACTTTATAACTAAAATATAATCGTTTTATATTCGTTTTTTTATTTGTTGTAAATTAGCAATTTATAAAGTATTATTATGTGAAAAAGTTTAAAATTTTAAAAATTCAGGTCAAAGGTGTTATGTTCGTGTAAAACTGTGAATTTCGTGCCATGTTCAGGTTGACATGTCCGACATAATTTTCAAGGTAGAGGTCGTGTTCAGATTCGCGTAAAATTTTCGAGTTCGTGTCAAGTTACACCCGCAAACTAGCAAACACCACTCATTAAATGTGAGGACGAAAGGGGGATAAGAAGTCTTAGTGCTTGTGATGGTCTAAGGAAGATGGTGCACATGTTGGTAGTTATGGCTTTGGGTGGTGATGATAGGTAGTGATGTATTGTGATGATAGGTTAGGACTCATTAGACTTGGTTGTTTGAGGTGGCTGTGACAAGTTTTAGGGTTAGTGGTGTGGTGATAGAGTTCTGACACTGGAATAGTGGTTTTAGGTCAAGGAAGAACATAACAGCATGTTAATGTTTATGATAGTTTAGGTTAATTACATAAATATAGTTTGTGTTAAAATATATTTAATTTCACCTCTTTGGTTATAAAAAGATATTTTACTCATTTTATCCTAATTTAACAAAAATAATTTATCAAAATCGCAAACACAAAACCAAACATGTTACTTCTAAACATTAATATCAAGCATGCTACATTTGCAAAACCACATATGCTTTTGTGCAAGTAACTCTAACTTTATACATAATCATCACTTGATCCCGTGTATGCCCAAAATTGATGAATCCAACATTCACAATTTTGTTAGGCCGTTCAAAATTAAAGATATGATTTAATCTATGTTCAGAATAAAGATATTTCTTATACATCAGCTTGTGAAATACAACATCAATTGCAGCAACTCAATTTAAGATGAACAACATGTATACAATAAACATAACAATTGGGTTGTTAGGTAGGCACCCAACATGAACTAGCATACAGAATCCGACCCTTCCATCCTTGCAGGATCCACTTCCCGTCTTCATCAAACATGAAATCTTTATGATAACCGACCATCTTACCTCTCACTTTTTTAACAAGCTCCCGGTTCAACGTTTTCATCTTGAACCCGGCCGTGACACCCGCACCTGCCACTGCTTATAGGACTCGGGCCTCTCAACCCGTTCAGCGCCTTCACACGCAATCACATTCGTCGCTTCACGCCCCAAAAACTCTTTCTCAAAATTCACTCTGTGCACATTCCCACGCTCTATGGTAGCATCAAACATATCAAACAACGCAGAGTAATGAAAAAGTGTCTCCCTGAAGCGGGTCACGAAGAATGGAGCATTATAAGCTCCATTAACTAGTGAGTGAATGAACATATCCGGCTTCGTATCACGAATCAGTTTTAAAACCTTATCCCTTGGACTCTCCGCGGAAACAGTTTCATCAAGCAAGTTGTGGAGTCGGAACAAACTGTTCACAGCTACAAACTCGTTTCTTTGAAGCTTTAGGTCTTCGATTTTAATCGTCTCCCAGTTTTGACTTGCTATGGCGTTGAACTCGAATGGTACATGGAACCGTTCACAATAGTTCGCTAAACGTCGACCTGTTTCCTCTAACCTCTCGGCTGGGCGAAAACCCGATTGTGGGTACTCTATTCCAGTAATCCTTAACTGTGGCGTGTTTGGTAAATCTGAAAGATGCTTAATAAAAATGGGCCAACGCAACCCATAACCAATACCGAAATCGACTATATGTATAGTAGATGAGGTTAAAGCTGCTTCGAATATCATTCTGTTAGCAAACGACATGGCGGTTTTCATAAAGGGGCAAGCAGATAGATACACCAGATACGCTTGTAGCTTCTCAACAGCTGAGATCTGTAAGGCGCATTTAGCTGCATAAAGCTGAGAACCAGTGCCAGCCAAGCGGGCCTCGATAGCGATAGCAAATACATGAGCCAGCCTCTGGGAAGCATCACCCCAACTAGAAGCATGCTGTCTTATCTGGTTTAGATGTTTAGTTGCAGTCCTTTGGTCACCAGCCGCAACAGCGTGTGCGCAGCTGACTAGCAGAGTACTAAGATCCACTGTTTTACTAGTCTTTTTTCTGCCATTATGGTTTTTATTAGAGCCACCCATTGACCCATTTTGCTGAGATTTGTGGTTTCCATTTATATGTCGTTCTTTAAAACCGAGAAGAATTTCATCAAACATTTTCGATAATTCATCTTCAACATAAACAGCAGACTGTTTGCTACTTCTTTCTTCCTCATTTCCGTTTTCCTCTAACTGAGAATGTTTTCTTCCTTTCACCCCGTTAGATGGTTTATCTTTAACACCATTGACTACAACCTCTGAGGATCATTATTTGAATGTTGAGGCAAATCGTATTTATCCAAATCAATGACCAGAGGGTAGTAGAAGGTAGGAACTTACTAGCTTCCTCCATTCCTCTATTGAACAGGTGAATAGACTCGCTATCAGTGAACGTATCCTCGGCTATGCGCTCGTTTAGCATTTGATTACCTCCAAAACTAGTGGTCGAATCAAATGCCCACATGGGACTGGGCTCAAGAGAAGAGTTGGTTTGTGTGGCGGCAAACGAAATGGACTCAAAACGATCACCACTAGGCCAATCAGGGTGAGTAGAGTTGCTATAACTTGTGCTGTTGTTATTCGTACTACACTCGCCAGAATAACCGAAAACGTAATCTTCCAGGTGTTCATGATTCGGACCTGGGCCTAAGGTCGAAGGTGGTTGAGACAGAGAGGGGTATTCCTGACCGAGGGCTTCATACAATGACCTCTCAGTGGCTTGTAATTTCAAAGGGTCACAAAACAAACTTTGTACGCCCTCCACCTTCTCTTCAACGAGAATCTGGTTTATGAAGTTAAAAACACAATCATTGAACTCATCTTGAGAATCCACACTCGAAGAACCAGGGTTAGGGTTAAAGTCGGGTGTAGGCTGAGGAAGCTCTAAGAAGCTGAGATCTAAATGTTGATGGTTCGATTTGTATCCATTGGTATCCTCATCATAGGGTGGTCTGAAACCGTTAATGTGATCATAGAATCCATTTTGATTCGGCTCCATGAAAACAAAGAGCTGCGAAGAATAAACTTTTACAAGCTCAATCCAACTTCAAACATTTACAAAAGACAAAGAGCATAAATTGATGGCTTATGGAAGAAAATCGAGACGCAAAGAAGAAATGATGAATAAAATGAAGTAGGAATTCCACCTGTAAGTCGAGGAGTTGTGCAAAGGAGAATAGTGGATCAGAAACCGAGTGAAGTATTTACTTGTATGGATCTGGCGGTGTTTGTTTCAGGTTTTCCTCCAACCAGTATTCAAATTCTCGAAAAAGACTATATATTATTATATATTAAATTGAACTTTAAAATAGTCCAATTTTTTTATTCTTAGTAAACATTTAAATATGTTATGTATGTAGCGTGAAACTTGCCGTGAGTTTGGAATTAGTCTTGTTAATTATACAATAAAAAACATCGATCACAAAATTTGCTGACTAATTAATGAATTCATTCACATCATTATATATTTTAGACTATTTCCATCATTAAACCTTTTCAAAACTATCTACGTCACTAAAGTTTAAAAATATCATTATATCTCCTGACTTTTTTATTTTCATTCATTTGAGTGTAAATTACTAACACCGTTAATATTACTGTCAAAATCTCTATTGAAAATACTAAAATACCCCTAAAATAAAAATAAAAATTTTGAACCTTAACCCCCTCACTCTTTCAACTACAATAACATTATTTCTCTCCTTCCACACCCACACCTCACTTTCTTTATATTTCTGTCTTTCTCCTTCCTAATCTCCATCACCACCACCATAGCCACGCACCACCACTACCAGCCTCTATCACCACCATCAAGCACGAGTCTCCACCACCACGAGCTCCTCTCACCACCACCACCAGCTCCCCTTACCACCACCACAACCTCCCCTCACCACCACCACAAGCTCTGGTCACCGCTACCACTTGCTTCCATTGCCTCCTGCTCTCGTCACCACACCACAAGCTCTAGTCACCACCGCCAGTAGCTCTCGTCACCACTACCACAACTTCTAGTCACCACCACCAAGCTCCGTTCACGATCACCACAAATAGCCTGACATGTAGCCTAACCCATTACCATAACCTAAATCCAGTCACCGCCACTGTAGCCGGCCCCGTCACCACATAACTATACCAAACACTCTCCTTTACTCTATATCTCTTTTTACCTTTTTATTAACACTTATGATTTTAATTGGTGATTTGTGAATTAAAAGTTTGATAATGGCGGTTATTAGGTGGTGAAAGGTGTTTTGTGATGGCGGTGGAATGTGGTGGGTCAAAGTCTAGATCAAGGACTTTATGGTAGTGATAACTATGGTAATAGTGGTGGGTGGAGAAGGTCAATGAGAAAGATATCAGCATGAGAGAGAGATAGAGAAAGTGCGTGTGTGTGTGAGTGAGAATGGATATTTTTTTAATTTTTAATTAGCAGGGGTATTTTACTATTTTCTAAGAGAAAATTAATAGAAAAGTTAATGTCATCAGCCTTAATGATTCATTGGATGAAAAAAATGAAAAGTCAAGTGGCATACTAATGTTTTTAAACTTTACGGATGCAAATAGTTAGTTTTGATAAAAGTTAGGAATGCAAATGGTAATTTGTTCTGTCTTTTAATAACTAGCCTAACAACTTGTGTATTACACAAGTTGAAAAAGTTTAATTTAAAATAGAGTTTATAGCATGTATGGTACCTATGTTATATTAAAATTTTATATTTGGTTCTTAAAGTTTAAAAATATCTGAATATGATCCCTAATATGTTTACTTCACCATCTATGGTTTCAAATTTGCTGGTCAACAATTAATAATGTTAAAAATAATAAAAATCACATTTTACCCACATCAACCAACTATTTATTTTACCTTTTAAACTATAATATTATTTTTATTATGGAAAGATTTGTATTCTTCGTTTTCCAATGTCTTTTTAGTTTTTAATATTTTTATTATTTCATTATTAATATGTTTATTATGTAATAAAATACGTTTAAATACGTGAATAAATTTTTAATAACATATTTTATAAAATGTTTGCTTTTTAATGTGCTTAAATCGTATCTTTTTGCAGGATTGAGGTTGGTCACACAACACAATTGTTACCTCTCATAATCACTAAATCATATTCGTTTTGATGATATAGAATCCTGTGAGAGTTGATAATAATACACTAAGTAAACAAGACACAAATAATTTTTCAAGTTACTTATATTTATTTCTTCTCCACTCAAAGTGTTACAAGACTCTATCAAGAAAATGGAATGTGTTATAATAAGAAACTATATATACTACTATCTACAGCCGGTTATACTTTGATGTCAGCTGAAAACTTATGACCAAACAAATACTACATTGTTAAAAGTAAGGTATCTAAGATAAACTACTATCCTAGATAAGGTAATCATGACATGTCCATGACTTATCTTTTGTCATCAACTAAAGTTGGTAACTATACCAACTGATAAAGTATGAATAGTGGAATAAAGTATGATCAACTACATGGGCGTAGAAAAACGTCATGCAGTGTAACACCCCGAATTTAATATTTAAACGAAAGCAAAAGAAAAGTAAATAGAAAGAATAGAAACTTTGCACAAGTGGAAGGGGAAAAAGTGTACAAAGTACAAATCTTATTATTTTAAGATATTAAAAGGCATGGTCGCCCATATCAAGCAAAAAGCTTCTTTGATCTCAGAAGAAGAAGAAGAGAGAGAGAGAGAGCCCGGCTCTAGAGAGAGAAAGAGGAAGAAGAAGCTAAAAAAGGTAACTCTTCTCTTGTTTGAGCTCGGTTTCAGCTGAGTATTGAGTTCTTGACAGAAGTTCTGGTTGTTTAGAGTTTACTTTCGGGATTCAAAGAGTTGAATCGAAGTGGGTCTTGAACTGGAAGAGTGCTGCTCAAAAGTTGCTCAAGGTGAGTTTCTAGAACCCCTCTTTTACTGATTTTCAAATGATTTGGGGCTATTATGCATACGATGTAAGCATCTTTTAAAGAAACCATGGATTTACAGCTTTATGTTCGAATGTTGTATGTATGTATGCATGTTATAGTGTTGATTATAGAGATGATGTTTACGTGCTTAGATGGTCTTAGTATGTTAGATCTGCGTTTGGGTATGATTAGAATGATAGTCGGGTGAAATTGGTAACATAGAAAAGATTTCTGAATGTTTGATGAACATGAAGAGTGGTTCATGTGCCTAAACAGTGGCCCATGCGCCCAGCATGAGTGGCCAAACGCCTAAGTGTTGGCCATGCGCCTAAGTGTTGGCCATGCGCCTAAGAGTGGTTCATGTGCCTGAATAGTGGCCCATGCACCTAGCATGTTGGCCGATGCGTCTAAGTATTGGCCATGCGCCCAAGTGTTGGTCATGCGCCCAAATAGTGCCCACGCACCCAAGTGATGGAACGGCTAAGTATGGACCATGCGCCTAAACAGTGCTCATGCGTCCCAGTGAAAGAAACGGCCAAGTATGGACCATGCGCCTAAACAGTGACCATGCGTCCCAGTGAAAGAAACGGCCAAGTATGGACCATGCGCCTAAACAGTGCCCATGCGTCCCAGTGAAAGAAACGGCTAAGTATTGGCCATGCACCTAAACAGTGCCCATGCGCCCAAGTGCTTGAAACGACTAAGTGTTGGTGATGCGCCTGAACAGGGTAGAAACGCCCAAACAGTGCCCATGCGCCCAGACTGTTTTACACTTAGATTTTTATGCTCATGCGCCTGGAAGGACCCATGCGCCCACTTTGGACTTAAGGTTTTCTAAGTGATTTTTAAGGGGTAAAATGGGGAGATAGGCCTGGTTATGATGAGATGGCTTATGTTTGATGTGTGTCATGCATGTATGATGTGCCTGTATTGGTGATGGTGTATGTTTATGTATATGTATGTTCCTTACTTTATATGTATGTCTTCCCTTGGCTTTGCGTTGAACGTTAATGAATGTAATGAAAGTATTATGCAACGTAAAGTGGAAGATAATGAAAAGAGGAACATAATGAATGCATGCATTAATGAATAAAGAGAGAAGTATAGATAGGCTTGGAATCAATATGTACAGAGGTGCACGACTCTTAATGCCTTGAGCTCTACCACGTGAGGTTCAGCAAATTCTAAAGTGTGCATGCAAGGGTTCCAATCTTTGGGACTAACCTTCAGAGGTGTTACCCATTTCTATAGGGGTGTTACCCATTTCTATGGGGGTGTTACCCATTTCTATGGGGGTATTGTTATCCACTTCGGTGGGGGTGTTGTTACCCAAGTTATGTGTAACTTCGGGGGTGTGGCATAAGGCCAAGCATAGTTATGAGGTGAGCGACTCTGTGTTGCAACAGACTCGACAGAGGTCTTTGACCATGAGAAGAGATATGAGGTGAGCGACTCTATGTTGCAACAGACTCGGATGGAGTTCAATCTCTGTGATTGATTCATATGGGATCTTTATCGCGTATCCCAGTGTTGTGTCAGTCTTACGACATAAGTCAGGGGTTGTGAGCAGGCCCCGGCACAACATCAGCTTTCGAGCATGAGTCGGGGATATTGCAAGAGACAAGATTCGAGTGATAAAGAGTAATGAACGAAAGATCATGTACGAAAGAACGAACATATGAATGAACGTAAATGAATTATCGTAATAAAGTACTCAACAGGATCCTTGTTATTCGACCTCAGTAATCGTGGCTGAGTGCCACGAAGAGGGTAAAGTCTGACCGGATCTAGAAAGAGAAGTGAATGATAATGTATTACGTAGAATGAACAAAGTTAATGAACATAATGACGAAGATAATAATGATATTATCTGTATGTACGTATGATGCATGATCACGAACAGTTGTAAAGTATAGTATGTTTTGAAATAAAGCAAAGAACGATTTTAACAGAGAGAAGTATTTTATTATTAAAACTAGAACTCACTCAACGTCGCTAACTTTTGTATGCATGATAGTTGACAGGTATATGTTGATGCTGAGGAGTTGCAGGCATGGATACATAAGCTACTGGGAGCATTTTGAGGCTGGCATCTGTATTTTGACATGTCTTGTATTTTGAGATAGAAACAAATGTTGTAAATGACATGTTTTTAGTTATTAATGAATGTTTTAAATTCCGCTGCAAAATAATGTACATTTTATAATGTTTTAAGTGTAATGAATGACCAACTATGAGGTGCCCGGGTACTAGGCCTTAGAAGTTGGTATCAGAGCAAAAGTTTAAGTGAATTGGGTAAATATTTTGAAAAATCTAATCTTAAACTGAGAATGAGACTAAAAGGAAAAGGGATACTAGTCCTAGTTGCTACGTTCCTGCAGGTAAAGGTTTTATGTAAACGTTTTATGTAAGTTATTGTTAACCGACATTATGTGCGCATGTTATGTGGCTTGTGTGCTATTGTGTAGATTTAGATACTGATGTAGTCAGGATAGGAAATGCTTGGGGTATGAAGAGTAAAGTAAGTGGCTAATCACAACTGGCCACTGTAATTAGGGACTTACTATACTTGACATAAACTGAGTTATTACCTTGAATGACCGCGTTAGTGTTTGAATCTTATAGTGTGTTAGAAGATGGTTGGCGGCAGATCTTCGAAAGCTTCACGAGGTGGAGGTGGTGGTGGACGTGGTGCTGAACCACGGGTCACAAGAGGAAGGTCTAGGGCTGAAGGAGCAGCCCATGAGGAACCCGAGACCCCTCATCAGAGGGCGGTGATGAGAATGCTAATCAGAGAGCCTCGATGAGAGAGGCAGTCAGGAGGAGCGCATCAGGTCATGCAGACGATCCTACCATCTGTGGTGACCGAAGTTATAAAGGTTGTTAGAGACGAGGGGAGACATGAAGGGGGTAGACCTTCGGGCGAAAGGAGACGACCGAGACTGAAACGGTTTTCTTCAATGACGAAGAGGCCGGAGGCGGCACAAGGCTGTAATTATGGGGCTTTTTGATGGGTTTGATAGAACACAAAATAACAAGCTTAACCTTTTAAACTTTCTAAAAAACGCAGCAGAAGTATAGCATTATAACATGTTTATAAACTAAAAATTTCATGTTCTTAATGGTGTTTTAAGATGGAAAAACAAACCCAAATCAAAAGGATCTTTAATATGTGAATAAGCAAACTATATAAACACATAAAATATTCATAATGTGACAACCAAACAAGCTGCCAAACTACCTCCTTCCAGCAGCTAAATCGACCAAGACAAGGAGGATGATGAATGCTCAAAATCTCGGCCAAAACTCCAAGGAAGGAGCCCTCAAGCTTGTATACTGTAAGGATTCCTTAAGTCTGATGCAACCCAAACATCCAAAGTGTCTTAGCAACATGCACTAAGTACTGAAGTGAAGAATGCTTCGGAAGTTTTACACAATACATTAGAAAACATTCTAAGTGTAAAATCTTCCGAATCAAGACCAATATCTCCGAAGCCAAACGTGAAGTCTTCCGAAGCTTCAAGAGACAAAGTCTTCCGAAGCTTCACCCTATGAAGACAGATTTCTTCTGAAGACTTTTAGTACACATGCTTTATCTGATGTACTGTTCCATAAAGCACCTTTTCCGTTGCGTCTCTGATAAGTCACCAACTTACAAGAGTTGGTGAAAAGGTCCATGCTTTTGGTAACTGTACATTGAGGTCTTGAGTCTGAACTTTCCACTTTATGTACTTTATCCTTTTGTAATGTATAAGGATGTGAGCTATGGCATATCATAGTCACAAGGTCAAAAGGCAGATATGCCTTTTGATTCTACAATTGATTTTGTTAGTGTCTAGTCAATTGTATCCAGCTAGCTTTCATAGTATAGCCGGCTGTAGGTTGTAGTATAAGTATTTCAAGTTTCTTGTATCTTTAACATACTTTGTAACACTTGTAAAAGAACTTGAGAAAGCAATATACTGCATCCTTGAAAACCATATTCTCCTGTTCTGTCTCTTGCTTTACTTGTGTTCTTAGTATCACTTTTGGTTAACCCAGTTTACTGTTTGATTAGAGTTTAGATAATCTCCTCATTGTGTTGTTGTGTTGTAATTGTGTTCAAACCCTTGAACGATCCTGCAATTGGTATCAGAGCATTCAGGCTCTTGATATAAGATCTAACCATCTTAAGATCTCTCACACACACAAAAACTAAACTCTCAAATGGCTTCCATCTCAAAGACTGATATGGAGACTGGAACCATGAACAAATCCCCACTGATCACTCTTGATGATTTTGACACCTGGTGCATGAGGATGGAAGGCTTCATCAGGTCTCTTGACTCAAGAATGTGGGAATCTGTGAAAATGGACCTTTCATACCCAGCACCCCCTCTGCTACTGGTGCTGGTATGATTCCTAAAGATATGGCCAACTACTCAGATGAAGATAGAAAAAGAGTAGAGATTGACAGGAAGGCCATGACTGCTCTTCAGACTCTCTCCCAAACTCTGTATACAGAGGTTTTAAAAAGTGCAAAACAGCTAAACAGCTGTGGGATGCACTGAAGATGATGTATGAAGGTCCTCTGAAGCCAAGGAGAACAAGAAAGATCTTTTGAAGCAGCAGTTTGAAAATTTCACCTTTAAAGCAGGTGAAACCATGACCCAACAATACTTCAGGTATGTTGAGATTGTGGATACCCTAGTGGATGGAGGAGTTCCTCTTGAGAACAGAGACATTGTAAGGAAGTTCATGTCCTCACTTCCTAGGCAATGGACACACTATTGTGTGGTGATCAAGAGGACTGAGAACCTTAAAACTCTTACTTGACAGAGTTATATGGGATTCTCAGTGGATACCAGATGGAGATGAACATACAAGGTTCATCTGGCAACTCCAACAATCAAATGGGTTCAGCCCTTCGTGTGGTTGAAAGGGACAGCATAGAACCCCAACATCATCTCATATGCTACCCTGACAACTCACAAAAGGGTCCTTTCATCACCTTCCCGGAGACACCAAGGGAAAACTTTACTCAAGGAAGTCCATTCCAAGAGACAAGTTCTTCTCAAGCCTTATGTCTACTGATGAAAGCTGTGGGAATTATCTCTTCACTCTTAAAGACCTGGACTGTATTCATCCAGATGACCTGGAATACATGGAGATAGTTCAACAGATGGCTCTCTTCACTCACAGAGCCAAGAAGTTCTACAAGAGAACAGGAAGAAGATTTCCAAGCAATGCTACCAGTGGAAAGTTTGGGCTGGATAAAAGCAAAGTTAAGTGTACAACTGTAACCTATGGGTCACTTTGCTAGGGAGTGTAAGGCACCTAAAGCAAATGGGGGCCAAACACCACCCAGACCAAACTACACTGACAAAGCTCCTCAGTCTGAGAAGCCTAAGCAACATGCTGCTGTTGCTGTTGAAGAAGGAGGCTTGACTGGAGTTTTCAGGTGGAAGATGCTTCTCCAAACCAAGCACTGATGGCTGACCATGATGAAGCCAAGGTATTGGAACATCTCTATACTCCTGAATGCATTGCTAAAGTGAATAGATACAGGTCCTACAACTTAGAGATGAGATCCGATCTTTAGTCATTAAACATATTAAAATCTGATTTTAGAAAGTTGAAAATGATTACAAGTTAAAATAGAGATTTGGAGAACCATTTCAGTACTAAAACATGAACATACAGATTTTAGAACTCAATCCAAGATCTCATAACTAAATTGACTGAGTGCCAGGCTGAGCTTGTGATCAGCAAAGCCAAGGCAGAGAAAAGTGTTCTTGAAGAAGAGACCTTCAAACATGATATCCTCATCCCTGCATAACAAAGTGTGCTATCAAAATAGACAGGGACTAGGATCAAATGAGATAGCTCCTCCACACACAATCTTGTCTGTAAGATATCCTAGGTGTGGAACTTGTGAAGATGAGCTTCTCTCATAGATCCTATTAGTAAGGATGATGAAGAAGTGATAGTGAAGAATTCCTCTGAGAAGAGTGAAGAAGAGGATTCTTCCAAGGCCACTATCCTTCTGAGGATAAGAAATCATCTGTGATGACCAAGTCCAAAAGAAGAACTTGATCAGGAAGAGCAAAAGGAAAGCAAAGAAGGCTCAGAAATCAAGGCTACTTTTGATGCTAAGCAGAAACAAGTTTTTATCTCTACAGGTTTCAAAGTAGTAAGGACTGAAGACATAACCAAGACTCCTCATCTAAGAGTCCTGGTTCATGTTCAATCATCTCAAGCAAAGGAGAAGACTAAGCTGCTATGTACCACTGCTGCACCGCCTGGACCATCAACTCCAAGAACAGTTCACAGCCCAAAAGAATTGTCTCAGCATCTACCAAGATGAAGGTGGAGAAGGGATGTGACCAAAGCCAGTCTTGCTCTCAAAAGGAGACTCTTTTGAAGAAGAAAATGTGATGTGTCATGTGTGAAAATACTTCTCACATTGCTAACGATTGCCCATACAATCCTAGAAGTACCATCCACATGACCAATACAAAGACTTCAAAGAATCTCAAGAAGTCTCAAGCTTCGAGAGGAAAGTCTGTTTCCTTCAGAAGCTCCAAATCAAAGAAGAAGTAATGGAAAATTACCTTCGAATAAAATTGGTCTCGGAAGAAGGAGTTTTCCGAAGCACTGAAGTCTGCTGCAGTGACTGCAGAATCTTCCGAAGGTTCAGTCATCAAAACCTGTGAAGTTCCAAAAGCTTCATGGTTTTGAAGGTCAAGTCCAAGTCCAAAGGTGGTGTGGAAGTCTAAGAAAGACCAAATGACTGAAATTTCTCCATCAACAATAGCTGAAGATCCTCACAGTACAACCATGGATCTTTACTGTTGCATTACCTTCTATTACACTTACTGAGCCCAAGACAAGTACGGCTTGGGTTTCCAAATGTAACTAATCATTTTCTTTGTGCAGGAACAGCTCAAGACAAACAGAAACGTCTGGATAATTGACAGTGGCTGTTCCAGGCACATGACAGGCAATAGGTCTCTACTCCATAATTTTGAGAGAATTGATGGAGGACCAGTTGCTTTTGGAGGATATGAAGGTGGTTACATTTCTGGAAGGGGCAAGGTCACAAATGGTAAGCTCAGCATTGAAAAGGTAACTTTGTTAAGGAGCTTGGGTACAATCTTCTGAGTGTATCCCAATTTTGTGATCAAAGACATAACATGCTCTTTACTGAGCATGATGCATTGTTCTCAAGCCTGGTGTGGTCATTCCTCATGAGCACATCCTGCTCAGAGCCCCTAGAAAGGGAACATGTACAAGATGGATTGTCAGAACACATCTCCCCTGGAGAAGTTTCATGCTTTCTATCTAAGCCAATAGTGATGAGTCTTTCCTATGGCATAAAAGAATGTGCCATGTAACTTTAAAACATGAATAATTGATTAAGCATGATCTGGTAACTAGAATGCCAAAGAAAGAGTTTACAAGTGATGATCTTTGTGTTGCATGCCTGAAAGGGAAGCAACATAAGGCATCCCATAAGCCTAAGGAAATGACTCCATCACTACACCCCTACACTTGTTACATATGGATCTCTTTGGCCCCACCAGTGTAATGAGTTTAGGAAGGACCTTATACTGTCTAGTGATCACAGATGATTTTACAAGATTCACTTGGGTCCTCTTCCTTAGAACTAAAGATGGACTCTTGAGATTCTAAAGAATTCATCTTAAAGATTGAGAATCAATGTGATCACAAGGTCAAAACCAAAAGATGTGATCAAGGAACTGAATTCAAGAACCAAATCCTTGATACATTTTATGATGAAAAGGTATTACAAGACGATACAGTGCTCCCAGGACTCCTCAGCAAAACGGAGTTGCTGAGAGGAGAAACAGGACACTTATTGAAGCTGCAAGAACTATGTTGTCTGACTCTAAACTGCCTATCCCTTCTGGGCAGAGGCAGTTAATACTGCTTGCTATGTGCAAAACAGAGTTTTAGTAGTTAAGACACATGGTAAGACTCCTTATGAACTTTGGCACAAGAGGAAACCTTTCATTGGTTTTCTCAGGTCATTTGATGTCCCTGCACCATCTTGAATACCAAAGATCAGTGCCAAGTTTGCTGAGAATCAGACGATGTACACTTCATTGGATACTCTTCCAAGCTAAAGCTTATAGAGTATCCAATCTCAGAACTAGAATTATTGAGGAGTCAGCCAATGTGACTTTCAATGAGCACACACCCAGTGTGGCTGGTTCTGGTCCGGATTGGCTATTTGATCTTGATTTAGTTACCAACTATTTTAATAAATCTTGTGAGCATGTTTCAGGATCTGCAGAAAATTTAAATACAGGTGATCCTGATCCAAGATTTGAGCTAGGAAGACCTTCAACTCACACACCTTCAGCTCTAGTTGAAACTACTTCAGCAAATGAGGTTTCTATCATCATAACAATGACAAATCCAGCTGATACATCTGGCATGCCTTCAATTCCAGCTCAGAGGCTTCTCAACCAGATAAAGACACCTCAATTATAGAAGACAACAATGGTGATGGTGATAGTGATCAAGAATTTCTGATGCTAATACCCATACCATAGATGACAACATCATGATGTCACACACTAATTGGATCAAGTTAATCTGATGTGGGATAATGTGGAGGATCAATCTTCAAGACCAGATCTAAATTTCTCATTTGGATCTATCTCAACACTTGCTGTGATCCTCAGCTAAGGATCCACAAGTCTCATCCTACCACAAACATCATTGGAGATGTTATCTCCGGGGTAAAGACAGAGGGCAAACCCATGAAGCAAATGTTGTCTTCACTCTTGTTTTCTATCCCAGTTAGAGCCAAAGAAAGTTGAGGAGGCTCTAAAGGATGGAAGTTGGGTTGAAGCTATGCAACAAGAGCTGCTTCAATTCAAAAGGCAGAAAGTTTGGAACCTTTGTCCTCTTCCTCATGGGAAGACTACATTGGAACCAAATGGGTTTTTAGGAATAAGAAGGATGATAGAGGAATCATCATCAAGAACAAGGCAAGACTAGTTGTTCAAGGATACACACAAGAAGAAGGGATTGATTACACTGATGTCTTTGCTCCTGTAGCACGACTAGAAGCCGTTAGGATATTCCTGGCATTTGCTGCATCCAAGAATTTCAAAGTCTATCAACTTGATGTAAAGTGTGCTTTCTTATATGGAGTGATTGATGAGGAGGTTTATATCAAACAACCACCTGGTCTTGTAGATCCTGATCATCCTGATTATGTCTGCAAGCTTGACAAAGCTCTTTATGGCTGCATCAGGCATCCAGGAAGTGGTATGAGACACTGTCTGAGTATCTCTGTACATGGATACAGGAGAGGTACTATAGATGGAACTCTCTTCATCAAAGGACAAGGAAAAGACATTCTGCTAGTTCAAGTATATGTGGATGACATCATCTTTGGTTCAACCATTCAAAGCTCTGCAAAGATTTTGAAAAGCTGATGAAAGACAGATTTGAAATGAGTTCAATGGGAGAACTCAACTTCTTTCTGGGAATTCAAGTGAAGCAGGTTGAAGATGGCATCTTTATAAGTCAGTCAAAGTATGTTCAAGATATACTCAAGAGATTCAACATGACTTATTGTAAGATTGCTAAGACACCCATAGCCAGAAACCACTCCCTTGGTCCAGATCTTGAGGGGAGTGTGTAGATGAGCACTTATACAGGGCTATGATTGGGTCTCTTATGTATCTTACATCTAGCAGGCCTGATATCATGTTTGCTACATGTATTTGTGCAAGATATCAAGCAAACCCTAAGATGTCTCACTTAATCACTGTGAAAAGGATTTTAAGATACCTCAAAGGTGCTTCAACACTTGGTCTATGGTATCCAAAGAATCCTAATTTCAATCTCTATGCCTATACAGACAGTGATTATGGTGGTTGCAACATGACTGCAAAGTCTACATCTGGGGGATGTCAATTCCTTGGTGGAAGGGTTGTCCTCATGGCAATGCAAGAAACAATCCTTGTGTCTGCATCAACTGCTGAGGCTGAATACATTGCTGCTGCAAGCTGCTGTGCTCAAGTGCTTTGGATTCAAAATCAGATGCTAGACTATGGATTTAACTTCAAAGAGACTCCTATCCACATAGACAACAATAGTGCTATCTCTATCACTGAGAACCCTGTGCAGCACTCAAGGACCAAACACATCAACATCAGGTATCATTTAATAGGAGATAACTATGAAAAGGGATTAATTAAACTAGTCAAAGTTCACACAGATGAACAATATGCTGATCTGTTCACAAAAGCTTTTGATGAACAGAGATTTAAGTATCTGATATCAGCTATTGGGATGATTAACTTTGAGTAGACTTTTTCTTAAAACTAATTCTAATTATTTCTTTTTAAAAAAAATATGTGTGTCCTAAGTTGTCTAGTTCATCACTTTCATAAGCTCATGTTTTCTTTGAATGTAAAACTCTTTTTGAAGACTTTCCTTAGATTCTTGAAAATTTTCTGATAGTTCGGAAGATAACGTTTTACCTTCGGAAGAAAAATATGTCTTCAAAGACTGTCTCATTGATTTTACCTTCAGGAAGAAGTCAAAATTATCTTCCGAAGCTTAAAATTCTTAACTTAGACACTTATTCATTTTTAAGGACTTTTTCCTTCCGAAGCAAATTAACCTTCGGAAGCTTTGTTCATTCTTATACAAAGCATCCAAGAGTTTATCTCTTCCGAAGCATAAATCTCAAGACTCTCAGGAAATTCTTCCGAAGCCATTTTAGCTTCGGAAGCTTTTTCAATCAAAACTTCCGAAGACAAATTCCCTTCGGAAGCTTTTCGAATTCCAAGAAAACTACTTTTTGAGCAAAAAGGTAAACTACTTTTTCAGAGGTGGGACCGACATACGAATTTCAAAGTTTATCCTCTTTTATTAAACTTTATCTGAAATCCTTCTCTCTCAAATAAACCCAACGGTTTCCCCACTTCTATCATCTGCTTTTCTTCCAAACCTAAAACCAAAGCTTTCTCTCTGAAATTTCTTTCCCATTTTTTCTCTTCGTCTCTGAGCTACCTCACAATGGCTGACCTTGCTCACAGAAATGATCCTAACTTTGCCATGCAGCTACACAGACACATAATCAGGTTGCTCTATTATGCTCTGACAAAGATCCTCATTTTTAGAGGTTTGCCGTTTTTGTCTTTGTCTCACTACTTCTCCCTAACCATTGATCCTCTCTATATGAGGATCACTTGCTTGAATTCTGGAAGACCTGCCAAGAGGTCATTATGGATGAGGAGAAGGCACTGTCTGCCACAGTGTAGGGGAGAACAATCTTCATCACTCCGGCCATCATCAACCGACATCTTCAGTGGATGATGAAGAAGGTGAAGTGTTCTTCCCAAAGGAAGCGGTTAATCATTCCTTCAAGCAGATGGGCTATGAAGGAGATTTCTCTGTAAAGACCTACAGGAAAGGGAAGGTCTCATCCCAGTGGAAATACCTGCTCCATGTGGTTATCCACAGCTTATCAAACAAGCATGGTATTCACAATTTGTTTATACTAATTTACTTGCAAACTTAGACTCCTTAGAATACTACATGTTTCCTAGATATGTTCAACACATTCTCAACTGTGAACTGGGCTCACAGTTGAGGGAAACAGTAATATTCTTAAATTGGGACAGATGAAGCCCGGCATCTTTAAAATTATGAAGAAGCCAACTGTAGGCTTCTCAGGGGTAGAAACAGCCCTAGTCCAAAAATGTTAGAGCTCATTGCTCAAGGTGACAACGTAGAAGTCCAAGCTAGTGTTGAACCCACACCTACTGCTCTCCAACCCTCTACACAACCTCAAATATCCATCACCTACAAAGAAAATCCAACGAACCCCTGCTCAGACTATTCAGTCTGTGGAGGCCCCCATATACTCACCAATACAGGAAGAAGTGGATACTGGAGCTCCCACTTCTCCTGAGGAGCAGACCACTCCCATTGTTTCAAGAATCAGTGATGAGGTTCCTCATGCTCACACTGATGAGCTCACTAGCCCAACAGCCTTAAGCCTTCACTCTGAGTCAACACTCAAGTGAACAACCTTTAGGGGACAGCTACCATCCCCAGCCTTTGGATCTCAACAAACCAATTCCCAACCTATCCTTCTATACTGATGAAGACTTAGGATTCGGTGTGTACCATGAGTCTCTCTTCTCATCCCCTACTCAAAGAGAGACGAGTACCTCTGACTCTCCTCAGTCTATCCCACATCAGTCACCTATTACTGAGGTGGACACTTCTGAACTAGTTCCGGATGTCCATATGGAAGAGGCTCTCACTTTTGAAAGTGATTACATCATTCAGACCTCAACCATGGCAACTCTGCCCTCTGGCATCTCAACTGAGGCTGCCAGTGAGCAGAGGAAAACCAGCAGCCAAGAAACTCAAGTGGTGGTGAGCGAGAGGATTTTGGTCCAATCATCTCATCCCCCAGTGATTCTTCTGATGAAGATGAGGGGAACTTGAGACTAAAGGTGCAGAAATTGTCAAAAACATGCACCTATTTAGTCTCTAAGGTCAGCCACTTGGAATCTCAGGTGACTACCTTACAAAACAGGGTCAATGATCAGCAACTTCAGATTTCAAATTTGAAGGAAAAACTAGCTGAGAGACCTTTAAGGAGAGCTCAACCAGGAACACAAGAACCTGTGGAAGTGACTGATTTATCCTCCAGGGGTGATGCTACCAAAAAGGGGAGAAAGTTATCACAACACAGAACCTGGGAGTTCTTCAAAGAGAATGGACATAGAGGACTCACCATCCTCACTTGCTGTTGTGCATTCTCAGCAACTTCCTCAAACTCACATTAATGTGGACTCTATAGACTCTATCATCAGGAGTCTCTTTGAGGAAGGTATACCAAGGGCTGTCTCATCTCCACCACATGGAACTGGCAACTACATCATCAGATGGAGGTATGATGATGACAGAAGAGCCCTCATACTTCACAGAGTTCAAGGCCAACAAGAAGTCTTTCAGTTCCAAAGCCTGAGCTTCTATGAAGGACTGGATTTAGTCAACATGCCACTTGTCAATCCAAGCAAATCTAGACAAGCTGACAGGCTGGCTCAAAGAATCCAAGACAGGATCCTTGCAGAGTTCTCTCTAAGAAGGAGACTTAGGCAATCAGGCAATGTCATCGGTCAACTGGATGTTCAGGTGGACCCTAAGATTAGTTTCATACGGGAAACCTTGGCTGAAGGCCCAGTGGCAGAACCTGAGACCCTTGTCTCACCATCAACAACTGCTGCAGAGGTCCAAACTCCATCTAAGACACCTGCTGGTGAAGGTGTTTCTCAGCCTCTCTCTGGCCGGAGCATGGAAGCTACACCAAGCAATGAAGGCCAAGGCTCAATCCACCCTGAGTCACAAAGGTCTGTTGGTGACAAAGGGAAAAGGATAATGACTCCTGAGGAAATTGAGGAGGAAGAGAGAGAGAGAGGAAAAGGAGGCTAAGGGAGAAAGTTCTTCTGGTCATCTAAATTCATGCAAGCTGCAATCAGGGCTGCCCCCAGACCAAATACTAAAGATGATGAGTTAAGGGCAGTCAGGATTACCTAGTTACAGACCAGAACTATGATGTTGATGAAATCATCTCCCTCCCCTTAGAAGAGTTGAATGAAATGGCTGACATGGAAGTGTCAAGAGAGATAAAGGAGAAAGAGGATGCAAGGTTACTTCTCCAATTCAAAGAGGAGAAGAGACAGAAAAGACTTTACAAGCATACTCCCACTCTCTCTCCAGTTCAAGAAGTCCTGCACAGGAAGATGTGGCTCCACAAGAACCTCAGGTAGATAAAGAAGAGGATAGAATCAAAATGATAAACTACCTGAGTGGCACAGGCTTCTATCAGGCAAATGCACTTCTTCCCCTGTCCTATGACTTCATTGAGTTCGAGTACTTAAAGCAACTTGAGCTTGAGCTAGTCATAGAAAGAAAAACAACCAAAAGGAAGCTAAGGGAAGAAGCTGCAAAGTCAAGAGCCATCATTCAAAAGAAGGCAAAGAAGTCTGCTGACAGACAAAGAATGATGAGCTTCTTGAAGTCATATGGATTCTCCGGAAGGAGACTTGGTCCCATGTCTCTATCTACAATGGATGAGCATATAAGGGTGATCAAGCAGAAGATTAAAAGTGGTGAATTGATTGACTTGCACTCTCTTCCAAGTCAAGTCCCACCTGAAGTGAGGTCAAGTTTGAACAACCAAAGACACCTGAACCAGAACCTCCAGCTGAGCCTCAGCAAACTTCATCTTCTGATCCAAGACAGGGTCAAACTCCCTCTCCTTCTGAACCTGTGAGGGAGGAACACCCAACTGAGAAAGACACTGATGATCAACATGGTGCTGCAGACCAGTCTTCTTAGTTAAAGACATTAAAGAGGAAGAAGAAAATGGCTTCTAAACCAAAGACTATAAAGAAGAAGCCAAAGTCATCTACCTCTACACCCCAGGCTGAATCAGATCAACCCGAGGAAGTGCATGATGAGGCAACCCAATCAACTCCTATGCAAGTGGCTCCTCTAGCAACTGAGACACCTATCTTGTCCTGGACTTATTCTACCAATCCAGAAAGATGGCATGCTGTCAGAGATCAAGGTGTTGAGAATGTCTACTCCTGGCAAGACATAATTAACTTACCTCTGCATGATCTCTTTGAAATGAGAAGATACTATGAGAGTCTTGATGATCCTGACCACCAAATGAAGAAAGGAATGGTCTTGATTGTACTGAAGACTACCAACATCTGAATATCTTCTAAGTGTTTTGGTAGTATCAGCCTAGGGGGAGTTTGTAAGGATTCCTTAAGTCTGATGCAACCCAAAACATCCAAAGTGTCTCAGCAACATGCACTAAGTACTGAAGTGAAGAATGCTTCGGAAGTTTCACACAATACATTAGAAAACATTCTAAGTGTAAAATCTTCCGAAGTCAAGACCAATATCTTCTGAAGCCAAACATGAAGTCTTCCGAAGCTTCAAGAGACAAAGTCTTCCGAAGCTTCACCCTATGAAGACAGATTTCTTCCGAAGACTTGTTAGGAAGAATCAACACCAAAACCAACCAAAATCGCTCTCAAAAATTCTTTATCCTGGTGCTCCTGGCCGTAGCTTTTAGAGAGAGAGAGCCTCCTTTTTGGTGTTCTTGCATGTATTAAATGATGAGTTAGTGGTGTGCAAGAGTAGTGAAGACTTGTGTGTTTCAAGGACACAAAGGTCCAATAAGAATTAAGGGGGGAGGGTGGCCAAGGTTTTAAAAAAAGGTTTCCCTCTTAAATTTTATCACACATTATGTATGTTAACTAGTCCTCTTACTAGACATATACAACTAACCTTTTAATTGTATAATCTATGCACACCCATTATTAATTTGTAATGTTATCTAACTTATTTAAAGAACATTATAAATAATATTATTGAACAAAATATCCTAATAAAGTGTTCCATCTCATATGCAACTTGTTTAGAAAACCCATTTTCTAAATTAGTGTAAATATTTAATTGCATGATCATATCATCAATAAATATTAATTGGTGTTTGCTAAGCTTGTTATTGGGTATAACCTACTTGGATCATAACGTACTAACCACATCAATATTCTAAGTGTCTTGGGCACACAGATCCTACAATCTCTCACTTGCCCAAGATTCATAGAAGATTGATGCAAGCAGTAAATACCGCCTAACAACGGTTTACTACCCTTAATACGCATGACTTATAGCCATTCAATAACATCATCCCTTTCAAGTACCCTACTTGAAATGATTTAGGTGAATCAATCATCTATCCTTTTGTTACAGATGTCATGTTAAATCCAAGGACACAGAATGATCATTCCTTGTTGATTTAACTTAATCAGGCCTTAGACATCTAACTCTCAACAAATAAGAGGAACAAATTCCATCTTGACTACATACGTTTCTCACAAACACCTCGTGTCATACCTGAACATACCCTTATGTGCTGTCCACTATTTCAGGACAGTGAAGAATTAGCTCAAGGTATAATACTTGGTGAATATCAAAACCCAATATGTATCTCAGGTCGGAGGATACCAAATGATATTCTCCTTTACTCAAATTTACTTATGATCAATCAATAAGATTCCATGTAGTAAAATTTGAGATGCGGGTTAGTCCAATATTTGTATCCCACAAATATCTATGAACCTTGGTAGCAACCCATTGCTCTATATTCATCCTTATGAATATCAACCAATCCAAGTTCATAATAATCTTACCCTCACACTTGTTCCCACAAGTATGAACGACTACGGACATTTAGAGTAAACAATTTACTCATGGATTAAACATGCTAAATTGGAACATTAATTGAAACATTATAACCAAATAATTTTATTCAAATAATAGAGAGTTCCACATATCCAAATACAAAATTACAGATCAAATCCAATCACTAGAATATCGAAGTCCCATGGCACAAGTATGACCTTCATGCTTTGCCTTTTCAAGGAGCTTCGTGAGAGGATCCGCAATGTTCTGATTCGTGTGAACTTTGCGAATACATATCTTTCCCTTTTCAACTTCATCTCGTATGTAGTTGAATCTCCGCTCAATGTGCTTTGTCTTTTGATGAGCACGAGGTTCCTTGATTTGAGCAATCGCACCCTCGTTATCACAAAAGATCTTTAGGGGGTCCTGAATGGAAGGGACAACCCCCAGATTGGCAATGAATTTCTTCAACCATGCAGCTTCTTGAGCTGCCAATGAGGCGGCGACGTATTCTGATTCTGTAGTTGATAGAGCCACCATATCCTGCTTGGAGCTCTTCCAAGAGACCGCTCCTCCATTCAGAATGAAAATATATCCCGATTGTGACCGAGAATCATCACGATCGGTTTGGAAACTCGCATCCGTGTAACCTTTTACAACGAGTTCCTCATCACCAGATCCATAGATTAAGAACATATCTCTTGTCCTCCTTAGGTACTTAAGTATGTTCTTAACAGCCATCCAATGACTGTTTCCAGGATTTTGCTGGTAAAGACTTGTCATGCTTAAGGCGCATGACACGTCCGGTCGAGTGCATATCATTGCATACATGATGGATCCAATAGCAGATGCGTATGGGATGGCCTTCATTTTATCTTGCTCATCCTTTGAGCTAGGACATTGAGTCGTACTCAATATCGTTCCTCTTTGAATAGGTACGGTACCTTTATTAGAGTTCTCCATCTTAAACCTTTTCAAGATCTTATCAATGTATGTACTTTGATTCAAACCAATCAACCGCCTTGATCTATCCCTATAGATCTTTATTCCCAGAATATAGGCGGCTTCCCAAGATCCTTAATGAAAAAACAACTTCCAAGCCAGGTTATTACACCTTCCAAGGTGGAATGTCATTTCCAAATAGTAGTATGTCATCAACATACAATACTAGGAAAGTTATTGTGCTCCCACTAGCCTTCTTATACACACAAGCATCATTAGTGTTTTTGATGAAGCCAAATTTGTTTACCTCCTCATCAAAATGATGATTCCAGCTTCTCGATGCTTGTTTCAATCCATAGATTGATTTCTTTAACTTGCATACTTTATTAGGATGTTTTGGATCGACAAAACCTTCAGGCTGAACCATATAGACATCTCCTCAAGATATCCATTTAGGAAAGCGGTTTTGACATCCATTTGCCAATCTCATCTCATAATCATATGAGCACTATGGCAAACAATATCCTTATAGACTTTAGCATCGCAACAGGTGAGAAAGTTTCATCATAGTCAACCCCTTGAGTTTGAGTGGGACCCTTTGCTACAAGTCTAGCTTTATAATATCCAAGTTTCCATGCATATCGGTTTTCTTCTTGAAAACCCACTTGCTTCCAACTACTTTGGAATTAAGAGGCGGTAAAACAAGTTCCCAAACTTGATTTTCATACATGGATTGCATCTCTATGTTCATGGCCTTGAGCCATTTGTCACAATCCGAATTGGACACTGCATCATGGTATGTGGTTGGTTCATCTGAATCTACCACATAACATCCATCCATGAAAAATCCGTATCTTTCAGGTGGATTACTAGTTCTACCACTTCTGCGAATGTTTTGTGTGTATTGATCAACCATTTGATCATCTTCAACATCCTCATGTTGAGTGCTAGTTTCAACCAAACGTGCATCGGGTTGTGGTTCTTGATCCTCCTCAAGATCCAGTGTTCTACTGCTAGTTCCTTCCATAAGGAACTTTGCCTCTAAGAACTCACTCTTTCTGGCAACAAACACCTTTTGTTCTAGTGGATCATAGAAATAATATCCCATAGAATCTCTAGGGTATCCAACAAAGATACACTTGGTGGATCGGACTTCCAATTTGTTTAGGGTGGGAGTCTTAACGTAAGCCTCACAGCCCCAGACCCTTAAGTATGATAGGGATGAAACTCTTCCATGCCATATCTCAAAAGGTGTCGTTTCCACCTTTTTGGTTGGGCCATATTTAAAATACGGGTCACGGAGAGCAAAGCGAAACCTCAAAATGATAGAGGTAATGTGCTTCTAGCCATCATAGATCGAACCATATCCAATAAGGTTCGATTCTCCTCTCAGACACACCATTATGTTTGGTGTTCCAGGTGGAGTGAGTTGTGAGACAATCCCATAACTCCTAAGATGATCTGGGAAAGCATCACTTAGGTATTCACCTCCTCTATCGGTACGAAGAACTTTAATCAACTTGTTAAGTTGATTTTCGACTTCATTCTTGAAGATTTTGAACATTTCAAAAGCTTCATCTTTGTGCCTTAATAAGTACACATACCCATAGCGACTATAATCGTCGGTAAAGGTAATGAAGTATCTTTCACCATTCCTAGTCATTGGCTTAAAAGGACCACATACATCCGAATGTATGATTCCTAATAAATCTTTTGCCCTTTCGTTAGTTCCACTAAAGGGTGCCTTAGTCATTTTACCTTGTAAACAAGATTCACACACATCAAATAATCACATTCATTTGTTTTTAAAAGACCATTCTTTTGAAGTGTTTGTATACGTTTCTTGTTTATATGACCAAGACGACAATGCCAAAGATAGGTATCACTCAAATCCAACTTGAGTTTCTTGGTGCTAGTTTGGTACAATGAACTATTTAAAGTATTTTCATGAACAATTCATAAATACCATTAATGGTATAGCTTTAAAAAAGAACATATCATTTAAAGAAACATGAATATCATTTTCAAGAAGAAGATATACATAATCATAAAGTCTTAATTGGGATACAGAAATGATGTTCCTAGTCAAACTAGGAGCATACAAAACATTCTTCAAAATAACATCCAAGCCACTTGGAAGTTTCAAGATGTAGTCCCCACGAGCTTCAACTTGGACTTTGGTTCCATTGGCCATGAAGAGGCTAACATCCCCTTGATTGAAGTCCCTACTTCTTTTGAACCCCTGCAACAAATTGCAAATATGAGTTCCACATCCGGTATCTAATACCCATGTGTTTGAAGATGTAACATTAAGATCAATATGAATCATGTATATTGTACTTGAGGTCTGCCCGACATCCCTCTTGGCTTTCAACTCTTGGAGATGGACAGGACAATTTCTTGCCTAATGTCCAATCTCCCCACACTTGAAGCATGGGTCATTGGTAGCAACTTTTGCTTCTTCTCTTGTGGTTTGGGTGGCACCCTTGCCACCCCTTTCCTTTCCCCTTTCCCCATACAGGTCCCTTACCCTTGGCAACCTTTGCCTTGGGTGCGGGATGAGGCCTTTTCTTGTTCCCACCTTCATTTATGGTGAGAACGGGTAAAACCCTTTTACCCATGGCCGCCTCGGCTGTTTTTTTTGCATTGAGTGAAGCTAACCAATGCTTTTGTCCCAAGCATTCATGTTGTAGTTCAACACGAATGTCTCGAACTTCTTGGTAAGGCTATTAAGGATCAAATCCGTGGCCAATTCCTTCGAGACAGGACAATTAAGCCTCTCGAGGCGGTCAATATGACTTTTCATCTTAAGTACATAAGATGAAACAGATTGTTTGTCGTCCATACGACATGCATGGAGTGCTCGAACCGTTTCGAAGCGCTCACCCTTGCTTGCGTTTGAACGTTTCTTTTAGCTGGGTTATCATGTCGTAAGCTCCGTGATGTTCATACTCCTTTTGGAGATCCGGAGTCATGCTCGCTAGCATGAGACAAGACACTTGGACAGAGTCCTCAGTGTACTTGAGCCAATCGTTGCAGGCCTCCTCATCCCCTCAGTAGGTTGATCGGGGATAGGGTCGTCTAAAACATATGATCTTCTCTCTTGCTTGAGAATGATTCTCAAGTTTCGATACAATCAATAAAGTTGTTATGATTTAGATGTTCCTTTTGGAGGATCACTCGTAATGATTGGTTGGACGTCGATGAGTTATCGTGATTTTCATTGTTGGTGGCCATCTACAAAATTTAACAAAGATCTATTTTAGTATTTTCGATATGTTATTTTTAATATTAATGCCTTTTAAGGTCATTTTTATATTAAAGTCTAGAACCCAACATTATATTTAAATTGTGGTTAGGTGACCTTTATCCCACGATTTAAATTAATAAGGTGTCAACGTTTGACGATTGCAACCATTTGCAACTTCTAGAAATATGGGATCGACTTGAAACATCATATGTAATGTCGGCATGTTAATCCCATCAACACCATTCGGAAACCACACCGTAGGTGATCCATTTAACATGGTTTGCAAATCAAGATACCCTACTTACACCTACATGTGAGTTTGCCAAAATAAGTGGTTAGGTGACCTTTATCCCAAAAATAAGGCATTCTCACCTCAAATCGCAAGTTCCCTCAAAATGGTTAGGTGACCTTTATCCCACTAAGAGTTCCCAAGTGACTCAAGTATTGTGTAAAAGGATGGTGTTGATCTTGTTTAAATTTTTAGAGATTTCATAATACAAGTTTTAGAAAACTCTATGTACTTGTATTTGCATGCTTTCAAATACAAGGTACCCTATGGTCCTTTGATTAAAACCAATTTTTAATCTTTAAAATCATTAAATCATTTTAATAACCTTTTATTACTTTTAATGATTAAGAACCATCATTTTTATAACTTGTTAAGTTTGTTAATTAGTTTGTAATGCATGTCAAAATTTCAACCATACAATCAAATAACAAACATTCAAACAAGCATAAACATACAAACATGAGTGCATAACCATAGCCACTAAGTTGACAACACTTGTTTGCCATCATAAGTGTCATCATAAGGTCTTTCCTAAGGGTTGAATTCAACACAAAATTGAGGTCATCATAGACCCCCACTTGAACTTGCATCCATATGCTTCAAGTTCCATGTCTTTGATGTCCATCTTTGGGTCTTGATCTTGTGCATCTTCCTTTTACAAAATTGTATCCTAATACATTTTTCTAATAAAAGAAATGCACCTAACCTATTAATTACATAACCAAATGAACAACAACTACAACCCAAATAATAAACATAAATATTACAACCCAATTGAATGAATAAAACCAACCATTCTAATCATCCAAATCAAAAGGCCAAAGGCTAGGTTATGCACACTAACATCCAATGATCATATCATCCATACATATAATGAAACCCCACTTAAAACCACCAAATCTCAGCCAACATAAACTGAAATTTTGGGTTTTAAACATTGTCCAAACAATCAACATTTCATAATATATATCTTTCAAGGTCTAATCACTAGCATGTGTGATATGACCTTGAAAGTTTGGGGAATCATTCATACAAAATAGCAGCCCAAAATCAGCCTATAATAAGTTGATAATACATCTTTGAAACCGATTTTAAAGACTAAGAACAAGCAAGTTATCCACATAACCGGCTCTTGATGCCATTGATGGTTTGATAGAACACAAAATAAACAAGTTTAACCTTTTAACTTTCTGAAAAACGCAGCGGAAGTATAGCATTATAACATGTTTATAAACTGAAAATTTCATGTTCTTAATGGTGTTTTAAGATGGAAAAACAAACCCAAATCGAAAGGATCTTTAATATGTGAATAAGCAAGCTATATAAACACGTAAAACATTCATAATGTGACAACCAAACAAGCTGCCAAACTACCTCCTTCGAGCAGCTAAATCGACCAAGACAAGAAGGATGATGAATGCTCAAAATCTCGGCCAAACTCCAAGGAAGGAGCCCTCAAGCTTGTATACCCCAAGCCTCCTTGCAAAGCACCTTCTTGTTAGGAAGAATCAACACCAAAACCAACCAAAATCGCTCTCAAAAACTCCTTATCCTGCTGCTCTGGCCGTAGCTTTAGAGAGAGAGAGCCTCCTTTTTGGTGTTCTTGCATGTATTGAATGATGAGTTAGTGGTGTGCAAGAGTAGTCAAGACTTGTATGTTTTCAAGGACACAAAGGTCCAATAAGAATTAAGGGGGAGGGCGGCAAGGTTTAAAAAAATGGTTTCCCTCTTAATTTTATCACACATTATGTATGTTAACTAGTCCTCTTACTAGATATATACAACTAACTTTTAATTGTATAATCTATGCACACCCATATTAATTTGTAATGTTATCTAACTTATTTAAATAACATTACAAATAATATTATTGAACAAAATATCCTAATAATTGTTCCATCTCATATGCAACTTGTTTAGAAAACCCATTCTAAATTGGTGTAAATTTAATTGCATGATCATATCATCAATTAAATATTAATTGGTGTTTGCTAAGCTTGTTATTGGGTATACCCGACTTGGATCATAACGTACTAACCACATAAATATTCTAAGTGTCTTGGGCACACATAATCCTACACTTTTCAATGATGCAAGCCGCCAACTTTTGATGGAAACGACACTGCTGCTACTGCTCACCGATGGGTGAGAGAGATGGAAGCGGCATTGAATATCAGCGAGTGTCGGGAGGATCAGAAGGTGAAGTTTGCTACCAATTCTTTTGTGGACTCAGTGTTGTGTTGGTGGGACAATATCGTCCAGGTTGAGGGAAGCAGGGCTACCGGGAGGATGCGATGGCCAGAGTTGAAAAGCTGGTGATTGAGGATTCTGTCCTCATCGTGAGACGTACAAAGTTGAAAGAGAGTTCTTGCAGCTGGAGGCGGGAACGATGACACATCAACAATATACCGCTAAATTCAATGAGATGGCACGTCTGGTGCCGGATCAGGTGACACCCTCTTCACGAAAGATCAATAGGTACATTCAAGGCTTGCCGGTGGACATCCGTAGTGTCACACCCCGAAGACCGCAGCGGAAGGTCGCGTGACGTGGTGGTAACGGAAGTTGGAGTTGTCCCAACTTTTATAATCAAACGTACTCAAGATAACGTTAGTCATGAAAATCATATATTATTATCATGAAAGTATTTTGTTAAACAACGTTAAACATTTCGGTAGTAACACATAATACTGTTTTTATTACATGAACCTAACTTTATTTAAAGACGTTTTTAACGTCAGACCCTCCAAAGACAAAGTTTCGTAAAATCCATATAGAGCTCACCTATAACCCTAAAAAGCATGAAGGGTAATACAGTCAACATAAAGTTGGTGAGCTTTCGGGGTTTTGTAGTTTCGCAAACATTCATTTTGAAAATAATATGATGAAACAAGGCAAAATATATTCAACATAGACTAGCTAGGTACTATGATAATTTAGGTCATAAGCCCATAATCAAACCAAGAAACACGTCGTTGCCCCACAACTATCCAGACATATAAACTCTCTCGTCACAACCTGACCAGCGCGACTGGTCGTGAGAGCAGGCCATTCTAACCCGATAGATCTACCAATATATTCTGCGGCCTCACCCCTAAGGTAATGATTATACGGGGAGTTAGGGCTCAATAGTATATATATCCATACTACTGACCCAAACTTATACCCTCATATTATATATTATCCTGTTTAACCAATCATATATTAAAAGTATTGTTCCATGCTTTTCCCCCAAAACAGTTAAAAATAATATTTAAAACGGGGCCGAAGAACTCACCTTGAGTGCGATTAATGAAACGAACCAACGTGCTAGGCTTTTTGATAATTAAACCCTAATCATGAGCATTATGGTCAATACATAATGATTTATGCTTACGAATGCATTTCACCCGTTTTATTTGGTTGTTTTAAAATGGCATGTTCTTAGAAATGTATATTTTTGTAAATTTTTAATAAACTATTATTTTCCTTATTAGGGTTACATATCCTCTCACTATTATCTATACTTTGCTCATATACTAAAGGTCTTATGTCTTTACTATTCTATTTGTGAATCTTGCGTTTATAACTTACATTTAACTAGTGATTTTCTTATCTATGAGTCTTATGTTATAAAACTATAATTTTCCAAACATATATGTATATATATATATTGTGTGTTGTGTGTGTGTTTTAGTCTTTGTTCAAGTTTTAAATAGTTTCGTTAACAATAAATTTTTATTTTTATTTGCAAAATCTTTTAAAAATAATTCTTTTATTAGATTATTTAATTGTTAAAACATATATTATTCTTACAACATAAAACCCTTAGTTTATAGTTGGTGTCTAAAATGTATATATATATATATATATAATTACCATGAATGTTAAAAATATATTTTATTTTTAGTTCCATATGTATATATATTATAAATCCTATTAGTCGCGGTTGTCCAAATATATTATTTTAGTTTTATATAAATATATTTTATAAGGTCTTGGAGTCTCATTTGATGTCTTAGTCAAGTTTGTTAGTCATGGTGTTCTTTTGGTCTTTTGTTTGATCTTAACCACAATTCCTAGACTCAAAGTTTATTAGTAGACTTTTATCTTATGAAGTTCTTCAATTGTGTCCAAGTATCTTTACTTTAACTTAGTCATTTTTCAATATTATTTTCTTATCAATGTCACCCAAAATCTTTAACCTAGTTATTATTCTAAGTTGCCATATTAGCAATACCCTCATCCAATAAACTTTACCTAATGTTCTTACCAAGACCCAAAATTCATCATTCTTCCAACCTATATGATTATACATACATACATACATGATATATACCTACGTACATGCATTTTTACCATCTAGATCCCTTATGTAACATAATTTCATCAAGTAATCATCCTTTAACAATCCATTTTTAGATTCATCAAACCATTATAGGAACCATTTTGTATACAAATATCAAAACAACCATTTCATATAATCCTTAAATGAGTGAACTAGGGTTCATCAAGATCCTTATCTTGATCATCCATGCATGAACATATATACACATGTAATCTAATATACCTTTGATGACACTAGATGGAACTCTTAACACAATGCAAGCACGATCCTCGATTCTTGACGAACACTTCGGGTTCTATACCAAGTTCCAAACTAGAGTTCCTTAGTGGAAATGCAAGTGAAGGTCACTATTGGTGGTGTTTGTGGTCACCGAAAGAGAAGGGAATGGGGTTTCAAGTTGGCTTCGGGTGTAGGTGATGGCGGTGGTGATGTCGGGTGTGAGTGGTGGTGATGGTGGTGTCAGGTGTGGGGGTGGTCGCGGCGGTAGGTGGTGAAAATGGTGGTGACGGTTGTGGCAGTTGATGATGGTGGTGGCGATGAATGGTGGAGTAGGCGGCGGTGGGTGTTCGATGGTTAGATGGTGGTGGCGACAGTTTGATGGTTGCGTCCGGGGTGGGGGTGTGCGACAAAGGTGGCAGGTGGGGTGGTGGCTGCGGCTGCGGTGGAGGCGGCGGTGAAGTGCCGGCGGCGGTGGGGGGGGGGCGGCCGATGGTGTGGTGATGGTGTGTGTGTGTGGAAGATGGAGGAGTGAGGAGATGAAGGGATTGTGTGTGTGTGGAAGGTGGTTTTAAACATGTTTTGGAGGGTGTGTTTTCTTGCATGCAAGACTTCATAATCCTCCTTGATTTGCTAGAATTATTATATTATTATTATAATAATTATTATTATTGTTATTATTATTATTCAAGCATTGTTAGATAATTACAAGATTTGTTAACACGTTAACGCAGGGTTTTTGTTTAATCAGACATAATAATTAAATAATCTTAAATTCATTATTTCGAATGGTTTCGAGTGTTGACCTGATTTGACCGGGTGTCACAGTCTCCCCTCGTTTAAGAAATTTTGTCCCGAAACTTACGTTGTTGAACCTGAGTCAATTCTGGTTTTGAACATGTGAGGGTACTTTTGTTGCATTTCATCTTGACGTTCCCAAGTAAATTCGGGTCCTCTTCTAGAATTCCATGGAACTTTAACTAATTTGATTTGTTTCCGTCTGAGTTTCTGAGTTTTCCAATCTAAGACCTCTATTGGCTCTTCGATGAAGTGAAGTTTGTCGTCGATACTAACTTCGTCTGATGGAATAACTAGAGATTCATCTATCATGCATTCCCTTAAATTAGATACGTGAAATACATTGTGCACATTACCAAGTTCCTCTGGTAATCTGAGTCGGTATGCAACCTTCCCAATCCGTTCCAGGATTTCAAAGGGTCCTATGAATCGTGGACTCAGCTTCCCTCTTTTACCAAATCTTATAATTCCCTTCCATGGAGATACCTTCAAGAACACTCTATCGCCGACTGTGAATTCTAATGGCTTTCTTCGGTTATGTGCATAACTCTTTTGCTGACTATTAGCAACTTCTAGCCTCGTTCTGATCTGAACAATCTTATCTGTTGTCTTTTGTATAATTTCTGGTCCTGTTAATTGTCTTTCTCCAATGTCGACCCAACATAACGGCGATCGACACTTCCTTCCGTACAGTGCTTCGAATGGAGCGGCCTTGATGCTGGTGTGATAACTATTATTATAGGAAACTCAGCTAATGGTAGATGTATCCCAATTTCCACCAAAATCGATCACACATGCTCTTAATAGATCTTCCAGAGTCTGAATCATTCTCTCGCTCTGTCCGTCCGTTTGTGGTGATAGGCCGTGCTCATATCTAGTCGGTACCCATGGCTTCCTGTAAGGTTTGCCAAAATCTAGAGGTGAATCGACTATCCCTATCTGATATGATTGAGACTGGTACACCGTGGCGTGACACTACCTCTTTGATGTATAAGCTTGCCAATCTGCTCATACTGTAGGTCTCCTTTATGGGTAGGAAATGTGCAGATTTCGTTAGTCGATCAACAATTACCCAAATGGTATCGTAACCACTTGTTGTCCTAGGTAATTTTGTCACAAAATCCATGGCAATGCATTCCCATTTCCATTTCGGAATTTCTGCTGTTGTAGAAGTCCCGATGGTTTCTGGTATTCTGCCTTTACTTTGGAGCAAGTCATGCATTGGTTAACATATGAAGCTATGTCCCCCTTCATGTTAGGCCACCAGAAGAATTCCTTCACATCATGATACATTTTGTCGATTCCTGGGTGAATCAATACCTTGATTTGTGTGCCTCATCAAGAATTACTTTGCGTAACTCTCCATGCTTAGGAACCCATATTCTATTTGCAAAACGCATCATTTTATCAAAATCTGTTGTTAATTCCTTGACCATTCCTCGCAGACCTTCACTTTCTAAGTTTTCATCCTTCAATGCTTTGAGTTGAGCATTGCGAATCTGGTTAGTAAGGTTCGAGTATATGGTAAGTTTTAACGCTCGCACTCGTAGCGGCTTTTCCCTTTCTTTCCTACTAAGTGCATCTGCACAACATTTGCCTTGCCTGGGTGATATCGAATATCGCAGTCATAATCATTTAACAGTTCCACCCAGCGGCGCTGTCTCATATTTAAATCCTTTTGATTAAAAATATGTTGCAGACTCTTATGATCCGTATATATGACACATTTGGTTCAATACAAATAATGTCTCCATATTTTAAGAGCGAAAACAATAGCTCCTAATTCTAGGTCATGGGTGGTGTAATTATTCTCATGCACCTTTATTGTCTTGATGCATAAGCGATGACTTTATCTTTCTGCATTAATACACATCCAAGACCTAATCGTGAGGCATCACAATACACTATAAATCCCTCGTTCCATTTGGTAGTGACAGTATGGGTGCACTGCACAACTTCTGCTTCAATAATTGAAAAGCTCTTTCTTGATCTTCGCCCCACACGTAATTCTTATCCTTGCGAGTCAATAGGATCAAGGGTTGGGCTATTTTTGAAAAATTTTCTATAAACCTACGGTAATAACCAGCTAACCCTAGAAATTGTCGTACTTCCGTTGGAGATTGGGGGCGTCCCAGTTCCTAATTGCTTCAATCTTGGCAATCCACGTGGATACCCTTTTCATTAATAACGTGTCCGAGAAATCGAACTTCTCGAAGCCAAAATTCACATTTCGAGAATTTTGCGTACAACTTTTCTTTCTTTAAGATGTTTAGGATTAGCCTGAGATGTTGCTCATGTTCTTCCTCGGATTGTGAATATATCAGAATATCATCATGAATACTACCACAAACTTGTCCAATAGGGCTTACAACCCTATTCATAAGATCCATGAATATGGCAGGTGCGTTGGTCAATCCAAATGGCATTACTAGAATTTCATAATGACCGTAACGTGTTCTAAAAGCCGTTTTTGGAACATCCTCTTCTGCTATCAATAGTTGGTGATATCCGGATCGTAAATCTATCTTTGAGTAGTAGCTGGATCCTTGTAGTTGATCGAACAAATCATCGATTCTTGGTAGTGAGTATCGATTTTTAATGGTGAGTTTGTTTAATTCTCGATAGTCGATACACATTCTGAATGATCCGTCTTTCTTTTTGACGAATAGCACTGGTGCTCCCCGTGGAGAAAAACTTGGTCGAATGAATCCTTTGTCTAATAATTCTTGCAGTTGTCTTGACAACTCCTGCATTTCAGAAGGTGCCAGTCGGTACGGTGATCGTGCTACTGGTGCAGCTCCGTGTATTAAATCAATTCGAAATTTGATCTGTCTTTGTGGAGGTAATCCTGGCAAATCTTGGGGAATACCTCTGGGTATTCTCGTACAATGGGAATGTCTTCAATTTTTCGCTCTTCATTCTTAATGTCAATGGCTTTTACTAGAAAGGTGGGATATCCTTCATTCAAGTATCCATAAGTTTTCATGACACTTATAATCTTAAAGGAGGGTTTTCCCTTTTCTCCTTGTATGATTAGGAGTTCTCCACTAGGAGTTGGCAATCGGATGATTTTCTTAAAACATACTATTTCAGCATGATTTCGAGAGAGCCAATCCATTCCAATAACAACGTCAAAACTTCCCAGATTGACAGGTAATAAGTCAATACTAAAGAGATGGTTGTTAAGTTGTATCGTGCAATTTCTAATTATTTCATTGGATTCTATTTTCTTTCCATTAGCTAGCTCTATAATATACTTCTTTCTTAGCTTACATGGTTTAATTTCCAATGATGGTTCAAACTCTTTGGATACAAATTCAAATCAGCACCAGTGTCAAACAAGATGGAGGCATAATGATTATTGATAAGAAACGTACCGTTAACTACTGACGGTTCTTGTTGTGCTTCCTTGGCATTCATCTCAAAAGCTCTCCCTCTGGCCCTGGACCGGTTCAACCTTGGGCAGTTCTTCTTGAAGTGTCCGATTACACCACACTCATAACAAGCTTGATCATTTCTGATTATCCTTCCATCAGGTTTTGCTCGGCAATTTTGGCTCAGATGTCCAAATTTATGGCAATGAGTACAAATTTTACAATCACCAGTATGGGGATATCCACATTTGTTGCATTTCCCTTGAGATTCTTTGTTTGTCCTTCCATTGTTTGATGTTGCAACATAAACTCGTTCAGATCTTTGATTAAAATTTTTCCTGTTGTTTACTTGTCCCTTGGGATTTTCAACCACTTCCTCTTTCCATCAAACGATCTTCTGTTCATTCATCGTCTTCCTCCCAATTTCCATCGCACTTTTTCCATGCTCATTCTTCTTGATCAGGGTTCCATTTTGTATCGCGTCATCAGTTAAGGAGTGTGCAATAGCGATCGCACTTTGGATGGTGGTAGGTTTGGAAGCTGTAACATTGCTTCTTATTTGGGGTGCCAATCCCCATATGTATCTTTCAATTCGGATGTATTCCGGCGTAACCATTCGAGGTACCAATCTAGCAAGGTCATTGAATCTTGAAGTGTATGTCCGGACCTCAGCTCCTTCCATGGTATGGTTCCAGAATTCAGTCTTGATCTTCTGGAGCTCATTGCGTGGACAGTATTCTTTACCAGCATCTCCTTTAGTTGTTCCCAAGTAAGTTCATATGCGTTCGTATCGCCCAAAATTTGACGCTGAGAATTCCACCATGTTAACGCTGCATCTTGAAAGGAACAGGTCGCATACTTGACCTTTTGATCGTTAGAACAATTGCTTATTGTTATAACAGTCTCCATTCTTTCGATCCATCGGATTATGTCTAATGGTCCTTCAGCGCCTGTAAAAGTTCTTGGATTGCATCCTTGAAAAGTTTTATACGAATATCCTTGTGGTTGTCCACCTGATGAACTACTTGGGTCTCCGTTCGTACCGGATCCATTGTTTGCACCAATACCAGAACCGACATTTGAACCGTTTCCAGCTCCATTTCCAAGACCGTTACTCGTATTTCCTTGCCTCCTTCCTTGACCAGCCACTAGATTTGCATCATGTTGTCCTAGAACTGATTTGACGTGCCGGGCTATCAATTGGGCTATTTCCTCTGGGGTGATTGGTAAATTGACGTTTCCACTCGAGGGTGTGTTTCGTGTTATAGGTGGCATGATTTAACTCTGTTTCGAAGGTAGGGAAGAAGAGGTTTAGATTACGTATGCTTGTTATTATATCATTATGATGGTTTATTCTATATAATTGGTTCATTAAAATATTCATATGATAATCAAGTATTCACCACAGGCAAACATATATCCTAAAGAAAAAACTTTTTAATTTCATAGGCGTCTGATCATACATATACGATTATCAAGCACCTAAAAGTTAAAGTTGTCATCAAAAGATCATAAGTTAATAGTCTACATGCATCATCGAGTTTACAACTCGGTCAAAAGAAAGAGTTCAAACTCCCCGGCTTGCATCAACAGCTATCCTAAAACGAGACTCCACTACCAACATGCGTAAGATATGAAATCATCATCAGACATAATGTAGCCATAGCCATTGAAGTCTCTGCCTGCTCTCCCATCACAATCGCGTACTGCTGTGCTGTCACCAATGTTGTCTCGGCCACATCTGCTCTCTGCTCTGCCTGGGTCAGTCGATCCCTAGTCTCTACGAGACTAGTCTCCAAGTCTGCTATACGAAAGTGCATCTGGCTTAGAGCGCTATCATCCAATAATCTCTTCTCCTCAATCGTCATCAACCTCCCATCCAAAGCTTGGCTCACCTCATCCTGGATCCTCATCTTCTTTCTGACAGTCAGCAGCTCCTTCTCGAGTCGAGCACACTGGGCTACCAAAGTGATCGTCACACGTTCAATGGGCTCGCCACCCATAGTAGTCCCATGTGGAGCAGAAGTCGACTCTCCCACCTCGAAGGTGGAAGGGATCCCATCTCTCAAGACCATCCCCTCATGGCCTCCATGATCCATCCCCACTGGTCATCTAGAAGTCTGGCCCGTTTGGCATAGATGTACTCTCCACTGACATCATCAATCACCTTTCTCTTCTCTCTACGTTTCCTTCGCTCATACACCAACCTAATCCTTGCGGTGCATCATCAATCATCTTTTTCTTCTCTTGCGCTCCCTTCGATCATACACCATCCTAATCTTCGGCGGGCACTGCGTGAGGGGAATAGGGGCTGCTAGAGTCACATCTGTGGGGGTCTCACTTTCCAGGGCCATGCCTTCTGGCTCCTCGGTAGTGGGCTCAAGAGTGACTGCAGGTGGTGTAGGGTCCTCATCGTCAGACTCGGATATCCAACCATTTCCCGAGTTTTCCATTCCCGGGTACAACGCAGCTGCAAAATGAGGTTGGGTAGGGTGATACCATGGTGTAGGGGAGATAGGTTCTGATGGACCTTGCGTGCTACTGCTAAGGTTAGGTACCCTCTCTCGGTTAACACAATCAGGCATCTACAATGAAAGAAATGTATGCATGCGTACTTATCAATTTTGTAATATTTTAGCATATAAAATTTTTTATCATAATCTCAATATGACAATTATGCTTGCATGATGCTCTAATCTAGTGTAAGACTTATAATTGAAATGTCTTTGGAGTCAAGTAATCCTTTTAAAGGTTATAGTCTAGATTAAAAATTTCTAGTTCGCTATAACCGTTGGCTCTGATACCAACTTTTGTCACACCCTGAAGACCGCAGCGGAAGATCGCGTGACGTGGTGGTAACGGAATTTGGAGTTGTCCCAACTTTTATAGTCAAACGTACTCAAGATAACGTTAGTCATGAAAATCATAATTATTATCATGAAAGTATTTTGTTAAACAACGTTAAACATTTCGGTAGTAACACATAATACTGTTTTTATTACATGAACCTAACTTTATTTAAAGACGTTTGAAACGTTTGACCCTCCAAAGACAAAGTTCCGGAAAATCCATATAGAGCTCACCTATAACTCTGAAAATCATGAAGGGTAATAAAGTCAACATAAAGTTGGTGAGCTTTCGGGGTTTTGTAGTTTCGCAAACATCATTTTGAAAATAATATGATGAAACAAGGCATAATATATTCCACATAGACTAGCTAGGTACTATGATAATTTAGGTCATAAGCCCATAATCAAACCAAGAAACACGTCGTTGCCCCACAACTATCCAGACATATAAACTCTCTCGTCACAACCTGACCAACGCGACTGGTCGCGAGAGCGGGCCATTCTAACCCGATAGATCTACCAATATATTCTGCGTCCTCACCCCTGAGGTTAATGATTATAGGGGGATTTAGGGCTCAATAGTATATATATCCATACTATTGACCCAGACTTATACCCTCATATTATATATTATCCTGTTTAACCCATCATATATTAAAAGTATCGTTCCATGCTTTTCCGTCAAAACAGTTAAAAATAATATTTAAAACGGGGCCGAAGAACTCACCTTGAGTGCGATTAACGAAACGAACCAACGTGCTAGGCTTTTTGATAATGAAACCCTAATCATGAGCATTATGGTTAATACATAATGATTTATGCTTACGAATGCATTTCACCTATTTTATTTGGTTGTTTTAAAATGGCATGTTCTTAAAAATGTATATTTTTGTAAATTTTACTAAACTACTATTTTTCCTTATTAGGGTTACATATCCTCTCACTATTATCTATACTTTGCTCATATACTAAATGTCTTATGTCTTTACCATTCTATTTGTGAATCTTGCGTTTATATTACATTTAACTAGTGATTTTCTTATCTATGAGTCTTATTTATAAAACTATAATTTTCCAAACATATATATATAATATATATATATATGTGTGTGTGTGTGTGTGTGTGTGTGTGTGTGTGTTTTAGTCTTTGTTCAAAGTTTAAATAGTTTCGTTAAACAATAAATTTTTATTTTTATTTGAAAAATCTTTTAAAAATAATTCTTTTATTAGATTATTTAATTGTTAAAACATATATTATTCTTACAAATAAAACCCATTAGTTATAGTTGGTGTCTAAAATGTATATATATATTATTAGTCATGAATTGTTAAAATATATTTTATTTTTAGTTCCATATGTATAATATTATAAATCCTATTAGTCGTGAGTTGTCCAAATATATTATTTTTAGTTTTATATAAATATATTATAAGGTCTTGGAGTCTCATTTGATGTCTTAGTCAAGTTTGTTAGTCATGGTGTTCTTTTGTCTTTTGTTTGATCTTAACCACAATTCCTAGACTCAAATTTATTAGTAGACTTTTATCTTATGAAGTCCTTCAATTGTGTCCAAGTATCTTTACTTTAACTTAGTCATTTTTCAATATTATTTTGTTATCAATGTCACCCAAAATCTTTAACCTAGTTATTATTCTAAGTTGCCATATTAGCAATAACCCTCATCCAATAAACATTACCTAATGTTCTTACCAAGACCCAAAATCATCATTCTTCCAACCTATATGATTATACATACATACATACATGATATATACCTACGTACATGCATTTTTACCACCTAGATCCCTTATGTAACATAATTTCATCAGTAATCATCCTTTAACAATCCATTTTCAGATTCATCAAACCATTATAGGAACCATTTTGTATACAAATCATCAAAACAACCATTTCATATAATCCTAAATGGGTGAACTAGGGTTCATCAAGATCCTTATCTTGATCATCCATGCATGAACATATATACACATGTACTCTAATATACCTTTGATGACACTAGATGGAACTCTTAACACAATGCAAGCACGATCCTCGATTCTTGACGAACACTTCGGGTTCTATACCAAGTTCCAAACTAGAGTTCCTTAGTGGAAATGCAAGTGAAGGTCACTATTGGTGGTGTTTGCGGTCACCGAAAGAGAAGGGAAGGGGTTTCAAGTTGGCGTCGGGTGTAGTGATGGCGGTGGTGATGTCGGGTGTGAGTGGTGGTGCCGGTGGTCTCGGGTGGGGGGTGGTCGCGGCGGTAGGTGGTGAAAATGGTGGTGACGGTTGCGTCGGTGATGATGGTGGTGGCGATGAATGGTGGAGTAGGCGGCGTGTGGGTGTCGGATGGTTAGATGGTGGTGGCGACGGTTTGATGGTTGCGGCCGGGGTGGGGCGTGCGACAAAGGTGGTAGGTGGGGTGGTGGCTGGCGGCTGCGGTGGAGGCGGCGGTGAAGTGCCGGCGACAGTGGGGGGGGGGGGGGGCGATGGGTGTGGTGATGTGTGTGTGTGTGGAAGATGGAGAGAGTGAGGAGATGAAGGAGTTTGTGTGTGTGGAAGATGGTTTAAACATGTTTTGGAGGTGTGTTGTCTTGCATGCAAGACTTCATAATCCTCCTTGGATTTGCTAGAATTTTATATATTATTATAATAATTATTATTATTGTTATTATATTATTATTCAAGCAATTGTTAGATAATTACAAGATTTGTTAAAACGTTAACGCAGGGTTTTTGTTTAATAGACATAATAATTAAATAATCTTAAATTCATTATTTCGGATGGTTTCGAGTGTTGACCTGATTTGACCGGGTGTCACACGTAGGCACATGATTGCTGCCCGACCGAGCACGTTTAGGTTAGTGGTCGATTTGGTGGGGGAGATTGTATGATGAAAGATCTGTGATGGCGACTGAAAGTAGCAAGAAAGGAGACGGTGACCAAGAATAAATGGGAAACGATTGGAACGTGAGAAACCGCTCCAGGTGACAAAGGTGTGACAAGTGTGGACACAGGTGTCACACCCCAACCTTGACGGCAGAAACGTCGAGATGTGAGGGTTAAGATTGTTTACAACCACATAACGCTATAATTAAATGTAAATATTAAAATTATAAGTTTCAAAAGGAAAATACAAACATAAGTATCAAACATGAAATAAGTTCAAACATAAATCAAAACATGACATAACATTTTAATTTATTAAACTAGGTCCAAGTCCTAGTTTTATTGCAAGCTTCAAAGGTCCACTTTAAACTTGGGGATTTCCTGAAACATGATAAAAATAAAAGGGTCAACTATAAATAGTTGGTGAGTTCCAAGGTTTTTATACATAATAAGATAAAGTTACAAGTAGCAATTCATGTCATAGGTCATAAGCAAGTAAGGTTATAGAACACATATCGTTACAATCAAACCTCGACTTGATTACAAGTAAAAAAGATTGGGTAAGTGTATTTGGTTCCCATGATGAACAAGCATACGTCATCAGGAGTCGGCAATACCTCGACTTTAGCACCAAATAGGCTTGTCAGGCCCAAAGATCTAAGATGTCGCCAGGCTAGCAATAGTTAATGATTGTAAACAAACTATGTATCTCATATAATCACTTACAACACACAAATGACCCTGACAAAATATAAAGATGAATTGCAAGTGCTATACAAGTCTCAAACGTTTATAAGTGTATGTTGTATAAGTATCATGTTTCACCCCAAAATAGTGTGAAAAAAGTAAAAAGGGGCAAGGAAAACTCACATGATCAATAAGTATATATTAAGAAGATTAATAAGAGCAATAATAAACGTCGTTCCAAGATGAACGTCACAAGGCACCTATATATATATATATATTATAAGATTTAGGTCAATTTACACAATCAGCCTCCAACTTTGATTTCTTATCATTTTATGCATAAAACTTCTATTTAAAGTTTATAAAATGACATTAAGACCCCCTAAACTTTAATCTAACTTGTTAATTATTCAAGTATTATTATTATTATTACTATTATTATTGTTACTTTTATTAATATTACATTATTTTTATTTATATTTATATTTTTAACTTTCATAAAAACCCAAATGGCAATAATGAATAAGCACAAACAACACATGAGTTTCAAAATTGACAAATATAACCCTTGTAAGAGTAAACGAAGTTAACTTTTAGTTCACAAAAATACGAGATGTTACAGTCTCCCCAACTTAAAAGAATTTCGTCCTGAAATTAAAAGAAATGAAACTATAAAAATAAGAATGGGTATCTCTTCTTCATGTGCTCCTCACGTTCCCAAGTAAATTCAGCGCCACGTTTATTTTCCCAACGAACCTTGACAATTGGGGTTGTTGTAGTTCTAGTCTTCTTCATTATGTGATCCATGATTTCAACAGGTTTCTCGACGAAATGCAAGGACTCGTCGATCTGAATGTCTTCCAGCGGAACATACAGACTTCGTCGGCCAAACACTTTCTCAAATTTGAAACGTGGAACACAGGATGATTCCACTACGGTCGGAAGGTAGTTCCAGTTTATAAGCCACTTTCCCAATCCTTTTCAGGATTTCGAAAGGTCCTACAAATCTTAGAGCCAATTTTCCTTTCTTTCCAAAGCGAACAACACCCTTCCACGGTGAGACCTTTAGAAGAACCATCTCCCCAACTTGGAATTCCAATGGCTTGCGTCGCTTGTCTGCATAACTCTTTTGATGACTTCTCGCCACTTCAAGGTTCTTGCGGATAACAGAAACTTTATCGGTCGTCTCTTGTATAAGTTCAGGACCAGTGATGAAGTTTTCACCAATGTCGGTCCAACAGATCGTGAACGACATTACGACCATAAAGTGCTTCAAACGGTGCCATCTTGATACTTGAGTGATGACTATTGTTATACGAAAATTCTGCGAGCGGTAGATGCGTATCCCAATCACCACCAAAGTCAAGAACACAAAGGCGTAGCAAATCCTCCAAGGTTTGGATCGTTCGCTCGGTTTGACCATTAGTTTGAGGATGGTAAGCCGTGCTTAGGTCTAATTGAGTACCCAATAGTTCTTGCATAGACGACCAAAAGTGTGAAGTGAAACGAGCATCTCGGTCGGATATGATATGCAGAGGTACCCCATGACGACTTATAATCTCATAAACATATATACGAGCTAATCTTGATGTCTTGTAAGTGTCACGTATCGGTATAAAATATGCCGATTTGGTCAATCGGTCAACGATCACCCATATGCTATCATGTCCTCGAGAGGTTCGGGGTAGCTTAGTTATGAAGTCCATGGTTATGTGTTCCCACTTCCACATAGGGATCTCGGGTTGCTCAAGTAATCCACTCGGACGTTGATGTTCGGCTTTGACCTTCGTACACGTGAGGCACTTAGCTACATATGTCGATATATCTTTCTTCATTCCAGGCCACCAATATTGACCACGTAGGTCCATGTACATCTTATCGGAACCAGGATGAATAGAATAACGAGTTTGATGAGCTTCGTTCATGATAAAGGTACGAAGATTATCATGATTTGGAATTCAAATTCGATTTGCGAAATACATCAACCATGGATTTCATTTCCAATCGGGTTAAAAGATTAGGCTCCAGTTCATCCTTCATTCTTCCTTCTAGTTGCACCACTTGTTGAGCCTCCAAGATACTAGACTCGATGTCAGTATCTATTCTCAAGTTTTGTAGCAGTACGGTAGTCTCGTTGACATCTAGTCGGATCTCAGTATCGAACTCACCCAAAGTGTCAAACCATTGACGTCGATTGCGAATTTCTTGGAATGAGATCATCTTGTTGTGAATCTTTCGACTTAGTGCATCGGCTACAACGTTTGCTTTACCAGGATGGTAACGAATGTCACAATCATAGTCACTAATCAACTCCACCCAACGACGTTGTCTCATGTTGAGATCTTTTTGATTGAAAACGTGTTGAAGGCTTTTATGATCGGTGTAGACTATACATTGCGTACCATACAGGTAGTGCCTCCAAATCTTCAAAGCAAATACAACAGCACCAAGCTCGAGATCATGAGTTGTGTAATTCACCTCGTGAACCTTCAATTGTCTCAATGCGTAAGCTATGACCTTCCCTCGTTGCATAAGAACACAACCAATGCCTTGTTTAGATGCGTCACAATACACGGTGAAGTCGTCATTTCCATCAGGCAGGGTCAAGATAGGAGCATTGCACAACTTGTGCTTTAATGCTTCAAAAGCTTCTTCTTGCTTGGAACCTCACTCGAACGGTTTATTCTTTTGTGTCAAAGAAGTGAGTGGTTTCGTGATTCTTGAAAAGTTGGCAATGAATCGCCGATAGTAACCAGCAAGACCAAGAAAAGAACGAACTTCGGTAGGAGTAGTAGAACACACCAATTCTTCACAGCTTCCACCTTTGCAGGATCAACGTGAATTCCTTGGCTATTCACCACGTGTCCTAGAAATTGAACTTCCTCGAGCCAGAAGTCACACTTCGAGAACTTCACATACAATTGCTCTTTCTTCAACAACTCAAGAACCAATCTCAAATGCAATTCATGATCGGCGTTAGATTTAGAGTAGATAAGTGTGTCATCAATAAAAACGATCACAAACTTTTCTAAATAAGGCTTGCATACTCGGTTCATGAGATCCATGAAAATAGCAGGAGCATTGGTTAAACCAAAAGGCATCACCATAAACTCATAGTGCCCATAACGAGTACGAAATGCGGTCTTTGGGATGTCATCATCATGAACTCGTAATTGATGATATCCAGAGCGTAGGTCAATCTTCGAGAATATGGCAGCTCCTTGAAGTTGATCAAACAATTCATCGATGCGAGGAAGAGGATAACGATTCTTGATGGTAAGCTTGTTAAGCTCACGATAATCGATGCACATACGAAACGATCCATCTTTCTTCTTCACGAAAAGAACAGGTGCACCCCAAGGCGAAGAACTAGGACGGATGAAACCCTTCTCGGACAGCTCTTGAAGTTGACTAGAGAGTTCTTGCATTTCAGATGGTGCAAGTCAATATGGTGACTTAGCCACGGGGTTTGCTCCCGGTATCAAGTCGATGTTAAACTCAACTTCACGCACGGGAGGTAAACCACTAAGGTCATCAGGAAATACTTCAGGAAAGTCTCGTACGGTAGGGACATCCTTAAGTTCTTTCCCTTTGACTTTCGTGTTGACCACATAAGCCAAGAAAGCCATATACTTCTTGCTTAAGCATTTTCGGGCTTGAGTGCAAGACATGAGTTTAAGTCCTTTGGAAGATTTTTCACCGAACACCTTCAAAGTATCACCAGAAGGTAACGGTATACGAATGCACTTCTCGAAACAAATGATCTTGGCATGGTGTTTGGCTAACCAATCCATACCAATGATGACGTCGAAGCTTCCAAGTTTCATAGGGATAAGATCGATAAGAAAATCGTGCGTGTCAAGACTTAAGATGCAATCACGAATGATGACGTCAACGGTGATCGGTTCTCCATCGGCAACTTCAACGGTAAGAGGTCTTTCTAGTTTCGTATGTGGCTTAGCAAGTATGGGTTCAAACTCTAATGAAACAAAACTCTTATCGGCTCCAGAATCAAACAGGACGTAGGCATAAGTTTTATTAATAAGGAACATACATGTTCAAGTTTTTTAAGGTATTTAACGATACAGGTAATGTATGATAAGAATTGGATCACAAAAGTTAAAGGTGAGTTAACATACCATTCACAACATCATTGTTTGCTTGTGCTTGGTTAGCGTTGATGTTGAAAGCACGTCCTCAGGCTTGTGGAACATTACCCACAAGACGAGGGCATTGTGGGCGAAAATGGCCAGGTTCCCCATAGTTGTAGCAAACACGGTTTGTGACCACGGCAGCATTTTAGGTGCACAGTGACATGTCCCCACACCATACTTACCGCATAAGGTGCAAATGCGGCATGGTTGATTCCCCGATGATGATACCTACACGTGTTGCACATTGGCTGAGGACCAGCATAAGCCTTAGCCCCAGGCACTTGTGCCACAGGTGTAGTTGCAGGTACAAGTTGTCTTTGGGGTTGTTGGGTGCAGCCACAGCATAGTTACGCGCCGATGTGAACTTGCGCTTCTTGTTGTTGTTGTTGTTGTTGGACGGTTCAGATTGGTCTCCTTAACGGCCTCGGTAGCCGTCTTTTCCACCTTTTTGGCACCCTTCACAGACATGGTGCCTGCTCGTATATGGTTCTTGGTGAGTTGAGCGGTGATAGTAATGGCTTCTTCTAAGGTTGTGGGTCGGCTACCCACCACAGCATCTTGAATTTGGGGTGGTACACCCTTAATGAACTTCTCGATGTTGCGGGGGACAGTGTCGACCATATGAGGCAGCAGTACACTCAACTCATGATGCCTAGTTGAGTAGGCCAAATGATCACCATCGTTTTGCTTTAAATTCCAAAATTCTTCCTCCAACTTTTGCAGCTCGCTTCTCGGGCAGAACTTCGCGATAGCGATGTTCTTGAACTCTTCCCAAGTAAGTGCCAGAATAGCATCGGGCCCACGATTTCTTTTCTTGCTATTCCACCAGGTGAGAGCCTTTGTTGGAACATGCTAGTGGCATAATGAACTTGAGTGCCTCGGGACACTCATAGTTGACGAAGGTGTTCTCCATGCTCTCGAACCACTCAAGAAGACCAGTGGTTCCTTCCTTGCCACTAAAACTAGTGGGTTTACATGAGCTAAAGTGCTTGAAAGTGCAAGTTTGGTTGTTGCGCCCTTGGTTAGCACTATTTTCCCCATGACCGTTGTTGCTAGAGTTGGTCATTAAGGTGCTATTGAGTTCAGCAACCATGGTTGGGATGACAACAGCCATTTGTCAGGCAATCATGGCAGCTAGTTTACGATCAGAACTTCCATGCTTTCCATGATGAAGAGACATGCTGGAATATACAAAATGAGTTAGGTACGAGAATTGGAATTATAAGGATTATAGTTCAACAAGGATAAGGCAAAAGTTGTAAGGCACATGGAATGTTCCATTTGGTAACGCATTACCATTTGGAAACGTTGACACGTCAAGGTAAGTTGACCCATTCGCCTTAGGAATTTATGTATGTTGACCATAGTTTATCACTCCTCCTAGAAATCCCCAGGTAAGCATAACTAGTCCCGTAGGATTTATGCGATATGCTTGCCTTAGCCCGAGGGCCTTTTGCCAGGAAATCCAGAATACAGGTGTCCATGTGTCACACAAATTTCTTAGGTTCATGAAATCAAAACCATGATGAGATTTACATAGATTAGACATAAGTCTAAAGATTCAATTCTTAAGCATAAGTATACGATTCCACGTGTTGACGAGAATAAGATTAAGAAGTTTCATTTGTCGGGGAGAGTCAATGAGTCAAAGTTAAGTTTAGGGAGACACATAACAAAGTTTAAACAATTACAAGGCAACCTATGCTAAGGCATCAAGTTGCACATAAGTATGGCATATCATTATGTAGCATGTAAACAATATATATATATAATATATATTTCCAAGAATATAAATATTATTCTATGGGGTTCATGCATAAGCTATAGTCTAGGTCACCATTTCTAATAACCTAAATCCCTATAGTTATGGGCTCTGATACCAATCTGTCACACCCCAACCTTGACAGCGGAAACGTCGAGATGTGAGGGTTACGATTGTTCACAACCATATAACGCTATAATTAAATGTAAATATTAAAATTATAAGTTTCAAAAGGAAAATACAAACATAAGTATCAAACATGAAATAAGTTCAAACATAAATCAAAACATGACATAACATTTTAATTTATTAAACTAGGTCCAAGTCCTAGTTTTATTGCAAGCTTCAAAGGTCCACTTTAAACTTGGGGATTTCCTGAAACATGATAAAAATAAAAGGGTCAACTATAAATAGTTGGTGAGTTTCCAAGGTTTTTATACATAATAAGATAAAGTTACAAGTAGCAATTCATGTCATAGGTCATAAGCAAGTAAGGTTATAGAACACATATCGTTACAATCAAACCTCGACTTGATTACAAGTAAAAAAGATTGGTAGTGTATTTGGTTCCCATGATGAACAAGCATACGTCATCAGGAGTCGGCAATACCTCGACTTTAGCACCAATAGGCTTGTCAGGCCCAAGATCTAAGATGTCGCCAGGCTAGCAATAGTTAATGATTGTAACAAACTATGTATCTCATATAATCACTTACAACACACAAATGACCCTGACAAAATATAAAGATGAATTGCAAGTGCTATACAAGTCTCAAACGTTTATAAGTGTATGTTGTATAAGTATCATGTTTCACCCCAAAATAGTGTGAAATAAAGTAAAAAGGGGCAAGGAAAACTCACATGATCAATAAGTATATATTAAGAAGATTAATAAGAGCAATAATAAACGTCGTTCCAAGATGAACGTCACAAGGCACCTATATATATATATATATATTATAAGATTTAGGTCAATTTACACAATCAGCCCTCCAACTTTGATTTCTTATCATTTTATGCATAAAACTTCTATTTAAAGTTTATAAAATGACATTAAGACCCCCTAAACTTTAATCTAACTTGTTAATTATTCAAGTATTATTATTATTATATTACTATTATTATTGTTACTTTTATTAATATTAACATTATTTTTATTTAATATTTATATTTTTAACTTTCATAAAAACCCAAATGGCAATAATGAATAAGCACAAACAACACATGAGTTTCAAAATTGACAATATAACCCTTGTAAGAGTAAACGAAGTTAACTTTTAGTTCACAAAAATACGAGATGTTACCAGTCTCCCCAACTTAAAAGATTTCGTCCTGAAATTAAAAGAAATGAAACTATAAAAATAAGAATGGGTATCTCTTCTTCATGTGCTCCTCACGTTCCCAAGTAAATTCAGCGCCACGTTTATTTTCCCAACGAACCTTGACAATTGGGGTTGTTGTAGTTCTAGTCTTCTTCATTATGTGATCCATGATTTCAACAGGTTTCTCGACGAATGCAAGGACTCGTCGATCTGAATGTCTTCCAGCGGAACATACAGACCTTCGTCGGCCAAACACTTTCTCAAATTTGAAACGTGGAACACAGGATGAATTCCACTACGGTCGGAAGGTAGTTCCAGTTTATAAGCCACTTCCCAATCCTTTTCAGGATTTCGAAAGGTCCTACAAATCTTAGAGCCAATTTTCCTTTCTTTCCAAAGCGAACAACACCCTTCCACGGTGAGACCTTTAGAAGAACCATCTCCCCCACTTGGAATTCCAATGGCTTGCGTCGCTTGTCTGCATAACTCTTTTGATGACTTCTCGCCACTTCAAGGTTCTTGCGGATAACAGAAACTTTATCGGTCGTCTCTGTATAAGTTCAGGACCAGTGATGAAGTTTTCACCAATGTCGGTCCAACAGATCTGTGAACGACATTACGACCATAAAGTGCTTCAACGGTGCCATCTTGATACTTGAGTGATGACTATTGTTATACGAAAATTCTGCGAGCGGTAGATGCGTATCCCAATCACCACCAAAGTCAAGAACACAAAGGCGTAGCAAATCCTCCAAGGTTTGGATCGTTCGCTCGGTTTGACCATTAGTTTGAGGATGGTAAGCCGTGCTTAGGTCTAATTGAGTACCCATAGTTCTTGCATAGACGACCAAAAGTGTGAAGTGAAACGAGCATCTCGGTCGGATATGATATGCAGAGGTACCCCATGACGACTTATAATCTCATAAACATATATACGAGCTAATCTTGATGTCTTGTAAGTGTCACGTATCGGTATAAAATATGCCGATTTGGTCAATCGGTCAACGATCACCCATATGCTATCATGTCCTCGAGAGGTTCGGGGTAGCTTAGTTATGAAGTCCATGGTTATGTGTTCCCACTTCCACATAGGGATCTCGGGTTGCTCAAGTAATCCACTCGGACGTTGATGTTCGGCTTTGACCTTCGTACACGTGAGGCACTTAGCTACATATGTCGATATATCTTTCTTCATTCCAGGCCACCAATATTGACCACGTAGGTCCTGTACATCTTATCGGAACCAGGATGAATAGAATAACGAGTTTGATGAGCTTCGTTCATGATAAAGGTACGAAGATTATCATGATTTGAATTCAAATTCGATTTGCGAAATACATCAACCCATTGGATTTCATTTCCAATCGGGTTAAAAGATTAGGCTCCAGTTCATCCTTCATTCTTCCTTCTAGTTGCACCACTTGTTGAGCCTCCAAGATACTAGACTCGATGTCAGTATCTATTCTCAAGTTTTGTAGCAGTACGGTAGTCTCGTTGACATCTAGTCGGATCTCAGTATCGACTCACCCAAAGTGTCAAACCATTGACGTCGATTGCGAATTTCTTGGAATGAGATCATCTTGTTGTGAATCTTTCGACTTAGTGCATCGGCTACAACGTTTGCTTTACCAGGATGGTAACGAATGTCACAATCATAGTCACTAATCAACTCCACCCAACGACGTTGTCTCATGTTGAGATCTTTTTGATTGAAAACGTGTTGAAGGCTTTTATGATCGGTGTAGACTATACATTGCGTACCATACAGGTAGTGCCTCCAAATCTTCAAGCAAATACAACAGCACCAAGCTCGAGATCATGAGTTGTGTAATTCACCTCGTGAACCTTCAATTGTCTCAATGCGTAAGCTATGACCTTCCCTCGTTGCATAAGAACACAACCAATGCCTTGTTTAGATGCGTCACAATACACGGTGAAGTCGTCATTTCCATCAGGCAGGGTCAAGATAGGAGCATTGCACAACTTGTGCTTTAATGCTTCAAAAGCTTCTTCTTGCTTGGAACCTCACTCGAACGGTTTATTCTTTTGTGTCAAAGAAGTGAGTGGTTTCGTGATTCTTGAAAAGTTGGCAATGAATCGCCGATAGTAACCAGCAAGACCAAGAAAAGAACGAACTTCGGTAGGAGTAGTAAGAACACACCAATTCTTCACAGCTTCCACCTTTGCAGGATCAACGTGAATTCCTGGCTATTCACCACGTGTCCTAGAAATTGAACTTCCTCGAGCCAGAAGTCACACTTCGAGAACTTCACATACAATTGCTCTTTCTTCAACAACTCAAGAACCAATCTCAAATGCAATTCATGATCGGCGTTAGATTTGAGTAGATAAGTGTGTCATCAATAAAAACGATCACAAACTTTTCTAAATAAGGCTTGCATACTCGGTTCATGAGATCCATGAAAATAGCAGGAGCATTGGTTAAACCAAAAGGCATCACCATAAACTCATAGTGCCCATAACGAGTACGAAATGCGGTCTTTGGGATGTCATCATCATGAACTCGTAATTGATGATATCCAGAGCGTAGGTCAATCTTCGAGAATATGGCAGCTCCTTGAAGTTGATCAAACAATTCATCGATGCGAGGAAGAGGATAACGATTCTTGATGGTAAGCTTGTTAAGCTCACGATAATCGATGCACATACGAAACGATCCATCTTTCTTCTTCACGAAAAGAACAGGTGCACCCCAAGGCGAAGAACTAGGACGGATGAAACCCTTCTCGGACAGCTCTTGAAGTTGACTAGAGAGTTCTTGCATTTCAGATGGTGCAAGTCAATATGGTGACTTAGCCACGGGGTTTGCTCCCGGTATCAAGTCGATGTTAAACTCAACTTCACGCACGGGAGGTAAACCACTAAGGTCATCAGGAATACTTCAGGAAAGTCTCGTACGGTAGGGACATCCTTAAGTTCTTTCCCTTTGACTTTCGTGTTGACCACATAAGCCAAGAAAGCCATATACTTCTTGCTTAAGCATTTTCGGGCTTGAGTGCAAGACATGAGTTTAAGTCCTTTGGAAGATTTTTCACCGAACACCTTCAAAGTATCACCAGAAGGTACGGTATACGAATGCACTTCTCGAAACAAATGATCTTGGCATGGTGTTTGGCTAACCATCCATACCAATGATGACGTCGAAGCTTCCAAGTTTCATAGGGATAAGATCGATAAGAAAATCGTGCGTGTCAAGACTTAAGATGCAATCACGAATGATGACGTCAACGGTGATCGGTTCTCCATCGGCAACTTCAACGGTAAGAGGTCTTTCTAGTTTCGTATGTGGCTTAGCAAGTATGGGTTCAAACTCTAATGAAACAAAACTCTTATCGGCTCCAGAATCAAACAGGACGTAGGCATAAGTTTTATTAATAAGGAACATACATGTTCAAGTTTTTTTAAGGTATTTAACGATACAGGTAATGTATGATAAGAATTGGATCACAAAAGTTAAAGGTGAGTTAACATACCATTCACAACATCATTGTTTGCTTGTGCTTGGTTAGCGTTGATGTTGAAAGCACGTCCTCAGGCTTGTGGAACATTACCCACAAGACGAGGGCATTGTGGGCGAAAATGGCCAGGTTCCCCATAGTTGTAGCAAACACGGTTTGTGACCACGGCAGCATTTTAGGTGCACAGTGACATGTCCCCACACCATACTTACCGCATAAGGTGCAAATGCGGCATGGTTGATTCCCCGATGATGATACCTACACGTGTTGCACATTGGCTGAGGACCAGCATAAGCCTTAGCCCCAGGCACTTGTGCCACAGGTGTAGTTGCAGGTACAAGTTGTCTTTGGGGTTGTTTGGGTGCAGCCACAGCATAGTTACGCGCCGATGTGAACTTGCGCTTCTTGTTGTTGTTGTTGTTGTTGGACGGTTCAGATTTGGTCTCCTTAACGGCCTCGGTAGCCGTCTTTTCCACCTTTTTGGCACCCTTCACAGACATGGTGCCTGCTCGTATATGGTTCTTGGTGAGTTGAGCGGTGATAGTAATGGCTTCTTCTAAGGTTGTGGGTCGGCTACCCACCACAGCATCTTGAATTTGGGGTGGTACACCCTTAATGAACTTCTCGATGTTGCGGGGGACAGTGTCGACCATATGAGGCAGCAGTACACTCAACTCATGATGCCTAGTTGAGTAGGCCAAATGATCACCATCGTTTTGCTTTAAATTCCAAAATTCTTCCTCCAACTTTTGCAGCTCGCTTCTCGGGCAGAACTTCGCGATAGCGATGTTCTTGAACTCTTCCCAAGTAAGTGCCAGAATAGCATCGGGCCCACGATTTCTTTTCTTGCTATTCCACCAGGTGAGAGCCCTTTGTTGGAACATGCTAGTGGCATAATGAACTTGGAGTGCCTCGGGACACTCATAGTTGACGAAGGTGTTCTCCATGCTCTCGAACCACTCAAGAAGACCAGTGGTTCCTTCCTTGCCACTAAAACTAGTGGGTTTACATGAGCTAAAGTGCTTGAAAGTGCAAGTTTGGTTGTTGCGCCCTTGGTTAGCACTATTTTCCCCATGACCGTTGTTGCTAGAGTTGGTCATTAAGGTGCTATTGAGTTCAGCAACCATGGTTGGGATGACAACAGCCATTTGTCAGGCAATCATGGCAGCTAGTTTACGATCAGAACTTCCATGCTTTCCATGATGAAGAGACATGCTGGAATATACAAAATGAGTTAGGTACGAGAATTGGAATTATAAGGATTATAGTTCAACAAGGATAAGGCAAAAGTTGTAAGGCACATGGAATGGTTCCATTTGGTAACGCATTACCATTTGGAAACGTTGACACGTCAAGGTAAGTTGACCCATTCGCCTTAGGAATTTATGTATGTTGACCATAGTTTATCACTCCTCCTAGAAATCCCCAGGTAAGCATAACTAGTCCCGTAGGATTTATGCGATATGCTTGCCTTAGCCCGAGGGCCTTTTGCCAGGAAATCCAGAATACAGGTGTCCATGTGTCACACAAATTTCTTAGGTTCATGAAATCAAAACCATGATGAGATTTACATAGATTAGACATAAGTCTAAAGATTCAATTCTTAAGCATAAGTATACGATTCCACGTGTTGACGAGAATAAGATTAAGAAGTTCATTTGTCGGGGAGAGTCAATGAGTCAAAGTTAAGTTTAGGGAGACACATAACAAAGTTTAAACAATTACAAGGCAACCTATGCTAAGGCATCAAGTTGCACATAAGTATGGCATATCATTATGTAGCATGTAAACAATATATATATATATATATATTTCCAAGAATATAAATATTATTCTATGGGGTTCATGCATAAGCTATAGTCTAGGTCACCATTTCTAATAACCTAAATCCCTATAGTTATGGGCTCTGATACCAATCTGTCACACCCCAACCTTGACAGCGGAAACGTCGAGATGTGAGGTTACGATTGTTCACAACCATATAACGCTATAATTAAATGTAAATATTAAAATTATAGTTTCAAAAGGAAAATACAAACATAAGTATCAAACATGAAATAAGTTCAAACATAATCAAAACATGACATAACATTTTAATTTATTAACTAGGTCCAAGTCCTAGTTTTATTGCAAGCTTCAAAGGTCCACTTTAAACTTGGGGATTTCCTGAAACATGATAAAAATAAAAGGTCAACTATAATAGTTGGTGAGTTTCCAAGGTTTTTATACATAATAAGATAAAGTTACAAGTAGCAATTCATGTCATAGGTCATAAGCAAGTAAGGTTATAGAACACATATCGTTACAATCAAACCTCGACTTGATTACAAGTATAAAAGATTGGCTAAGTGTATTTGGTTCCCATGATGAAAGCATACGTCATCAGGAGTCGGCAATACCTCGACTTTAGCACCAAATAGGCTTGTCAGGCCCAAGATCTAAGATGTCGCCAGGCTAGCAATAGTTAATGATTGTAAACAAACTATGTATCTCATATAATCACTTACAACACACAAATGACCCTGACAAAATATAAAGATGAATTGCAAGTGCTTTACAAGTCTCAAACGTTTATAAGTGTATGTTGTATAAGTATCATGTTTCACCCCAAAATAGTGTGAAATAAAGTAAAAAGGGGCAAGGAAAACTCACATGATCAATAAGTATATATTAAGAAGATTAATAAGAGCAATAATAAACGTCGTTCCAAGATGAACGTCACAAGGCACCTATATATATATTATAAGATTTAGGTCAATAATATGGTTAACGATATGAAAACTAGGTTCTAATATGAATTGGGGTAGGTTTATAAAAAAAATTAGTGAACTCTTGTTTATGATTTATTTGATAAAAGAAAATACTATTTATAAGATTTTAAAGGATTAAATCCTTTGTAATAACTTGCATAATAGCTATAAGATATATTTAAATTCAAAATTTCATTATAATCTCTAATCAAGGAAAACATAAGGTTCTAATAATGTAGTAATTTGAACTTATCATACAAATCTATTTTATAAAGATAGTTGGTTAAAATGTTTGTAAATAATTTTTATAATAAAATTTAAAAAAAAGTTTTTCAAGAAATAATTTACAGAAAGGTTTAGATGATTTTTAAAAAATATAAGAGTTTGTGAAAGTTATTTTTATATTTAATATAATTTTTTTATAATTAATTAAGGCTAAAAAAACTTTTAAAAAAACAGAGGGTGCCCGGGTCGAACCCGGGACCTCTAGATTGGGATCGGATGGTTAACAGTGAACTAAGGCTCTCAGCCGCGTTATGTACTGGTTCTATATGTTATAACCCGATTAAAGAAAGTTCCCCAAACCTCAAGAACCCTAGTTTAGATTCGAACCAAATTGATCATCTAAACGATGATGATAACCAAATTAACCATGGGGCTTTTGCTTCCCATGCTTAACCGAGCATATCCATGTATGTAACTTACCCGAATAGGTTCGAACTGAAGGCAATCCTAACGAAGACAAGTCGCGGTCGTAGTGCCCAATGGATGAGCAATCCTCAATGGAAATCGAATTAACCTTGCAGATAGCTTCGGATGATTATTTGGATTAAAAGCCCTCTATCATTTCGATTTTTGAACTCTAGAGGGTGGTGTTCGATTAAGTTGCAGTTCGCGATGAAAAGGTGCTTGAATTCGTGGATTGTGTTTGTTTCAGGTGTAATCGGTATTGATAGAAGCTTTAGACTACTTAAACGTTCGATTATGAGTCATTTAATTTGGTTATTATTAAGTTTTAATGGTTGAACGGCTATATGGTTAAAGATGTTTTGGTTATCATTCGATTGGGTTTATAACCGACATTAAACGTATTGAAAGTTCATAACGAGGTTCGAATTGTGTTCACGAAGCGATTGATATAATTTTGGAAATAAAACGGATGAATTTTGCGGTTTTGAACCTCGCCGGCGCCGCGCCGAAGCTTCGCTGCCGGCGGCCGGAAATCGGGGGAGAGAAAGGTTTGGTTGGGTTTTTATTCAATTTACACAATCAGCCTCCAACTTTGATTTCTTATCATTTTATGCATAAAACTTCTATTTAAAGTTTATAAAATGACATTAAGACCCCCTAAACTTTAATCTAACTTGTTAATTATTCAAGTATTATTATATTATTATTATACTATTATTATTGTTACTTTATTAATATTAACATTATTTTTATTTTATATTTTATTTTTAACTTTCATAAAAACCCAAATGGCAATAGTGAATAAGCAAAACAACACATAGTTTCAAAATTGACAAATATAAACCTTGTAAGAGTAACGAAGTTAACTTTTAGTTAACAAAATACAAGATGTTACAACAGGCCCCCGGGGAATGTAGATTGGGACAATGTTTGTTTCCGTCGTGGAAGGACCGAACATGTGGCAAAGAATGCGTATGGGGAGGTGTTATTCCTGTGGTGAGGAAGTCACATGAGCAGGGATTGCAAGAAGCCAAGAGCGGAAGGTTCGGGAGTGAAGGAGATCGGAGGAAGCTCCGTACGAGGAAGGGGAACAGAGGGTGAAGGCTAGAGCCTTCGCTATGACCGGAGGAGGCTAGGTCTGACTCCGAGGTAACGTCAGGTACGTTCTTGCAAGTTTAGATTCATGCATCTATTCTTTAATTGTGATGCTAGTAGTAGTTTTGTTGCCGCTACTATTTTCTGTGATGTTGCACGTTAGGGTAGGGAGATCGATGAGCCCTTCGATGTAAGAATTGTATAGTATCTACCAGGTTCCTAGTGCCCTAGAGATTGCGTGATAGAATTGAATAGAGAGCGTTTGTTCCTGCTAGGCTGTTCAAGACAACATAGGTAGGTAGCATGCTTTCCGGGTAAGTTGATCATTAATCTCGACTTAAACCCCAAGTGTTGCAAGAAGTGGATTGCTCGACCGTGGCACACCAGTTTCGGTGATGACCTTTGACAAGATCAGTGATCACAAGTTTGATGTTTCAAATATAACGCAGCGGAATACAACACGAATTAGACCAATTGTAGCAAGCTAACGATATATTGAGCATTAAGATCGCATACAGTTATAGGGAGAGAATATGTATTTCTGATTTCTAGGAATGTTTATAGATGAGGAATATTTCTAATCGAATCAATCATTCATTCCATTCAATTCCTCATTTCATTCGATCATTACAATAGTTGTCACTCCTTATATAGAGTGCAACAGTCACTGCTGTTATCACGGAAAGTGACAACTGGCAGATCCAATACAGAAATAACTAATTCTTAACAAACTACTGAAATGTTCACAACTACTGAGAACATATCAGCAAGTTAAGTACAAAATATAAAACTACTGAAACTACAACGACTGAAGAACAAGCTCTTCAGTCGTTTTACAAAACTACTGAAACATAGAAAATAAAACTACTGATATCACAACTACTGAAGAAGTACTCTTCAGCAGTTGTGACAAACTACTGAGGCTTCAGTACTTGATCTTCAGACTTTGACCTTCAGGTGTTTCATCAGCTGATGACTTCAGTAGATATCATCAGCTGATGTCTTCAGTCTTTGTCTTCAGACTTTGTACATCAGTTGTTGATCTTCAGCACTTGTGAACTCTTCAGCTGTTGTTCTTCAGTACTTTGGTCTTTCAGCTTCAGCACTTGTGTTCTTCAGCTGTTGTACTTCAGCACTTTGGTTCTTCAGCTGTTAAGGTCTTCAGCACTTGATCTTCAGCTGTTGAAGTCTTCAGCACTTGTCAAACTACTGATGAGGCTTTCAGCAGTTGTTGTGATACCGTGTGGGACTTAGAGATTTTCTGATCTTGGCTCATTGGTTCTTTTGGTCCAACAAACTCCCCCTGAACCAATGCAGCCAAAACCTCTAACTTATTTATACTCCCACTTATTGATGGCCAAAATGTTGGTCTTTTTCCTTCTTGATCAGTAGAGAAGATGACCCATGTAGCTCCGGCCTGGGAAGAAATCTCAAATATTTGTTTGGCAGAGTATGAATGGGAACTCTGTTTTGGGGAACTGGACACAGAGTTGTTATCCCATTCATGAGATTTACTTCCCCATAATGAGTCTGTACGACTCTCTTGTGTAGGCCTCAAGGAAGGTGATTTGTTCCTCCATGGTTAGCTCTTCAGCACCTCCTTCAAACAATGATTCCGGCCCATAATACTCAGACAGGTATTTGGCCTGTTTCCCATTCTTTAGCTCCACAGTTGTTATTATTCTGTAAGCAAACTCATCCGGGTGATTACCCTCTAGGAACAACTGGAGCTCATTTTTCTGACTTCTCAAGCCTCTTGTAAACTAACCCCTTTTTCACTATTTTGTTTTCCAACATCTTCTGAGGGGTTAGATTAGCTTTGTAGGCCTTCTTGAAGTCTTCTAGGATTTCCCAGGGTGAAACTACAAAGACCAGAGAGATCACTTCATCTACGATCTTTTTCACCTGGCCAATGTATCTCCGAGGTATATTGTTCTTATGAATTCTGTGAGAGACCCTGGGATCGGGCCAAATCCTCACTCTTTCCTTTTGATATTGAAAGGTATGCCTGAGAGTGTAAAGTCTGAGGGCTTGCTCCTTCATATTGATGATGGAAGATGTGGCTGCATAAGCTTTGTCAACTCTCTTCAGCAATTCTCATCATGCTGTTTATGAAGCTCTTCTTCTTCTAGCTTCACTTTAACCATTTGTCTCTGGACTTCAGGAGTAATTGCTGAGGAGTGACTTGTGGCCTTAGGCAACTGAATCACAGCTGAGAGCGGCAGCCTGTCTTCTTCATCTTCGTCATCGTCTTCTAGCCTCAATATCCTTCTCTTCTTCTTCAAGGGTATATCATCGGCTATGGGTTTTGAGGGTAAGGGAGTTGGTTTGGTGGGTTGTGTTTTGGGTGGTTTTGGTGTGGGAATGTTGACAGGCTGTTCTAGCATCCTTGAGGTGAGTGTGGCTTTTGATTGCTTGGCTAGCTCAGTCCTGCTCCAGCACCCGCTTCATTCAAAGCTTCAATGACAAGCCCCTTAGTATATACTTCAGATGAACAGATCTTGGTGGTGATTGCCAAGATACTGTCCCTGGACCAAGCTTTGATTTCAATCATTGATCTTCCAAGATATTTTGCAATAAATCTTATCATGATTTCAAGCCTTTCTCTTTCTAACACTTCATAACTTGCCCATCTGTTCTGGATTTCTTCAATCTCTAGTCGTCGAATCTCAGAGTCAAGTTTATTGGTGTCATGGCCTTGCCTAAACAGCTCAATGATGTTGTCCATTGATCTACTGTGTTCGGCATCAGCCTCTTTTATCAGTAGCTCCAAGGCTTTATCTTCAGCAATGTGCTCATCAGCACCTTTCTTTCGCTTGTAGGTGAGCATTGGTTGCTGTTCTTTCTCCTCCTTTTGGGCTTGCTTCGCTTCCTTCTTTCCTCGGATCTTTTCCTCTTCTTTTCTTTCACTGCAGTACTCTCCCCCTTTTTGGTGCATTGGAGGAAGGGGTTGGTACCGCAGAAAGAGTCTTTTGGACAGCAGCATCAACCAAGGGCTGTAATGTTGAGGAAAGCCTCTCATCAAGGGCTTTGATCACTATATCAGTGATTATGGGGGTGATGAGAGGGAGGGAATTTTGGAGTACAACACCTATTTGCTCAGGAGGGTTCTGTTCCTGAGAAGTAGGGCCTGAAGCAGAGGCAGGTGTTGATGTTGGGGTGGCTCTGTGTTTGGGAAACCTTCAAGGGAAGGTGCCATCTGTGGGTGTATGAGGGTGGCAGATGGACTTGCATCCTGAGACATCTTGGCCAGCAGCTCTTTGAGTCTGCTAACCTCATCCTCTAGAATGGTGTTTTGAGCAACTACATCATAGAAGAAGCTCAGGTCATCATCAGTTAATACTGAACATCACCTGACCTCCTGCTTAGAGCAGGATTTACATGCACTGGGTGTAGACCAGTTGGTGCATGTGCCCCTTGTGCTTGGTACTGGGGACTTCCAGCCTCAGGACAGTGTCCATCATCAGCTGTTGCCTCTAGGGAGGTCTTAGCAATGTTACCAGCCTCACTCTGGTCATGTGCTGAGTCAGAGAAGGTGGCAGCCTCACTAGATTTTCTAAGCTCCTTGTCTACACCAGGAGATAGAATTGGGAACCCCTGTGCTGTGGGTTCTCAGGTGCACTGTGTTCCTCCCCCTCAATTGTAGAGGAATTCCCAGTAGTAAGTGGTTTCTGGGGAGGGGGTGAGGAGTGCAATTGAGTCAGCACTTGTGCAACTATTAAAGTTGGGCTGTGAGGGGCGGTTGTTTGGGGTAAGGAGGTAGAAGCAGTGTGCACCTGGGGTGGATGGTGCTCTTCAATGGCAATCTCCTCAAGTGAGGAAGATCCCAGATAAGTAGGTGCCCCTTGGGTTGCTGCAGGCTCCTGTTGAGAGGAAGCCTGAGCGGCTGTGGCTGGAGGAGTCATTGTATCCACTAGGGGGTTTGGACTAGTGGATATATCCTGCGTTTGTTGTGCAGGAGCATCCTCAGGGGACTCAATTCCCTGAGTAGCCATCTTTGGGTTTCTTTTTGGTGGTTTGGTGGGGACATTGGATTTGGAGGTGGTGGCTGTGGGTTCCAGCTGCGTGGGTTTTCGCAGCTTGGCAGCCAGTTTGAGTGTCCGGTCAGAGTTGTGCCGGGAGTATACTTCCGGCAGAACAGCCGTAGCAGGGACTCCCAAGCCAACAAGTCCCTCAGCATTAAGCTGGTCTATAATAATGGCCATTATGAACCGTGGATAGAGTATCCAACGGTTGGCAGTATTGTTTTGAGCCATATCTTTGAGCTCTGAAAATATAATTCTGAAAAGTTCAGTGGTTGTTGCTCAAGGATAGAATACATTACCTGCTGCCATTTGGTGGACATTTGATCCCAAGACGATGTCTTAGGGGCCAAACATACATTGACCATGTGAAAAATCAGGCGCTCAGCGTCATTAAAGTGTTTCTTCATGATGGTGGTGGCACTGAGATCACCTTGATATCCATGCTGAGCAAATGATAGATCTATGGTGCCCTTCGGATATCCAGCAGGAGAGGTAGCATCACTCAGTTGAAGAATTTTACGATTGTTGCAGGAGTAATCACTACTTCTTTGTTGTTGACTACTGACCGGAGGGATCGTGTGTTGCTCTCCTCAGTTGTAACAGTAACGTTCATCCAAAATTGGTTCAAGGATTCGGCATGTAAACGGGGTTCAGAAGGAATGCCTTGTTGTATTGGGACTGAACCATAAGATCGATAGCAGTATCGAACTTAGTCCAGATCGGCGATTTTGTGAGGTAGGCAACACAGTTGTGTCGCGGTTTAATTTGCATAGACGCCATGGAAATTTTTGGAGAGGAACGTTAGGTTTGAAGAAGATAAGCATGGAGAGCTCAGGTTAAGGTATTTATAGTAGGGTACGGTGAGGAAACGACTGAAGGATGTGGTGTTAGTCATCAGTAGTTTTAAACGACCGTTGACATGGTATTATCCTTTCAGACGTTGAAACAGCTGAAGTCGCGGTGTTAGGCATCAGTAGTTTAGAAAACTACTGAAGACCGTGGTTTTGACTTCAGATGATTGAAACAACTGAGGACATGGTGTTTGTCATCAGTAGTTATGAAACTACTGAAGACAGTGGTTTTGTCATCAGCTGTTGTAAACAACTGAAGACTTGGTATTGGTCATCAGTAGTTATAAACTGCTGAAGACGTGGTTTTGCTTCAGTTGTTTAAAATGAAACAGCAGTGGTACAACGACTGAGGAGAAAGTTCTCTTCAGCTGTTTTCGTCAATTCTTAGCTTTTCAGCTGTTTCAAACTGTCCTCAACACATTCATCAGTCTTTATGGCTGATTTCAGTTGTTTCATAGGACATCAGTACTTATCTGTTTTTACTGATTGCAGTAGTTATGACTGCATCAGTAGTTGTAACTACTTCAGTAGTTTAGAGCAGATGAAGTACTTCAGTACTTGTGAGAACTTTTAGCCTTCAGTAGTTATAAAAACTACTGAGGTTAAAAGAGCTCATCAGTACTTATATGTGACAGGCACTCATGATCATCATATGAATTACTGAGATCATCAGTAGTTGTCACCTATTCTAGCTGCAGCATACCAAGCCTTAACACCAGGTTTTGGAAAGTTGAACTATCCAAAGGCTTAGTAAAAATGTCTGCAAGCTCATCAGCACTGGGCACAAACTTAGGATCAATCAGACCTTTTTCAAAACAATCCCTTATAAAATGATGTCTGATCTCTATATGTTTGGTCCTAGAGTGCTGGACTGGATTTTTGACAATGCAAAGAGCTGAAGCACTATCCATTAACAATGGAGTCTTAGTCTCTGTAATGCCATAATCCAAAAGTTGGTTTTGAAGCCAGAGTACCTGAGATGTACAGCTTGCAGCAGCAATGTACTCTGCTTCCGCAGTGGATGTAGCAACTGAGGTCTGTTTCTTGCTCTGCCAAGAAATCAAGCAGTTGCCTAGGAATTGACATCCACCAGAAGTTGATTTCCTGGTCAACTTACACCCTGCATAGTCACTGTCAGAAAAAGCAACTAATTTACCAAATGTCTGGTAGAATACCATAAACCTAGAGATGGAGTGCCTTGCAGATATCTAAAGATCCTCTTGACTGCAATCAGATGAGACTCTTTAGGTGCAGCCTGAAATCTAGCACAAACACATGTAGCAAACATAATATCTGGTCTAGAAGCTGTTAAATACATCAAGGACCCAATCATACATCTGTAAGTGTTTCATCAACCACTTTACCTTTCTGATCTGAGTCCAGTTGTGTGGTGCTGCTCATGGGAGTAGAACAGGGCTTACAGTTTTGTAAATCAAACTTTTGCAAAAGATCTTTTGTATATTTGGATTGATGAATAAAATTCCATCAGCCTTTTGTTTGATTTGCAACCCCAGAAAGAACTGTAATTCTCCCATGGCACTCATTTCAAACTTCTGTTGCATCAACTTTGTAAAGGCATCACACAACTTTGGATCAGAGGATGCAAAAATGATATCATCTACATAAATTTGAACAAGTAGATTATGCTGCCCAGCTTTCTTAATAAATAAAGTCTTGTCTATGGAGCCTCTAGTGAAATTGTTTTCCAGAAGAAAGTTTGATAATGTCTCATACCAGGCTCTGGGAGCTTGTTTTAACCCATAAAGAGCTTTATCAAGCTTATACACCCAATTAGGATGTTTATTGTCCTCAAAGCCTGGAGGTTGACATACATAAACCTCTTCTTTAACTTTTCCATACAAAAATGCACTTTTGACATCCATTTGAAAGACTTTAAGTTTTTGATAAGCAGCATAAGCTAAAAACAATCGAATTGCTTCCAGTCTGGCTACAGGGGCAAAGGTTTCATCATAATCAATACCTTCTTCTTGTGCAAACCCCTGAACAACCAGTCTGGCCTTGTTCTTAACAATAAGCCCATTTTCATCAGTTTTGTTCCTAAACACCCATTTAGTGCCTATTGCACACTTACCTGGAGGTAGAGGAACCAGTTCCCACACTTGCTGTTTCTTGAACTGAAGAAGCTCAAGCTGCATGGCATCAACCCATCCATTGTCCTTTAAAGCAATGTGATAATTCTTTGGCTCTTGCTGACTGATGAAGAGAGCATAGAAGCAGAAATTTGACAATTGACTTCTTGTTGATACTCCAGCAGTGATATCACCAATGATTTGAGACATGGGTGATTCTTCAGATCTTGATACACAATGAGATCTGTGCAAGTGTTTGTAGCCGGTTCAGCAGCAACAGATGGTGATGTGAATCATTTCCTTGAAACCAATCAGTGGATGGTAATTCAAAGGAAGTTGAATTCGAAGAAATCTCATCAGCATTTGTTGTGGATGGTGCTACGGCGCTACAGGAACATCAGGTCTAGTTGAGTCAGGCAGCTGATCACTAAACCTGAAGAGGTGAGTACTGCAATCATCATCATCATCAGCAGTACCACCAGGTGGTGAACTGTTGACAGGAGCAACAGCAGGAGTTTGATAGGAACATATTGCAGTATGTCCAATCAAATAACTCCACAGGACTTTGTGGAATCTTGTCCTTTGGAGATTCATTAAACTTAACATGTAGAGTTTCTTCAACCATCTTTGTTCTGCAGTTGAAGACTCTGTATGCCTTGCAAGTAGATGAATAACCAACAAAGTATCCTGCATCCACCTTAGGATCAAATTTGTGGAGTTGATCCTTTGTGTTGAGAATAAACAGGGACACCCAATGCTTTGAAAAATGAAATCAGAGGAGCCAAATGATGGAGAACTTCATATGGAGTCTTCATCAACCTCTGATTTACTAAACTCTATTTTGCACATAACAAGCTGTGTTGACAGCTTCGGCCCAGAAGGTCAATGGCAAACCTGAGTCAGCCAGCATGGACCTTGCAGCTTCAATGAGGGTCCTGTTCTTTCTCTCCACTACTCCATTTTGTTCTGGAGTCCTTGGAATGCTGAACTGCCTTTTGATTCCCTTGAAAGATAGAAGTCATCAAGTGTATGATTTCTGAACTCAGTTCCATTATCACTCCTAATACACTTGACTGGAAGGGAATACTGCTTCTCAATGTACAGCACAAAGTGAATAATCTTCTGAGCAGCCTCATCCTTTGAATGTAGAAAGAAAGTCCATACAAATCTGGAGTAATCATCCACAATTACCAGACAGTATTTCTTCTTTGCCATGCTCATTACTCTCACAGGACCAAATAGATCCATATGCAGTAATTGCAAGCAGGCAGTGGACTTGGACACTTCAATAGGAGGAAATGAGACCTTGTGCTGTTTTCCTTTTAAACAAGCAGTGCATTTTCATCACAGTGGAACTCCTTTATTGGTAAGCCTCTGACTAAACTATTGTGGCTAAGCTGATTCATGTTTTTGAGATTGACATGACCAAGCCTCCTGTGCCACAGTTAGATTCTTGAAAAGAGGCTTTGGAAAATAGGCAAGGATTGCCTTTGAGATCTATCTTCTTAGAGAGATCTAAGGCATACACTCTTCCTGTCCTGTTGGCTTTCAGGAGAGTGTGATCATCCAACACCTTGTCAATCAAGTGCAAAACTTTGGATGACAGAATCCTACAGTTTTGACTTGTGAAAAGGGCAACATGGCCTTTATCACACATTTGACTGACACTCAAGAGGTTGTACTTGAGATTTTCCACATGATTAACATCATCAAATTTGATTTCTCCATTGGAGACAAAGCCCTTACCGATGATGTAACCCTAGCATCATTGCCAAAAGAGACAAATCCCTTCTTTCCTTGAGAGTAGTCATGAAGAAGAGATGTTCCCAGTCATGTGCATAGATCCCCCACTGTCTACATACCAGATGCTACTTTGGCATGTTGAAGAACCCTGCAATAATAAACAATCAGTTAGTTTTAGAGACCCAAACCTTTTTGGTTTTGGGCCTGGTCTCATCAATAGATGGTAAACTAGCATGTTTATTTGTAACAACAGCCTGAGAAGAAGAAGATGGTGCAGAAGAGGAGTCCTTTGGCTTAGACCTCCTTTTCTGTGGTTTCAACATAGGAGAATCTAGTTGGTTAACTCTACCCAACAGATGTTGTACCATCATCACCAGCTGTGTCTGATTTTGTGATAAAGCTTTCAGCTCATCAGACACATTGCTAGTGGAGTTAGATAAGGTCCTATGTTGCACCTTCTTCTTTTGAGCACCCTCAGCTGTCACCTGTTTAACTCCTTCCTTTTTGAATTGCTTTAAGGACTTAAGGGTTACAGGATTTGATGTTGCTGATACAAATGTGGTCTCAAACTCATTTTTCATTTTTACCATTTTCTTTATTATTCTTCTTTTTGTTTGAGTTTGGAACCTCTTTTGTACCAACAATCATCTGTAAGATGATTGAACAAACCACATACTTTCACATGGTTTCTTCTTCATCTTAGGTTGATCATCAACTAAAGATGGTGAAGCAACAGAAGACTTGTTCTTCAATGCTTTGGAAGCATTGGTTGCTTTCTTGACATCCTCTTTAGTAGCCTTCAAACTCTTTCTACTGCCAGTTTTCTTCTCTTCAGTGCTGACAGCAGTTGAAGTTTGAACTTCAGGTGTTAAATCCTGCTCTCCAGTCCTTTCAGGACCTTCAGGATTAACTCCTGAGTTGATCAACTTATTGATCATGTGAATGTCAGCATTTGGACCATCAACATCAGCTGATAGGTTCAAGGAGGACTTGATGCTGACTGCTACTTCTGATTGTGCTGTATCAGAAGGTAGATCACATGATTTGATGGATTGGTTATCACTCTCACCATCATATTCTACCTCTGCTCTCGGGGTAAAATTGTAGGTGGAGCAGTGTGATTATAGCCAATGCCAAACTCACATTTGAAGCAGATTGCTTACTAGAAGCATTTCAAAACCTTTGCATGATTGTACCCATCTATCACACTCGACCTGGGTAACTGCAAGGGTTTCTTTGAGATCTTTGTACTTCTCTAGAAGTACATCTTCTCTAGCCTTATCATCAATTATTTTGCAATTCAGTTTATAAACCTCATCATTTTTATCTTTGAGCACAAACTCAAACTCAGCTTTGTTTTTGGAAATTATTTGTTCTAGCTCAATGTTCTTATTAATTAAAGCTACATTTGCTTCTCTAATGGAAGCAAATGCTGCTATGCATTGTTCAAAACATAATTTGGCTTTTGCCTCAGAGGATACCTGTGATACCTGAGTGTAGAGGCATTGGAAGATGAAGTATCAGCAGACTCCAAAGCCATAAGAGCTAGATTCCCAAAGGGACTATCACCACCATGTTGACCAGCACCTGAGAACAGTTGATCATGACCAGACAAGTCATCTGGTAAACTGCTCCAGTCAACAACTCCTGGGGTGAAGAAGCTGTGTTGTTGAGATGAAGGTTGTTGATGAGATAGGGAAGGCTGAGGTTCTGGTAATGCATGAGGTTGTGGTGTCATAGGAACTTGAACTTGATTTGACTGTGGCATGTAATAACCAGGGTACTGATATGGCATTTGGCCCTGAGGAACAAAATATGCCGGAGATTGTTGTTGAGGATGATGACTAGATGTGACAGGATGTTGCCCTCTGTTTTGACTATTGCCAGGAAAAGTCACAAAGGTGCAGTAGAGTTAGATCCAGTTGATCTACACTCTCTTGCAAAGTGTCCAAGCCTTTGGCATTTGTGACACCTCAACTTGCTCTTGTCAAAACCAACTTTGGTTTTGCCAGAGAGTCCTGGGAATTTTCTTCCAGTTCTTTTGTAGAACTTCTGAGATCTGATATTTATCAAGGCCATTTGGCTCAAAATATCCATCTCTTCTAAGTCATCATCAGCAATCCCCTTGAGATCATCCATAATGAACATAAATTGTCATTATTACATCCAGTGAACTGACCATCAACACTTACAAATGCAGAATTAGAAGTGCTCGAAGAGAAATTAATATGCTCATCATACTGGCATTCAGATGAGCATATTCTGACTCATGACCCACCAAGGCAGTGTTGCCTTGTATAAAGTCTTCAGTGAGCTTTCCAGATGAAGACAGCTTTCTCTTCTGTTCTATCTCTCTCTCAAAAGTGAGCAATTTCCCATGGAGTTGGGTGAGAGATAGTTTGTCCAAACTTGCACTGGAGCGTAGGACAATAGTATATGTGTCCCATCTCTCAGGCAGTGATCTCAGAAATCTGTTATTCATCTGAATATTGGTGTATTCAAGTTTGACCATTTTTAGTTCAGAGATCAACAAGAAAACCGCTCATATTGTTGAGTCAGTGTCTCGCCCTTTCTATGAGAGAATGTCTCATATTGTTGGGCAAGAATTTCTCTATTATTTGCCAAGACCTCATCTGTTCCTCCAAATTGTTCTTTCAAAGCAATCCAGAGGTCATGGGCAGTTTCATGATGCATTAGCCCAGAATAAATTTCATTGGGCAAAGCCATGGCCAGAATTCCATGGGCTTTTGCATCAATCTCAAGCAACTTTTTATCCTCATCTGAGTATTGCTCCCTCCTCTTCGGAACCATTTGATTGGTTTCCGGGTTATTCACCATAGGCTTGTGTGGACCATGTACCACTGATGTCCAACACCCTGCGCTGTTAACAGACAGGTGATGAAGCATACGTCTTTGCCATATGTTATACTCATTCCTAACCAGCATAGGAGGCTTGGTTGAGGAACCAGTATTGTGAGGATCATTGGAGGGAGTGGTCATTTTCAGTTCAAAAACAGTTTAGTTCAAGTTTTAAAAAAGTTTTAGACAAACCACAACAACTCAATGAGAACCAAGAAAAGATCTCAGGATGAATGAGCAGAATACAGATAATTCAATCTCTATAACCGTTTCTTGCAAAAACAAAAGCTAATTCAATCAAACTTGGATCTTGAATAGCAGTTTCAATGATCATTATTAGATCGATCAATGATTAACCTGCTCTGATACCATTTGACAGATCAGTGATCACAAGTTTGATGTTTCAAATATAACGCAGCGGAATACAACCACGAATTAGACCAATTGTAGCAAGCTAAGATATATGTGAGCATTAGATCGCATACAGTTATAGGGAGAATATGTATTTCTGATTTCTAGGAATGTTTATAGATGAGGAATATTTCTAATCGAATCAATCATTCATTCCATTCAATTCCTCATTTCATTCGATCATTACAATAGGTTGTCACTCCTTATATAGAGTGCAACAGTGTCACTGCTGTTATCACGGAAAGTGACAACTGGCAGATCCAATACAGAAATAACTAATTCTTAACAAACTACTGAAATGTTCACAACTACTGAGAACATATCAGCAAGTTAAGTACAAAATATAAAACTACTGAAACTACACTGACTGAAGAACAAGCTCTTCAGTCGTTTTACAAAACTACAAAACTACTGAAACATAGAAAATAAAACTACTGATATCACAACTACTGAAGAAGTAATCTTCAGCAGTTGTGACAAACTACTGAGGCTTCAGTACTTGATCTTCAGACTTTGACCTTCAGGTGTTTCATCAGCTGATGACTTCAGTAGATATCATCAGCTGATGTCTTCAGTCTTTGTCTTCAGACTTTGTACATCAGTGTTGATCTTCAGCACTTGTGAACCTTTAGCTGTTGTTCTTCAGTACTTTGGTCTTTCAGCTTCAGCACTTGTGTTCTTCAGCTGTTGTACTTCAGCACTTTGGTTCTTCAGCTGTTAAGGTCTTCAGCACTTGATCTTCAGCTATTGAAGTCTTCAGCACTTGTCAAACTACTGATGAGGCTTTCAGCAGTTGTTGTGATACGTGTGGGACTTAGAGGTTTTCTGATCTTGGCTCATTGGTTCTTTTGGTCCAACACCTACGAAAATGGTAGGAGGAAGGCTTCAACCGGAGAGCGATTGGCTTTTTTGAAATCAAGTAAAGCTAATACTAAACGTGGAGAGGGTCATTCCCCAGTTGTTGCTCAGGTAGGAGAAAGTGACACCTCGACTGGAGCTACATGATGAGTTAAGTGTTCATCTGATGTTCCATGCATCTCGTCTAAGAAAGAGCTCAACCGATAAGGAATTATCCTGCTACAAGAATACTGAGATTGACAGAGTAGCCAACCACGAGGAGCAACTGGTGACGCATTACTAATAAGAAGAAGAGTATAGACTAAGGATGATGTTTTTTTTCACTTGTGGCGGGTGCAGTGAAGCCTAAAAGGATCTTAGTTTAAACGCAAGATCAGAGAAAAGGTGAGACATGTTACCCGTAAGCTGTTGAGAAGCGACAGGTTTTGGGACGAAACCTCTTTAAGGGGGGAACTTGTAACACCTAAATATTCTATTTAAACGAAAGGAAAGAAAAGTAATAAAAGAATAGAAATTTGCACAAGTGGAAGGGAAAAAGTGTACAAGTAACAAAGCTTATTATTTTAAGATATTAAAAGGCATGGTCGCCCATATCAGCAGAAAGCTGCTTTGATCTCGGAGGAAGAAAGAGAGAGAGAGCCGGTTCTAGAGAAGAAAGGGAGAAAAAGCTAAAAAGGTAACTCTTCTCTTGTTTGAGGTCGGTTTCAACTGAGTATTGAGTTCTGACCGAAGTTTTGGTTGTTTAGAGTTTACTTTTGGGATTCAAAGAGCTGAATCGAAGTGGGTCTTGAACCGGGAGTGCTGCTCAAAAGTTGCTCAAGTGAGTTTCTCTAGAACCCCTCTTTTACTGATTTTCAACTGATTTGGGGCTATTATGCATACGATGTAAGCATCTTTTAAAGAAACCGTGGATTTACAACTTTATGTTCGAATGTTGTGTGTATGTATGCATATTATAGTGTTGATTATGGGTTAGAGATGATGTTTACGTGCTTAGATGGCCTTAGTATGTTAGATCTGCGTTTGGGTATGATTGGAATGATAGTCGGGTGAAATTGGTAGCATAGAAAAGATTTCTGAATGTTTGATGAACATGAAGAGTGGTTCATGCGCCTAAATAGTGGCCCATCCGCCTAGCATGAGTGGCCAGACGCCTAAGTGTGGCCATGCGCCCAAGAGTGGGTCGTGCGCCTGAATAGTGGCCCATGCACCCAGCATGTTGGCCGATGTGTCTAAGTATTGGCCATGCGCCCAAGTGTTGGCCATGCGCCCAAATAGGGCCACGCGCCCAAGTGATGGAACGGCTAAGTATGGACCATGCGCCTAAACAGTGACCATGCGTCCCAGTGAAAGAAACGGCCAAGTATGGACCATGCGCCTAAACAGTGCCCATGCATCCCAGTGAAAGAAGCGGCCAAGTATGGACCATGCGCCTAAACAGTGCCCATGCGTCCCAGTGAAAGAAACAGCTAAGTATTGGCCATGCGCCAAAACAGTGCCCATGCGCCCAAGTGCTTGAAACGGCTAAGTGTTGGTGATGCGCCTGAATAGGGTAGAAACGCCCAAACAGTGCCCATGCGCCCAGACTGTTTACACTTAGAATTTTTAAGCTCATGCGCCTGGAAGGACCCATGCGCCCACTTTGGACTTAAGGTTTTCTAAGTGGTTTTTAAGGGGTAAAATGGGGAGATAGGCCTGGTTATGATGAGATGGCTTATGTTTGATATGTGTCATGCATGTATGATGCGCCTGTATTGGTGATGGTGTATGTTTATGTATATGTATGTTCCTTACTTTATATGTATGTCTTCCCTTGGCTTTGCGTTGAACGTTAATGAATGTAATGAAAGTATTATGTAACGTAAAGTGGAAGATAATGAAAAGAGGACCATAATGAATGCATGCATTAATGAATAAAGAGAGAAGTATAGAAAGGCTTGGAAGCATATGTACATAGGTGCACGACTCTTATTGCCTTGAGCTCTATCGCGTGAGGTTCAGCAATTCTAAAGTGTGCACGCAAGGGTTCCAGTCTTTGTGACTGACCTTCAGAGGTGTTACCCATTTCTATGGGGGTGTTACCCATTTCTATAGGGGTGTTACCCATTTCTATAGGGGTGTTACCCATTTCTATGGGGGTGTTACCTATTTCTATGGGGGTGCTACCCATTTCTATTGGGGTTCTACCCATTTCTATGGGGGTGTTACCCATTTCTATAGGGGTGTTACCCATTTCTATGGGGGTGTTACCCATTTCTATGGGGGTGTTACCCATTTCTATGGGGGTGTTACCCATTTCAATGGGGGTGTTACCCATTTCTATGGGGGTTTTACCCATTTATACGGGGTGTTACCCATTTCTATAGGGGTGTTACCCATTTCTATGGGGGTGTTGTTACCCACTTCGGTGGGGGTGTTGTTACCTGAGTTATGTGTAACTTCGGGGGTGTGGCATAAGGCCAAGCATAGTTATGAGGTGAGCGACTCTGTGTTGCAACAATCTCGACAGAGGTCTTTGACCATGAGACAAGATATGAGGTGAGCGACTCTGTGTTGCAACAGACTCGGATGGAGTTCAATCTCTGTGATTGACTCATATGGGATCTTTGTCGCGTATCCCGGTGCTGTGTTAGTCTTACGACATGAGTTGGGGGTTTGTGAGCAGCCCCGGCACAGCATCAGCTTTCGAGCATGAGTCGGGGATATTGCAAGAGACAAGATTCGAGTGATAAAGAGTAATGAACGGAAGATCATGTACGAAAGAATGAACGTATGAATGAACGTAAATGAATTATCGTAATAAAGTACTCAATAGGATCCTTGTCATTCGACCTCAGTAATCGTGACTGAGTGCCACGAAGAGGGTAAAGTCTGACCGGATTTAGAAAGAGAAGTGAACGATAATGTAATACATAGAATGAACAAAGTTAATGAACATAATGACAAAGATAATAATGATATTATCTGTATGTATGTATGATGCATGATCACGAACGGTTGTAAAGTATAATATGTTTTGAAATAAAGCAAAGAATGGTTTTAACAGAGAAAAGTATTTTATTATTAAAACTAGAACTCACTCAGCGTCGCTGACTTTTGTATGCATGATAGTTGGCAGGTATATGTTGATGCTGAGGAGTTGCAGGCATGGATGCATAAGCTACTGGGAGCATTTTGAGGCTGGCATCCGTATTTTGACATGTCTTGTATTTTGAGATAGAAACCAATGTGTAAATGACATGTTTTTAGTTATTAATAAATGTTTTAAATTCTGCTGCAAAATAATGTACATTTTATAATGTTTTAAGTGCAATGAATGATCAACTGTGAGGTGCCCGGGTACGGGGCGTTACATGCAGTATCTCAGAGGTTGCAACGGTTTGTTAGAGGAACCATACTTATGTTCACTAGTTCATAGTAGGTTCTTCCAAAGTCAATTGGCTTGGAAGAACAAGTTCTTCCGAAGCCTATACTTCGAAAGAGTCTACTTCTTCTGAGACTTGTGCTGATCTTCATGACTTCATACTTTAGAAGTAATTGTCTTGAAATCTTCTAAGTGTTGAACTTTGGAAGGAGGATGACTTTGTCTTCGGAATTCAGGATTCCTCTTTAGAAGTTCTTTTAGCGTTAATCATCAGAAGTGCATCTTTTCCCTTCAAAAGTTCTCTCATAGTTGTACCAAAATTATTTCTAAGTGATTGTTTTGGTTGCACCAACCTTACTTGATCAAACAAACTCCCCCTAGGCAAATGCTACCAAAACCTCACTTGTTTCTTCTTCTCAAAACTTTCAACACCAATGAGAGAAGAGATACTTATCTGTCTTTTTATTTTTTCGAGAGATGGTGCTGAGAAGTTTGTACAAGTCATCTGAAGACAGAAGATCTAGTCTATTACTTTGAATGACATGTGCTCTTTGTTGTATCCCTCTAAAGAGAGTTAGTTAACAAGAGTTATATTCATACTCCTATCAAAGTATGGGTTCCAATTATGGGCCTTCAACCATTTGCAAGTGTAACACCTGGTTATATTTTTTTTAGTCAAAGAAAGAAGAATAAAGTGAAGAAAAGGAAAGAAAAGATATTTTAACCAAGTTGAAGGGTAAAAAGTGTCAAAAGGACAAAAGTTTTGAAAAGTGGGTGTAAAAGGTGATGGCTGCCCATCACTCTCTTTACACCACACAAAATTAAGATCTTGTACAAGAGAAAGGAGAGGAGCTGAAACCTCAGGTTGAAGAAGAACAAGAGCTAAAAAGTCGAATTCAAGGTAAGAATTCATGGTTTAATGGTGTTCTTAACCGGTTATGTCCTCGGGTTTATGCTTATGTGTGTTGTGTGTGTTTGGGTGTATGTTTTAGTGGGTTTCCAGGCGGGTGAACTCAATTATAGATGAGGGAAGAAGCCATACTCGAGAGCTGCTAAGTGAGTTCTAGAACCCCTCATTTTACTTGTTTTAACTGATTTTGGGGCTGGAAATGCATGAATGTATGTTGTTTTAAATCTGGGTCTTATACCCTATTGATACATGTGTACCTAGTTTAGGAGCTTAATGTAAAATGTCTTTCATGTCTTACGTATATGTAACAGAATGGGTATGAATGAAATGTAATGTGTTGGTAATGCTTATGATGTTTAATATTTCATTGTTTATTGTGTGATAACACATATTGAACTAACTATATAGGTTTGTGGTAGTTTACATACTTCTTAGTCAATAATGATTGAGAAACATGTTTAAATTTAATCGTGTGAAGTTCTCATGCGAATGGGCCATGCTAATGGACCATATGCATGAATACTTCATGCTAATGGACCAGTCCCACGACTGAACCAGGAGACTGGATCAGTCGCACGATTGAGACATACGACTGACTCAGTCGCACGACTGGACCTTCAGTCGTGCGGATGGATCAATCGCATGCTTCAATTGCACGACTGAACCACGCTAATGGTTTAGTCGCACGACTAGAAGACCCTAACATATAAATACCACCTAAATTGTGGAAAAACATAACAATTCGAATCCCTACACACAAAATCATACCCTAGCCTTCCAGAGACCCTAGAACACCTGTTCCAAGTTCATAGATCGTAGTTAATCATCTTACAATCGTTCTTAATGTTTTGATTCATTCTTAGATCAATTATACTTGCGTTCTCACTAATTGGATCGCCAGTCAAATATGATTCCGCCCTAATTGTTTTGGTATATACGTAAATGAGTTAGTACTCAGTACCTAAACGGTCTTAACATACCCGTATGTTTGAATGTGCTAAACCAATATTTCAGATTCATTGAGCTTGGATCTTAGGATTCATCATGTTCAGATCTAGAAATCAAAATTAAGATGGGTGGACGTGTGTGAATCATAGAACAAAGAGATGGATAATAATAATGTTATGATTTCATTGATGTTGATAAACAGGTTACAATGAGAATCATAGATGGCTGGTGAAATCAAACCCACCCAAAGGAGAGGATTTCTCCTTTGATGGTGATTTACACCATGAGAAACGCACACAAAAAGCCACACCTGCATAAATGCACTAGTGGGTCTATTTATACTAATATTACAACATGACCTAATTTTGACTTTCTAATTGTCTTGATGTTGACTTTGTCATGTTGAATTGTTTTGTTTTGTTGTAATGAACTTGGTCTCTGAACTTGTACAATGAGATCATCAGTTGGATGTAATTATTATTTGGTAAGCTTCAGTTTATGCCATTGTTGAATCCTAACAATACTCCCCCTAAACTGATACTTGCCAAACCTTGAATTTGAAGATCTTCTCTCTCACTTGTGTTCTTGATCAACTGATGTTCTCGCACAATTCACTGATGTTCTCCCCCTCAGATTAAGCTCCTCCTAATATATTTCTAAAAAAGGTTAGAATCTCTGAAGAATACTTCTTGGTATTGGATATGGGTTGTATCACTCTTGGATTACAGTTCATATCACAACTCAAGGATTAGAATGTTTTAGGCATATGGTGAGGCTTTAAACTTCAATAAAGTGCATCAGGAACATGAATCAATGTTGAACACACTTACACTCTTTTGAAATAACTTGATAAATGACATTCATATGATAATGAGTATTCCCTTGATTAAAGTCGGCTAACTATCTGCTAAGTAGCCAAACACGGGTGCAAAACATCATCAAAAAAAATGTGAGGCCAAGTACATCAAAAAGGGCATCTGATAGTTGTACAAGTCCCTGGATGAATTTGTGAAAAAGTGACCAAAGTTGATTTCTATACTCTTTTTTTTTTTTTTTTTGTTTTGGCTTTCATGATCACAATGGACGTGCCTGTTGGTTGCAATTATCCATGTTCATGTTTTTCTATTCTTTTTGAAGTCTTGTTCATCAACTGTATATAAGCATTTCTTGCAACACATCCGCATTTCTTTGCCAATCCGCATTTGTTTGCAAAGCATCCGCATGTGTTTGCAAGGCATCTGCATTTGATTTCAATGCATCCATATTTAACTTCAAAGCATCCGCATTTGTGCTTAGAGTACCTGCATTTGTTTATAAGTCAACCGCATTTGGTGTCAAGGCATCCGCATGTGGTGACAAGTCATCCGTATTTGGTGACAAGTCATCCACATTTGGTGACAAGTCATCCGCATTTGCGACAAGTCATCCACATTTTTGACAAGTCATCCGCATTGGTGACAAGTCATCCACATTTGTGACAAGTCATTCGCATTTGTGACAAGTCATCCACATTTGTTGCCAAGTCATCCGCATTTGGTGACAACTCATCCGCATTTGGTGACAACTCATCCGCATTTGTGTAAAACACATCCGCATTTGACGAAGCTTCATCTGCATTTGTTTTTGTTCATCCGCATTTGTTTTCAGACTTGAACAAAAACGATTTCACACTGCAGTGCAGGTCGGGAAATCAGTAGTAGCTTCCATTTCTTCATCTTTTCTTTGTTTTTAATGATGATCGTGTTCAATTGCATCGAATTTTGAAGGAATAATCCAGTGAATGATTATATTTCTTCAAATCATACCATATTTAGAACAGATCTGTGATTCTTCTTCTTGATTTTTGAGATGAACAAATGTGTTTTCTTTTTTTTGATGTTAATCTTGTTCAATTGCATCGAATTTTGAAGGAATAATCATGAGCATGTTCAAGATTCTTCAAATCGTACCATAGTTGAACAGATTTGTTGGTTTTTCTTCTGATTTTGGGTATGAACAGGTGGGTTTTTGATGAACGGAGACTTTGTTTTTCATTTTTCTTCTTTTTCTTCATTGTTCTTGACATCATTAAAGATGAAACAGGATCTGAAAACTAGATAATCCAGCAACCAACAGCTCTGATACCATTTTGCTAAATCAATATTTCAGATTCATTGAGCTTGGATCTTAGGATTCATCATGTTTGGATCTAGAAATCAAAATTAAGATGGGTGACGTGTGTGAATCATAGAACAAAGAGATGGATGATAATAATGTTATGATTTCATTGATGTTGATAACAGGTTACAATGAGAGTCATAGATGGCTGGTGAAATCAACCCACCCAAAGGAGAGGATTTCAACTTTGATGGTGATTTACACCACGAGAAACACACACAAAAAGCCACACCTGCATAAATGCACTAGTGGGTCTATTTATACAAATATTACAACATGACCTAATTTTGACTTTCTAATTGTCTTGATGTTGACTTTGTCATGTTGAATTGTCTTGTTTTGTTGTAATCAACTTGGTCTCTGAACTTGTACAATGAGATCATCAGTTGGATGTAATTATGATTTGGTAAGCTTTAGTTTATGCCATTGTTGAATCCCAACAGATGGTGTGTATGTTTCAGGTATGGTGTGATTGTGGGCTATGTTCATGCTTGACAATGTTATGGTTGTGTTTCTAAGGCTTAGAATGTAAGATTTAAGCTTAGAACATGATAGATGAGGTTTGGGGACTAAATCTACTGATAAGTGTGCCCTAGGCTGCTCATAACGCCCGAACAGTAGTTCATACGCCTAGTTTAGAAAAAACTGCTTAAGTGTGAACAAATGCGGATGAGGAAATGGGAATGAGAAAGTCGATGTGGATGAGAAAGTCGATGTGGATGAGAAAGTCAATGCAGAGGAGAAAGTCAATGCAGATGAGATAAATGTAGAATGTAAAAAGAAATGCAGATGAACAAAAAGAAATGCGAGTGAGTAAAAGGAAAATGCGGATGAACAAAAAGAAATGTGGATGAACAAAAAGGCGAATGTGGATGAACACTTAGAATATTTTTTGACTTTTTGGGGAAATAGTGGAAATGTAGGCTTTGACTTGGGAGGTTCCCGGAGGCTACGTAAGTTGACTTTTTGAGGTCATAGATGTTACGATAGGCATTGTATGATGATGTTATGATGTGTGATTGATGCTTATGCATGATGGTATATAGATGTATGTTATATATGTATGATGTATGTATGATGTGTGTTATGTATGTATGATGCCCTGTGTGATGATGTTGACTGTGTATGTTGATGTTCTCTATTATGTATGATTATTTTCCTGTGGTTTATGGTTGAATGTTAATGAATGAAATGAAAGTATTATGTACATAAAGTGAAAGATAACAATAAGAGAACATGATGAATGAATGCATGCATTAATGAACAATGGAAGTAAAGTAAGTCTTGCAAGCCTTGTATGTCGAAACACGCCAATGAAGGGTGTTAGTTCAATGGTGTGCGGGTTTGTTGGACCAAAAGAACCAATGAGCCTGATCAGAAAAACCTCTAAGTCTCACAGACATCACAACAACTGCTGAAACTTTCAGCTGTTTTTGACAAAGTCTGAAGATTTCAACAGCTGAGACTAAAGTACTGAAGCCTTCAACAGCTGAAGACCAAAGTCTGAAGATCAACAACTGAAGAACAAAGTACTGAAGATCAACAGCTGAAGTACAAAGACTGAAGACATTAGCGATGACAACAGCTGAAGTTCAAGTACAAGTACCGAAGCTTTCAGAGTTTGTTACAACAGCTGAAGAAGCATTCTTCAGTTGTTGTGATGGTTTCATTTCAGTAGTTTACTTTTTCGTTTCAGTATTTGTAAAACGACTAAAGAGCATGTTCTTCAGTCGTTGTAGTTTTAGTAGTTTCTTTTCAGTAGTTGTAGTGATAGTTAACACTTAGCATTTTTGTAAGAAGATGTCAGCTGTTTGACATCTTCAGTAGTTGTGTTAACTATCAGTAGTTTGAATAAATTCTGTTAGATTCACTATCAAGTGACATCAACAGACGTCACATCTCCTATATAAGAGGTGTTGACCTAATTGTATATGTGACATTCTGTTACCACGAAAGCGAATATTGAATGAAATATATTTGCAGAATTCTTTCTGTCTATAACCGTTTGTTCTTGCCTTGAATATCTTTTTGTTCTTGTGAATTGGCTAATTCATTGCTTGATTTCCGCTGCTATACTCTCTAATCAATCAAACGTAGATTGCCATCCTAAGAAGTGGTATCAGAGCTGGTTAATCATTGATCGATCTAACAGTGATCATTGAAACTGCTATTTGATATCTATGTTTGATTGAATTAGCTTATTTGCAAAAACTGGCTATAGATTTGATTTTTTTCGCCGCTTTCGTTTATTCATTTTGAGATCTCTCTTGGTTCAATTTGGTTTGTTGTGTTTTGTTCTAATCTATTATAGCTTAATTGAATTTGTTGAATCTGAGATGACTACTCCTTCTATAACCCTCACAATACCGGTTCCTCAACAAGCCTCCGATGCTGGTTAGGACTGACTATAACATATGGCAACGAGGATGCTTCATCACCTGTCTTTAACAGTTCAGGTTGTTGGACATCTGTGGTACATGGACCACATAAGCCTATGGTGAACAATCCGGAAACAATCAAATGGTTCCGAAGAAAAGGAACAATACTCAGATGAAGATTGGAAACTGTTTGAGATTGATGCTAAAGCCCATGGAATTCTGGCCATGGCACTGCCGAATGAAATCTATTCAGGGCTTATGCATCATGAAACTGCTCATGACCTCTGGAATGCACTGAAGGAACAATTCGGTGGAACTGATGAGGTCTTAGCAAACAACAGAGAAATCCTCGCCCAACAATATGAGACTTCTCTCATAGAAAGGGTGAGACACTGACTCAACATTTTGAGCGTTTTTCCTGTTTGATCTCTGAGCTGAAAATGGTGAAACAGGAATACACCAACAGCTAGATGAATAACAGATTCCCAGATCACTGCCTGAGAGATGGGACACATACACTATTGTCCTACGCTCTTGTGCAAATCTGGATAGCCTATCTCTCACCCAACTTCATGGGAAACTTCTTACATTCAAAAGAGAGATAGAGCAGAAAAGAAACTGTCATCATCAGGAAGCTCACTGATGATTTTGTACCAGGGAACACTGCCTTGGTTGGTCATGAGTCAGAATATGCTGCATCTGAAGCAATTATGATGAGCATATTGATTTCTCTTCAAACAGTTCCGATCATGCATTTGTTGGTATTGATAGTCATTCTGGCAGTAATAGTGACAATCTATGCTTCATCATGGATGATCTGAAGGGAATTGCTGATGATGATTTAGAAGAGATGGATATTCTAAGCCAAATGGCCTTAGTTAATATCAGATCTCAAAAGTTCTACAAGAGAACTGGCAGGAAATTCCTGGACTCTCTGGCAAAACCAAAGTTGTTTTGACAAGAGTAGTTGAGTGTCACAAATGCCAAAGGCTTCGACACTTTGCAAGAGAATGTAGATCAACTGGATCTAACTCTTCTCTGCACCCTTTGTGACTTTTCCTAGCACTAGTCTACAAAACAGAGGGCAACATCCTACTGGTTCTGGTCATCAATCACACCCTGTATCTCCTGCATACTTTGTCCCCCAGGGTCCAATGTCTATCCTTTACCCTGCTATTACTTGCCTCAACCAAATCCAGTTCAAGCTCCATTGCACAACAACCATATGCATTACCTGAACCTCAACCTTCCCAATCTCATCAACAAACTCAACCTCAACAACATAGCTTTTTCACCCCAGGAGTTGTTGACTGGAGCAGTTTACCAGATGATTTTTCTGGTCATGAACAACTGTTCTCTGTTGCTGGTGAACATGGTGGTGACAGTCCTTTTGGGAATCTAGCTCTTATGGCTTTGGAGTCTGCTGATACTTCATCCTCTAATGCCTCTACACCACAGGTATC